>JANQDE010000002.1:1474411-1812052 GCA_037157785.1 Cephalotes varians | reverse complement strand
ACTCTTATAAAAAAAAATCACCGTTTATGCATGTATTTTATTATTCTAAAGACAAATTTAAAAAAATTTGATGAAAAATCAGTGTAGAATGGCAGGATCCCCAGTACCTAGAAATAGTTTCTTAAAAAAAACCAAAGATTAATGCGTACAATTAAAATATATACATTCGTAACCATATTAATCATTACAATCGTAAAAATGAGCAAACTGTTAATTATTCGATTAATCATTGATTTGTATCTACAATTAATCGTTCTGTTCATTTCATATTACTTAAAACTAATTAAAAATATTATCATTAAGATAAAATTGATATTACTATTTAATTGATATTAAAATTGATATTAATATTTAATAAAAGAACATGTAAAAAAAAAAGAAGGAAATCTTCTTTCAAAATGTATATTATTATTTTACTGTCACGACTCGATTGTAAAACACGAATGGTAGTCGTCGTTGTTACAGTGCGAAAATGACAGTTACCGGGAACCGTCGAGAAAACGAGAGTTTAATTCCAGCCCTGTAACGAGAACCTCCAGCTTTCAACGGGACATCGAACTAGACATCGCGGATGGATCTCGTGGGAACCGACAAGAAATAACCCTCCACAATGAAAATTATTGCGACTTCCCACCGATACGAACGCATTCGCCCACCTAACGCGAGGAACAGCGATAAGGTCCCTTTGCCGATACAGCGATCTCACTCGAAAACGCGGAAAGAACGCGGTTATATTCTAATTATTATCGCGTGTATCACGGCACTCCCGAAAACGCGACGTAACGAATCGCTTGTACGATCGGCGGCGATTTTAAGCCACATAAGAGTCATTAAACGACCCGTGGCACTGCTGTGTCCGATTGCTCTTCTCCGTCGTTGGGTTTTTACACCCTCGGGATACTGGGCAACCCCCAAATCGCCACATAAGAGCCATTGAGCGACTCGTAGCACTGCTGTGTTTTTAGTGCAATGGGTACAGTTAGCTTCCCCGTCTTTGGACTTTTAAATCCTCAGGGTACTGAGCCACCCCACCTCGCCAAGGTCGTACCCGTTTGGGGGGTTATCGCCGGCGAAAAGCCGT
The DNA here is from genome assembly GCA_037157785.1 of Cephalotes varians. Taxonomy (NCBI): domain Eukaryota; kingdom Metazoa; phylum Arthropoda; class Insecta; order Hymenoptera; family Formicidae; genus Cephalotes; species Cephalotes varians. The sequence goes on along the minus strand of JANQDE010000002.1, from coordinate 1,810,971 downwards.
GCGATAGCTTTACACTTCGAAAATGAGCAGCACGTTAACCGATACGAAATGTTTAACGTCGCAAAATAAATTAAATCAAGTTTTGCATTTCTTATGCCTCTTCCTTCGAGTTTGTCGCATTCATAGTTAACTACAATTGCGCGTATATTCATCATCCGAATGCGACGATCGCACAAAGCTTTTCATAGCACTGCCAACATTGAATGCGACGATCGTACAAAACTCTTTATAGCACTGCCGGCATTGAATGCGACGATCGCACGAAGCTTTTCATAGTACTGCCCATATCATATGCAACTTGTATTCCAGCGAAATACGCGAAATATTATTAATAAATAATATGAATGATATAAATAAATAAATGGTATATATTCCCAAAGTCTGAGAAGAAACAACTTTTCATTTATGAAACATTTCAATGAAACTGTAACTTATAATTCCCGTTACCAATCGTGCGTCAATTTCAATGTCATAAATAACGTAATACTCAATGAGGAATAGTCGCTTCAAAAACTCATCGCTTCATACATCATTGATCAGAAGAGTTAATTATTCCAATTAATAGTCTCTAATTATTCGAATTATTGAAGTACGATTGCATTTCGATACACGGAGCACCTCCGCGCGCTCGGCTGTCGGTCGGCGAATGGCGCGGTAAGTCACAGCGGTAAGTGTGGCGACCTCAAAGGGTGGGAAGAACGTCGCGCGCGGCATCGCACGTCATGCGCTGAGCACCGACTGTTGTTTAAATCAACCATTATGAAACGTTTAACATGTTCGCAAATATACACCAAATATTATCTTCAATGTATCTGAAATTTTTGAAAGGCGGTACGTTACGGTTTCTCCGTCGCTTGAATCAATTATGTATCTCGCGTTGCCAATCCGATAACGGTACAGATCGTATTTAAACTAACGAAAAATTCAAAGCGCAATGTAAGATATAATACGTACATCCGAAACTTAGCAGCTATTAAAGAGATATTATTTAAAAAACGATTTTTTCGATATTTATAGATTGTTAATCAGGAATATTAATCACACACGTCGATTGATAATCACTAAATTAATAATTGTAAAAAATGATGATATTTGAATCTCACTAAAATAAACTCCTCGCCCCGTCGTTCAATTCCGTTCGTATTCTTGTAGCAATTATTGATTGTCGCAATTTGCACCGAAATAGGACAATTATTATCAAAATGTTATATTAATTGTATTCGTAAGCAAAATTAGAAAAGAAAATGGAAAATTATACAATTTGTGGACATTCTATCGTATACATCGAAGATTTCATCGATAAACTTTTGCAGAATCATAAAATGGAATTATAAAAAATATAAATAAATTTTATATTTATATTTTAAATATTATCTGAGCTTATCGCACGTTTTCTGTTTTTGTAGATTCGTTGCAATTTACTTATTACTTGAGATATTTTCATTACAATAAGCAATTATTAAATCGTGCAATTAAATATTCGTAATCGTATTGACGTGAAAGATTTGTTCTAAGCGTCGTTAAAGAATCGATATTAATCATAAATGTTGCGGTAAAACAGTGATTTGTAATTGTTATATTTTGTCGTTACAACTTTTATTTCAGATAAACGCGAGATATTTCCTTTATCGTTGTCGCGTCTATACATTTACATATCGTTAATTATAAAAGTTAATTAAACGCGCAGATTGCTGAATATTAATTATTAGAATCGTATTTCGAAAGATAATAACGGAGTAATACGCGCCACTATTCTCCTGCTCGAGCGTCGTCGCGCGAATGGTAACATTGGTAGCGCGGCGACCTCGCAGATGCAGCAGTAAACAATAGCGCGCTGTACGCTAACACATACCAAGGCTGTATGCCAATCGAAATATTTAAATCTTTATAACGCAAATTTGTATCAAATATTCTGTTTCTTACGTTCTAAATTAATTGCTTAATAATTAAGCAGAGCAAGCAGAGAGAGAAACCTGGAGAAGAAGAAACCCTGAGAATCGAGAGCGGATGCGTTTAAATGGAGTCCGTTTAGTGGCGCCTCCGTGCGTACATTAAACTATATATGTAGGATATTTTCCAGTGGATAAAACATCCCCAATCTTATTTAATTTCCTTCTTGAGTTTCATGCATACATATAATTTATGGGAAAATTCAAAATTTTCAAAATTCAAGGTTTCTATCGTAATTATATTTGGTCAAAAACAGAAAAGTTAAAAGTTAAAGTTGCTGGTATATCTTTCTGTAATAAATGTTTAAGATCTAATCTGAGCAATGACATTTTACGTACATATCAAAATAATAATAAATTAAAATAATAATAAATCATAAAATTAGTATTGCATTATGAAAACTATTTTAATAGTCACGCGAACTTCCAAAAGATTGTCGGTCTTGAAAAGTATTTGCTGATAGGAGAGTATATCATCAATAGATGCTTTCCATTTGGTGACACAAGTCGATACAAACATCGTTCTATCTTTCTTGACATTCAATAAGTAACAAAAACAGACTTGTCACATGCGTATCGTGTGACTTCGAAGATTTCATCCGGTAAACAATTTTTCATGTATAAACATACATAAATACAAAGTATATCCGTATCTAGAAATAATTAACGTCGATCGACGTCAAAAACACTAATTCATTAACTTAAAATAATTTCTATTCTATATATAAGCAATTTATTCTCATTAAAAATTTAATGGTTTAAAAAATTATTTTCTATTACCAGAATTTATGATTTTTGTTACAAATTCTTAATCTTTAATCTTTGGACCTCTTGTTTTTGGTCTATCTTTATTATACGAATTATAAACACGCGCGCGCTTGTCATAAAACAGACGGCTTTAGCATCTTTAATAAACCGTACTACGTAACAAGAAAAAAATTATAAAAAAACATTACACGTGCACTGCGGGCAATTTATCGACAGGTCGTGCGTGTGAAGTTTTCGCCAGCTGCCGCGCGATGGTACCATCGACACGTTTTTCGGCGGCGTGGAGCAGCGAACGGTTCTGTGCCGCGGTACGGCGCGCGTCGTGGCTCGTGTGAGGCTACCAGGGAGAGAGAGAGAGTGAGCGTGAGCGAATAAGAGAAACCGATACAATTTGTTTTTCTCCCCTCGTGCCACATGTCACCGAAGAATCAATGCGATCGCCGGTGAGCGAGGCACGGAACGTCGACTGTGTCGACGATCCCTCTCGGCGCGACGCGGCGCGCGCGCACGCTCGCAGCTCGCGGCGTCTCCCTCCCCACTCTCGCGTTCTCTCCGCTCTCTTTCACCGCTTTCCTCCCTTCCGCCCCTCCCGCCCCCACTCCCTTTCGCTCCTCATCCGACGATGGCCAAGACGTACCGTTAACTCACGCGTCTCTCCTACTATCCATTGATGCCTCCGCCGTCGCGTAACTCGTGCGTGCTCCCCTATACGTGCATCCCGCATCGCGCGCGTGCAAGGACGCGCGGCCTCGCCTGCTGCGTGCCGCAAGCGTCCGGGACGAGACGCGCCGCGCCGCGCGGACCGGCCGCAGGACCGTCGACGCTGGAAGGTTAGGTGAGTGGAAGTTTTGATACGAATCGTTCGCTGGCTTGGTTCGGCCGGTCTGGCTTCGTTCCCCGTCGCTCCTCTCCGCCGCCGTGCGCTCGCTCACGGCGGCGGCCCGATCTGGAGAAAACGGCGCCCGACCGCTCGCCCTTATCCCCGCGAGCGCGGCAGGTGTTTACGCGGCCCCGAGAGTGCGTCTCGTTGGCGTTGATTTAAAAGCCGGCTCCCGGGATTTACCAGACAGTCGTTCGTCGAACGGAACGTCACCCGGCGTGAACGTCACGGTTTCCCGGCTGCTGTCCGAGTTTATTCCCTCGCGCTCCGGCGAGCCCGGCCGACGCGAGAAGTCGGTGAGTGATCAGACAAACAATGTCCCGAGAACAATGACAGACGGAGATTCGGGGTACGCCGAACACGCGTCGCGTTTGTTATTTTTCGTCAGCTGTTCGCGCGTGTGTCGTCGACGGCGATGGAACCGCGCGTCCTTTCACCGACGGATATTTTCGTCCCGCTCGAACGCGTCCCGCGCGACGTCGATGTCAGGAGAAAATCCGTTCTCCTGTCTCGCTTTCCTATCTGCCGTCGCGACGCGCGCGACAACCGATATCTGTTGAACGCGATAAAACGCGATACGCGATAACTACGTGAAATTTCTAAACAACGAGTTCAAACCGATCCAACATGCGTGCCTCTCGCGTCCTTGACATCTCGTCTCTCGTCGATTTGACGTTATCTTGTTCGACGCGGGTTTTACACGACGTTGAAGATCGCGGACGCTCCGAATTCGTCGAGGGATTCGTCTCTCGAATCAGCGCCTCGCACGCTCGTCGAACGCGCGCGGAATCCTGAAAACATATCCCGAGATCCGATTTAGTTCGTTTCCTTCTCCCGTTTCTCGCCGCGAGATCGTTACAGTCCGCTCCTCCGCTCGTGATGCATCGCGGCTCGACGGAAACGCGTGCGTTCGCTCGTAGATCGATCCATCTCGAGATGGTACGAAAGAACCGGGATAATTGGCGGGCAATCTGCGAAGCGTGTATCCGACTGGATTTCTTTCCGTATTACTTCGAATATTTCAGAATGTATCTCCAACGTGTAACGCCAGAACTTGTTCGTATATATAACATAGAGAAATAGAGAAATGAACTTTTCAGCAAATTTCCTGACTTTATTTGAATGTTTGATATTTTGACAGTTTTGCATTCCACGATCACATGATGTTTTAATTCGCTTGTTATCTTTTTTATTTTTGTCTCCGAAAAGAATCCGAATTGAAAACGAAAGATAGCCGTGCGCGACGCGATACGAGCAGCCACGAAAATTGAAGTAATTTCACGAGTGTGATAAATCGTGATATTAGAAAGTGGATTTTGATGAATTAAAAAAATAACATAGAGAAATAGAGAAATGAACTTTTCAGCAAATTTCCTGACTTTATTTTAATGTTTGATAGTTTGACAGTTTTGCATTCCACGATCACATGATGTTTTAATTCTTGTTATCTTTTTTATTTTTGTCTCCGAAAAGAATCTGAATTGAAAACGAAACATCGACGTTTTCGAACTTGCTATTGACGTTTCATTATTTCGCCTAATTCAATTACGTATTAATTACGTGTTTCGTGCAATCAGCGCCAGTTCTTATTGCTCTGTTTGGTTGTTCTTTTTTATTTATATATTATTTATATATTTATATATTTATATATTGTAAAATTTAATGTACACAGAATGTGGTAGATTTCATTAAAATGTAACGGACAGTTTCGTTTCTGTCTCGATAATTGAATTTCGGATTAAAAAGTAAAATTCGAGTCGTTAAATGATAAACGTGGTTCAAAATAATGTGAAGATAATTATTCCGGTTGTATTACGTATTCTTCTTGTTATTTTTATAATTTTACGTTTTTCATACATTATCCATTGATAGAGTTTTATTGATGGCTTAAAAATGCACCGAAACAAAAAAAGAATGTAAATTAATTGAAATTATAAATTAAAATAAATTAATTGAAACGTAAATTAAAATTGAAATTATAAAATTCACAAAAAGAATGTGTAAAGACAGAAATTCTGTAATGATAAAGAATTTTATTCTATAAGAATATCACTTTGTAAATGTTGCAAATTGTTTCTGATAATGCAACGTTGCACGAGTTGTTTTCATGGTTTGTAGTATTTTTATACACATACCTTTAGATTATTTAAAGTTGCTAGATATATTGCTTCTTCTAAATAAAATTTAAATTTTTCATAAAAGTGAATTCTAATAAAGAGAAACAAAATTTGCAGACGAAAATATGCAATAGGAAAATAGGTAACAAAAGTTAATTGTGTAGAATTTTAAAGAATATAGAAAAATTGAAATTTGATTTCATGAATATATATCGAAGAGATATCTGAATAACAGATTTCCGGATCGATTTGAAGCTAACTCTTTTGAAAACTTAATGAAATTTTTTGTTACTGAAACGTAATAAAATTTTTATTTGAAAAATGAAATTTGTTTCTGTATAAATAAAGCAATAAGATTTTAATTTGAACGGAGCAGTGAGATCTTGTTAATAATTAATTGCAAAAATTTAGATTTCGGGAAGCACATTGAATTCTAGGAAACTTAAATGAAGTACAAGTTGCGTCTATTTAGGTTTTTGAAGATATTCTTTTTCCGTAATATTTCTTAACAGATTTTTAACTTTTAAAAGCACATTAAATAATTATAATTTAAGTCAACCTAGTTATTAAGTTATTTTTATCGTAATTGTTAAATTATTCTTTTAAGTAAAATTAGTTAGCTAAAATGTCAGCTGAAAGATAAGAATTTTAATTCGTCAAAACTTCTTTTTTTTTAACTGAACATAGTTTAACAATTATTTATCTCTTGCTTTATCTTTCGTTAACATATGTCACTTTTTAATCAGGATTGTTGCCATGTTATTGGCTATTTTACTCAATATTCTGATATTTAAAAAAATTTAGATACATGTTTTGCAAAATCAAATATACGGAAATTTTTTGAAATTATAACGAATATAAAAATATAACAAATATCTTTCAATATTTTCCAGGAATCTGCCAAGAAATATTACGGAAAAAAAATTATCTTCAAAAATTTAAATACACGTAACACGTAACTTGTACTTTATTTAAGTTTCCTAAAATTCAATGTGCTTTCCGGAATCTAAATTTTCGAGGATTAATGTGTATTCGATCGTACTACATGATTTCTGTATTCAATTTCTGAAACCTTGATCCAAAACGAAAGCAACGTTTAAGTTGTGCGAGGTCAGCTCGACCGTGAGGATAGCTTGCAATGGGAGCCAAGAGAGTATTTAATCTTTATGTAAATAAGAACGACCGTGACGCAGTGACCTGTCAACTTTCCGTGTCCTCCTATTATGGCAATTAATTCCGTAACTACTATGACCATTTATCACTGTAGGACAGTTTCGAAGGCATTATCGACGTTTCGAAGGCATTCGCTGTAAATCTTTTTCTCCTTGGACTTTTCTTTGTCGAGAAAATTTTTATCTTAGAGATAAATGCGCGAGCGAATGATGGAATTTTATTTAATTTAAGCTATATTTTACTTTAACGTATTCAAATATGTACACGAAAATCGAAGGTACTTTATTATTTTTTCAAATTTATTGAAGAATTTATTTTTCAAAGTAACATCTGTCAATTGAGTCTGTCAGAATTTCTATGTCTCTCTCCAATAACAGCTTTTATTATATTTCAGATAATAAAAATATTGATCGCAACGTTCATTATAAAAATTCAGCATGTATTTAATCGCGAAATTTCGCGTCATTTATACGTGCTTAATTGTATTGGAGCAGTTTCGTAATTTCATCGCGGAACAACGTCGACCGATTCAATGACCGAATTATCGCGAAATAAAAGTGAATTATGCATGTACATAATCGACATAAAATTTGTGATATCGTCATCGACTCGCCGGGAGCTTAATCAACTACTCTCCAGATTATTGATCTATTGATATTCTTTTTTCGATGCGGTAATAGATAATATATCTTGTTTCACACTTTATCGGCGGGATTTTACATATCGCGGCGCTCTTCTTACACATATGCGTTTTTGTGAACGCGATTACTATAATCTGACGATGCATTACCTTGCTATCGATGTCGTTAATATATAATATAATAAATATCATTACGCTTTTTCCGTGCACGCCGCAAGTGTTTTTACAACCGCTATCTTTTATTACGGTGTTTATGTGGTTTGTCGGTTGGAATTAAATCGCCTTTCGCGATAAGGGTACAGTCTCTTGGGGCCCCCGAGTATTAACCGTGCGAATCTCGACTTTAACGAAGTCGTGGTTATTATTAATCAATCGCTGCTAATGGATCTTTCGCCGTGACTTCATCGCTGACACGTTGTCCTCGAAGTTCATATTTATAGAACGGTGTTGTAAAGAGATGTTACAAAGTAATTTTGCAAGGTGTGCAAAATTATCTCTGATAAGATAATAAGATAATTTACGTGTAAATATCAAGAAACGGTATCGCTTTTGCGCTCTCATGCGGTTACATTAAAAAGGCACGAAGCTGTTGGAAATGTTAATTTGGATGTGTCATCAGTAATACAATCGAGTTACGAGGAAAACTGTGCGTCACTTGGTATTCACTTCTCATTGTGCTCGATGTTTCTTGTATCATGGAAATGATATATTAGTTTTCTTTCTCAAATATTTTTTCCGATGTTAACAGATCTGAGTATACGATTAGAATAATTGATTTTGTTAAATTAATTATTGTTATGTGCTAAAATTTGAACATATTGATTCTATTTCTAACTGCTAGTGCAATTCAAAGTGAAAATAAAATTGTTATAATTATTATTTTATAGTATGCATTATTATTAAATTGCTTACAATGTTTGCTGACGTTTACGTAATCCTATCCATAAACTTTGAGATTCGATAATTTCCTATAATCAGCAATCATTATGTCGTAATTTGTTATACTTATATTCCATTTGCGTGCAATTAATGTATATAATTTGCTGCAACAATTACGATAATTTGCAGGCAGGTAACACCGCGCAAAAATATAAACAATTCAATAGTCGATGGAGAATGGTCGAATTTCGCGTAATTTTTGATTGACACGCGTGAATATCACAAACGCACGTGTAAACGCGCGTAAATACAAGGCTCGTGTGTGTATAAGGATCTTACACGCTGAGAAAAAAATAATAGTTGCGATTACCGTAATTTAACTGTAATAATTTAAAATCATTTTTAGTGTATTATATATTTTTTAAATAGAATTATAAATATAATTATTATTATTAACATTATAGCAGTAATAACTATAAAAATGCTCCTAACCATAATCATTATTTTGCAATTATAGTCACAAATACCAAACACTTTTCTCTCAGTGTACTGTCAATAATATTGTCTCCGTATTATAAATATTAATAATTATTAATTATGTATAGTTAACATTGTTGTAGAATATCCGTGATCCGGATACTTTCTGATTTTCAAGCATCAGTATCGCGGTAGGAGATATTCCCTAAAATTTTGTTGATACTGACAGTATTATTGATCGTGTAAGGTCTATTATAAGGACTTTACACGGTCAATAATACTATCAGTATTATTATCAATACTAACAATATTATCGATCGATAATGTGCAATTAATATTGATGGATTGTTGTAGAATATCGTTTGTGATCCGGATTTCTTGAGTCTCGAGCATCAGTATCGCTTCGTGATAGGAGATATTCCCTAATATTTGTTGATACTGACAGTATTATTGATCGTGTAAGGTCCCTGTTAGAGGAAGCCGTTTTCGTCCGAAAATATCCTATTAAACAAACCGTGTCGAATCGTGGCAGAAGACTCTCAAGCGATCCTCCGATATATTTGTAAACTTGTAAATACACTTACCATGATAAGCAGGTTAATCCGTGATTGCTTAGTGTTATCGAATAATGTCTCCGAGACTGAAGACACTAAGCATCTAAATAATCTCTTCTTTCTCTTCTTTCTCTCTTAATAGTTTCCACATTGTACCTACATTATGATTTTACATGATAATTTGTAATTAATTATGTTTTATATTATTTACATTTTAATTTCCGTGCTTTTTGATTCTTTTTCATTAAATTATATTTGTATTTACAATGATATTCGAGGAAATCGTGCACAGTTAAATCGATAAATAAGTTTTGCGCGTTTTATAGTTATTTATATTTCAAAGAATTCGCCGCATTATTCCAATTTGTCCATTTTAATTATGCTTTTGTATAATTTATATTAATTTATAAAATTATACATGGGGAATGATCTTTCGAGAGATGTGACTAATAATAAGCGAATGAATAAATAATGCCTTATACGCATGCAACCAATTGAATCAACCAAAATTAACGAAGTTAAAATCGTAATAAATTGATTGCTGATAATCGAATTTATTATCCAAGAAATATCATCTGTCAGGTTCAGTTCACGCCGATCCATTTCGCTGTCATCTAAGTTTTCCATCACCCGCCATATCAGGCAAACCTTGCGAACTTCTTCGTTATCGAATTCTTTCGCTATCTCCACGAGACATCTGTCTATGGATATATCGGTTCCTTACACACGTTGCCTCATGTCAAATATCTCATAGAATTGTCTTATGCTAATGCGTTATCTTGTTCCGTTACACTGACAAATGATAATATGCATTCGCTCGTGGCATATAATGATTATAGTGACGTGTACTTATTATATCGTTTATCGTCAAACCGACAGTCAGTTGAAAGAATACGGCTTGTGAATAGATAACGCTTTTTAAAAAGCGAGCAGAGTGACGTCAGCTTTACTTATATGACATATCACTTATATTTATGAGGGAATTATGTTATCCTTACACTCGTAACTGTTACGTAAAAACGTATATGATAATGGTCATCATAAACTCAGTTATTAACATATTACTCGAATTATTTATCTGTCATTTAATATTTATTGATTAATATTTATGTAATTTGAGATTTTCTGTTGTATCATTTAGATCTGAATGAACTAAAAAATAATGATCTAGGCTGTTCAGATTAGAATAAAATTTTTTGTAATTGCTCATTATGCTTGAGTTTTTTACATATTTGTTTTAATCAGGGCTGGAAAAAATCATGATTTTTTTAAAAAAATTAAAAAAATCGGATTTTTTAAATTTAAATCTGATTTTTTAAATCTAAATTAGATTTATTGTTTAAGTTAATTATTTTTAATAGTAAGAAAATAATTAAATTTTATTATAAAATGATAAACGTGTTGTTTTTTTACTTACTAAACTTTAATTTATTGTGAATAATCAGTGATTTCAAACACTATAGGATTCAAAATAGTCAAGTGAAAATCGTTAATTTTAAATTAATTTTTATCAATAACTTTTATGAATAAAATAAAACTTATTTTTTAATGAATATACTTGAATATTTAAATTTGCATACATAATATAATTTTTTATTCACGAAGATGCGCATACACTTAAATATAAAAACTAACTTAGCTGTCTTTTCGTTTCCTAACGCATTTCTAAATTTCAAGAAACAAAAACCGAAAAAAGAAACAAAGAAGTCGAGGCACGTAGCAATCCCGGAGACACCAATATATAATTATATACAAAATATGTCCATATATGTTCATATATTCTTTTTTCTTTTGTAAAATTGTATTTGTATTTTGTAAAATTTCTTTTGTACAACACAGCCAGTATTGGGCATAATTAAATCATAATGAAAATTAACAATTAAAATTTAAATCACGGTTTACAAAAAAAAAAAGATCATTTGATTTAAATCACGATTTAAATCACTGATTTTAATCAATTGATTTAAATCATTCCAGCCCTGGTTTTAATAGTCCAACAAAATTATTTTCAGATATGTATTTAGCTAAATTTTTAGATATTTCAGCAAAATCGTAACTACCAAGTTTAATAAGCTCTATTCTAGCCGTATAAAAAATAATGTCGATAATGACGTTTGTACATTCAATGAACATTTCCGTCAAATATTGTATCTCACAAGTGTAGCACACGTAAAATACACAATTATTTTAGCAATTAAATTTAGTTTGTTGCATTTTGATCGCAACTTCCAGATGTTTCGGTTATAAAGCAGTTCAGCGAACATCATAGTTAGGGTCATCTCCAGGCGCATCGAAATAAAGGTCGCTTTAATTAAGAACGATTAAAGAAACCGCGTTGTTGGTGCTTGCGACCCCAACATTATCCCGTCCGTTATTATCATTTTACATTGACCGCGATTCTTTTCGCGCACTTGGAAGTTCCACGAGTCAATACGTTCGTTAATTATATACGAAACGGGTTATGTTGCTTCTGCTAGGGCGATCGCCGAACGATCGTTGAATAATGCACGCGTATACATACACGTACATCATGCAGCACCGATACATTTAACGGCCGATTGAAACTTAATGAGGAGCCAGAGATTGCCCGGTAGCGTATTTTACGAAGCCCCAGGGGGCAAAGCTCTATAATTGTTCCATCCAAGAAATTATCTGGCCTGTTACTTTATTCTGTTTCTCCCTCGTACTCATCTTCGCCTCGATTTCATCAGGTAGAAAACGGCTAAACTCGCTAAACGCTGAAAAGATTCAAAATTTCTTTCGCAATAATTAAACTTGCAAAAATTTTGAGAGAACTTGGAGTTTCCGAGATCGCTCGAAACTTCACGACTTTATGAGCTTGCATCAATATGCATCGCTTAGAGAAACTTTTAATCTAGTTTATACTGCTACCTAATTTCTAATCCAGTTATCCAATTATCCGCGAACGTCTTTATGCAAACTCAGTGCCTCCCTGGCTCTTTGCAGTTCTTAAAATACATTTTGAGCTAGCGCGAAATAATGTTATCACAATGCGCATCTATCTTTCTTTGGGTTATATGTACATCGTAACAGCGTTATGCAATATAAAAGAGGATTATATACGCAATACACATCGGCTTATCTGCGGAAACGCTGTGTGTGCGTTGTCGTGCGACTAACTAAATTGATAATAGGGCAAGTGGCACAGTTCTGTGTTATACCCGTTGGGAAATGTAAACACGCGAGTTAGGTATTCTGTGTAAATCTAATCTAATTACGGCACATCCGGATACGCACACCGTGCGCGGAACGTACGTGTCGTAGGTATCGTTAGCAATTTGAAATTTCCATACGAACTCGTTACGAGAATCTCGGATTCCGCCGCGGGATCCGCAATCAGGCCGCGGAGCGGAAATTATTTTCTGTTTGGCTCAATCCCTCGCGAAGGCCGCGTGACGAGGATGCTAATTACGTGCGATCCTAACTGACGTAATATCGATTTCGAGTCGGATATTGTTAACAACGAGAAGCTTATTTTGCAAAAAAACGGCGACGCGGCGATCGCGCAATTTGCACTTTTCTCATTCGCGTCATGGTGCATGATTTTATGCCGTTCTTCGTCCTTGATTTTCAAAGATAGCAAGATACCAGACCAGCAATTTGCTGCCATATCCTTCGTATTGTACCGTGTTCTTTTTAAGTCTCGTAATTACTTCTACGATTTATATTTCTTTATTAACTGTTAGACAATACGCTTAAAGTTGATTACAGTAAGAATAGGTATTTCGTCAAATTAAGCTGATAAATCGGTGCTGTTTCATTCGTATTTTATCCTCGTTTATAAATACTCGTGAGTTATTTATTAATTAAAAAAAAGAAAAAAGCGAAATTTATATCTTTACAAACTATTTGCAAATTATAGAATTATTATATGGAGGAATAACGTTAAGCTTTAATATATTCTGCGAGATACTGTTTTTCTATTTTGTGAACACGTTTAACATTTCGTTTGCCAGTTCTTCCAGTATATATTTTTTTTTTTGCACACGTATGCCTAATGAATCACACCGACCGTGCAATGGTGTGTACGTAACTACGCTTTTAGATTTATCATCATCGATGCATCACAGTCATCGTTGAATTAGAGTTTACGACGCTTCGTCGTGACTGCATATCGCGATGTTTTATCAACGGACACACACGGTGTATTTTGTTTTGTCATCGCGTATATATATCAATCTCCACGATCGAGTTACATATAAATGAATTATACAGGATAGTCCACTTCTCGGCAATAGATATTAATAACAGATTATTTTATTACTTCGAGTAATAATTAAATTTAAGATCTCGAGCTCTTTTTAACAAGAATGTCAAAGTGAGTTGATCTCTCGAGTTAATTCTGCAGTATGAAAAATTGAAACTGGATAATGGATCTGCCAAGGGCTTATTCTTCGTACAATGTTACCGTACATCTTGTAAAATTCAATTATTTTAGAATTACGTTGCAAATTTTGTACGACTAACATCATTTAATCGCTCCTCTTCGGACCGTATCTCTAGCTGCACTTAAATAATAATGTTGATACAGAAAGAAGATTTTATAAATAATAACGAACCCTAATGAATCACCCGTCTCAATTAAGATTTTATAGTGTAACTTGTGTTGCTGCTTTATGTGTCTTAAAATATCCACTTCCTGGAAAAAGCATCACATTTTATCGCAGGCTTTAGCCGGTTTCGATAAAACGCTCGTCCCCTAAGGTCGACTTTTCGAATAAATATTTTTCTTTTTGATATCGAGGTTATCATTTTTTCTCGGAGATTTTTGTTGCGACTAATTGTTATTGCCGTCATAATAAAGTATTCGCATATAAATTCAACAAAATAATATGGCGATTTGATCGTAGATGCACGCGATAGCAAACGTAGCGACTATTATTATTTAAAGATACCTGTGTTTCGTAACGCGTAATATTAATTATTATTGCGATTGAGATCGCCGGAAATTGAAAAAGTTCTTACTCGCGCGGTCGTAAAGAAAAACGTAAAGTCTTACATTTATAATTCAATTGACGTAACTTCCTATCAGGCACAACTTCATCGATAGTACTTACTTTAATTTTCATGTGGCCGACGTAATAATAAATCATTGTTGCGGTTGTTCCTGGTGCACGCTTGAAGATGCATATTGAATGTACAGCTATTTATTTACATATTCATTCTATCATACAGAGGAAAGTTCTACGTAAAATGGCATGTTTTGAAGCATTTTCCTAGCGAAACGCACATAAATTCTGCGATATCGTGCGCCCATTACGCGAAGTATCATTTACGTTACAACGATGCGCATTGTTTATTTCAAACGGAAACTGTAATCTAACGGTGCCGCTTTCATATGTCTGCTCTTGCTCTCTTAAACTGATGACCGACCGGGAAAAATATGCCGTTAAGTATTCTCTTTCTTAATGTCTATAAAAAGTAATTACTTGCGAAATTAGGTCTTTCTGTTCGTTGCCTCGTGGCCGCGACTTATATACACGGAAAGAATAGTTCTGCTAAAAAATCTAAAATTTTAGCTGGATACAGCTAAAAGATCAGATCAGAAAAATAATTTTGTTGAACTATCGAAACAATTATGTAGAACGCTCAAACTAAGAATTACTAGAATATAAAAATTTTTTGTAGCATTGCTCATTATTTTTAAAATTCCAATAAAATTATTTTGATGGTCTGACAAAATTATTTAATCTGTATCTGTAGCAAAATTTTAGATTCTTCAGCAAAATCATTCTTTCCGTATACGTATCGTTTTCACATACTGACATTAACTTATGCTATATTTCGGCGCATTCTAGATTAAAAATCGATATGTTTATATATGTTTATATCTATATATTTCTACGACTAATCTCTCCTGTATTTAAAATATTATCGACGCATTTAATTATAGAGATCATCGAAAAATAGAAAAATCAAGATATTGCATCTTCCGAAAGTTTTCTTATCATGATTTGTCAATGAAAAGCTTTCTCTCGAAGAGCTTTTTATTGACATTTTACGTGTCATTTTGCTTAGACAAGATAGAAAGAAAAACAGTACGTACTTTCGAAAAATTGCATCATCGCTTTTCTTTCATCTTGTCTTCCGTTTACACACGTTTTGAAAAAGGATGTATGCTCAGGCACTTTATCTTTTCATCTTAGCACTAAAAATTACTTGAAATCTTTTAACAAGGCAAGAGGAAAATAATATTCCCAAATTTTTAGAATATTCTTGATATAACGCACAATGTCTTTATATTATCTTTCATTAACTCCACAAATAAATCTCGTCTAAAATTTTTTTTTCTTCTCTTTTCATCTCTTTGATTAAAGTTATATCGTATTTTTGTGTGTCTTAATTTAAACGCGAAAGAAAAATAGTTTCTTAATATTTCCTAAAAATTGCGCTCGAATTTTTTCCTTGTCTTTGGTTCACAAATCAACGTGGAAAATTTGCTCAGCCATTTATAAATATCTCTTCTTTATTCTTCCGTTTTCTCGATGAAAGATCAATCTCAGCTCCTTGCGCCATTCTTTCGCAGATGCTTTCACGAGACTTAATTTCAGCTCAGTCACCTTGTCGATTATGGAATTTTGCCTTGGCTCGGCGTTTTATCTCAAAGCCTTGAAAATTTTCACGATTGGAGTTCTGCGATCGAAGTAATTCCGGCGGCCCCTTTATTCTCTCCTTAAACGTAGCCGTCAGCTTCTAATTTTAGGGCGGCTTCGTAGGAAGGTAAACCCTGATCGTCCCTCGGGATATCCTCCCGCTTGTTGATCCTGTTGGCCTCCGACTCGGTGGGCAAGCTGCTTATCGGGAGCGAGATAATACTGCCGGGATCGTCAGACTCGTCCTTCTTATCGGTCGGCGAGGGCAGTGCCCGAGGGTCGAAGATGAGGCTCTCGTAGGCCGGCGGCGGGCCCGAGGTCACGGGACACGACGGAAGAGACGCCGGCACTCCTTCTTCCTGATGGGCCTGAGACGTTGCCGATCTCTCGATGCACTGTTGGAAAGAAACGTAATCGTTAAAAATATAACCATGAAACGTTGTTGTAAAACAAATATTAGAAATGGGTATATAAAAGTTTAAAATAAATAATACATCTATAGCCTATCCACGTAATAAAAATGTTTTTGTCTTTCGGGTTTTTTATATTTTAATCATGAGAGATGTGTGTAGATCTTTACTTAATTCTTACATAACGTTCTTTTTATTTATTGTTTTATATTTCATTATGTATTGGTAATATTGCGCTTCTTATTTTTCATTCTTTTTATCTTTGCATTACTTCGTGTTAAAACTCGAGACGGTCTCTAGATCTGAAGGTGCGAAGTATGCACGTTGTCGCATTGCGGCGTACAATTCTAGCCGATGTTCTCGCGCTCGTGCCTTTACGTGTAATGCAAGGGCGTGGTTTCCGCGAAATATGTGAATTTTTATTTAATTGTGGGCGTACTACAAAGGCGACTGCGAGAGGTTGCGTAAAAGGTCGGCGGTGGAAATAACCGGCTCGTGGTGCGTACGTTGCGTTGAGTAGGTAGTACAAGTTTCATGTAATGTACGCAGGATATCTTAGATCCGGCAAAAAGTCTTTTCAAAAGAGATATTATTTTGGTAAATGCGGGAGATTTGAGAATCGTCCAGTGAAATCTTATTATGAAAATATTTAATGTCAAAAATAAAAGTCTTTCCCGTGGATCGAATGTGACTGAAATTGAGAATGAAATTTCAATGATTTCGTTTAACGACGATTTCGTACAAATCTTACAATAGAAAAAAAAAAACAATTTATAGAGAAATAATAGACGTTTAATTTGTATCTGTCGAGAAATTCGAATGTGAATGAAAACATATTGAAAATAGAGTATTCGACGGAGATATTCTCGCGATATCTACACGGAAAGAACAATTTTACTGAAGTCTAGCTAGATACAGATCTGAAAATAATTTTGTTACATCATCAAAATAATCATGTAGGATTCACTCAAACTAAATAGTCAGAATGTCAAAACTTTTTGCAGCACATTGCTCATTATGCTTAAGCGTTCATAATAATTTTGATACTCCAACAAAATTATTTTCAGATCTGTGTCTAGCTAAATTTTTATATACTTCAGTAAAATCGATTTTTCTGTGTAATGATCCAAAATGATCTTTTGATCTTGAAAACTTTCGCTTACATGCGTGTCCATGGTGAAGACTTCCAGACTGTGAATATCCGGCTCAGCCCTCCAGTACTGCGAGTATTCCTGCGGTCGATGCTTCCGGACGTTTTTGTGACAGCAATAGCATATGAGCGCCACCATCATGATCACACCGCTGATCATGGCGCTAAAAGCGAACCAATATAGACGATGTTTAGATGGTGCTTTTTGTGCTGAGAGGTGCCCGTACGGCTGAGGAAAGAAGCGTAGCTGCTACAAAGGGCGGGTAGCTGATGGAAAAGTGAGCGTGCGATTTTCCCTCCGGAGGGAGCAGAAATTTTTAAACGCGGCGAAGTACAAAACAGTCACTTTTAACACCTGCTGCATTCCCTCGGGTAACTTTTTATGATTTAACAAAAAACTGCATCCTAAAAAAATATAAACGTATTTTTATATTTTTTTGACAACTGTTAATTCGAAAGATAACGATTTTTCTTCGTTTCGTACGTTCGCTTTCACTGTGGCAAGTAATATAAAAAAACAAGTATCTTATCGTCGACGTGCAGTGTAATTGCGATAACCATTTAATTAGCATTTATTCATCATAAATCTTCTTATCTCAAGTTACTAATAAAACGATTTAAGATAAAAATTCATTATCCGCGGATTTAACAAAAGTACTTTGAATTTTTCTACGTTTACCGCAACAATAGAAATTCTTCGACTTTCTAATTTAATCCCATTTCGTGGAACGTTATTATCGAACTCCGTGAATATAATGTTTCGCAAATTTTTGTCTCATTTATACACGAAATTTTGCATTGATATTTGTTAGTCAAATTAAATATTTTTTATGAAAACTATCATAGAATCTTTGCGAAGAGACAAAATTTCAATTTTCAACGTAACGTTATTTTTCTTCAGAGCCATCAAATTTTCCAAGCTAGTTTTAACTCGCAGATTGAATCTCTCATGTTATCCCGAAACAACCATTTTCGTCCACCGGCTATCTAAGCAATCGAGTACTTCGGTCGTGTCTTGTACATGCAACATGGTCTGTTTGACGAACTACGATCCGTTGAAGGATTAAGGGAGCAGGGAGGGGGTGTGCGCGAGGGATGATGAGGATGCGTCTTCTCAAAGAGCTCGGGATTAGGCGTGTTCGCCGTGAGATATCTTCCACCTATATTTTGCGAGCCGTGCTGTCGGAGCATCTGTCCGGCCGGCGCGGTTGTTACTCACCCACCAAGAAGGATGTTAACATTGCCGTGCAGATCCGCGTCGAAGCGGCCGCTCTTGCTGGTTGGTGAGGAGCCGTTATACTCCGGCGGGGCGTTACTCGCATCCCCATAAGCGTTGCTACCGTTATGATAGCTGTGGACCTTCTGCATCGCGGCCATCACCGCTATCTTCTGCATTATCCTGCTCTCTTCCGCCTGTCGATGCCTATCTTGTAATCGTGTCTCCTCCTGATTTACACAAGTGGCATTGGAATGCAACTAATTAGCGCCGAGATCGATTATCTTTTCCCTTTCCCCACTTTAGAGCTGTAGTTATCTGTCGATCGCCCCGTTAGATTTGTCGATGCGATCTTGAATCGAGATCAACGAGAATAACGCGTTGCACGTGTTATCATTGATCGTTATCGCTCGTGCAGAGAGACTCTCAATCATCCATGTTACTCCGAGATCATCGTTGATCGTCTCAAAAAGGAATTTATCGTTTCCGGAGACGCCTCTTGTCGGAAAGGTCTATCGGATACACGCCTCTCTCCTCTCCCCCCCCGAGCACCATCGACTTTGCATCACGACCGGTTAGATCGCTCGGGGGGATCCTCGTAGTCGAGTCGGACTTCAGACCTGAAAACAATCGTTATTTTTACGGACTATGCACATGGAAAGACTGGTTTTGCTAAAGTATTTATTTAAAAATTTAGCTAAATATATATCTGAAAATAATTTTGTTATGTAAACTATTAAAACGATATTAGGGCGCTCAAGCTGCTAGGATGTCAAAACTTTTTGCAGTATTGCTCGTTATACTTGAGCGTCCTATATACACAGAAAAGAAGTTTAATCTTAAATCAAAATAGATATTCTCATGTATTGATTTGATTGAATTTGTATTGTGTGTGTGAAGATTATTTTTACGAAAGAATACAATACAATACAAATTTAATCAAATCATGACTAAAATCTTCCTAAGAAGATTATAATATTCTTGCTTATATATGAGAATATCTATCTTAATTTATATTAATTTTTTTTGTGTAATTTATTTTGAATCAAAATTATCAAAATTATTTTCAGATCTGTGTTCCGGATCTAATTAAGTTTGTAGTTCGACAAAATCGTTCTTTCCATACAGGATATTTATTTTCAATTTTTGTATCGTCCCATGTATCACAATTTTTTAATGGTGAAAAAGATTCTCTAAACGAGTATTCGAATTGTTATTTTATTGTTTTATGATATAATTTAAATATTAATATATTATTATACATATTATTACGAATATAATACTAGTAACAAGTATTGATTGAATCTTAATATTTATTACATATTTCAATGGAGTTTAAATGAAGTTGGACAGTGATCTTCTACCTATTTTCTTAAAAACGGGAAAATTGATTTTGTACTTGGGAACATAAAATTTCGATTAATTCTCTTCACGCTCCGAAAAGAGTGGTTTATTGCTGTTGCACGAAGATATACGCTTGCAGAAAGGTTTCGCAAGAAGAAAGTGTACTTCGTTGCACAACTCTTCTCTCAATCTTGAAGATTAGACCATTTTTTATGAGCGCATCTTACATTATCGTTTGTCCATTTCTAAGTGAATATAGATAACTAAAAATTGAACGTGACAGGAATAGGCTAATTAAATTTGATATTTAAAATTGACAAAAAAAAAAAATTAAGTAAAAAATTTTAATTTTTAAGTTTTTAAATTTAATTAGCGAAAAAGAAGCGATAAATTCAGACTCAACTCGGAGAGGCGCCGTAACCTTGTTATTGTCTCCGACTAGCGGCGCGCTTCAATCGTTTAATGGAGACATTTTCGCATTGCGCTTCCGTCAGCTGATAAAATCCCGCAGATCGCTTCGCGTCGCGTCGTCGCCAGTGTGATTTCGCGCGAGGCGCCTTTTTATGTAGTCGAGTCGCGCTCACGTCGCGACGCGGTTCGCGCGGAATTCCAACGCTCCAAATTGAATTTCTCATTGTACAATACTCACGTAGAGCCTGGGTTCCCGTCCGACCGACTGCTCGGCTTCACGGATACCCGTCGGCGGGTTTGCTCGCGCATGAGGCGCGCGTGTCATTGTTACTCCAGTAGGTCGGCCGATAGCCGTCAGGACTCGTTTCGTGCCGCGCCGTCTGATCGCGCGATCTGTAAACAAACGATACCTCATTGCGGATACTTTTTTTACTCATCGATTTGCATTTCCCGGAGGAATCTACAATAGCGTTCGATGTATATCTAGGACGCTATGTATATTTTCTCAAAATAGATATTGAAATAATTTGTCTCTGTTATTTTTTTTAATGGCACATTTTTTGTAGATTGAGAAAATAATTTGTTACAGTTTGGTTCTAGTTTTGGTACATAAAATCTAATATGAGTTGTCGGTTCTAGTTGCTAATTGAGTTATCAACTTTGACGCGATCTATTATTTTCTTAGCGGGAATATTAAGTGTTTACTTACAGGAATTTTGAAGTTTACTCGTTGAGTAAACTCCTAGTAAATCTCGGAGCGAGAACGTTGGCACACGCGTTTCCTGTCTGGAAACATATTCCGAATTGGTAAAATAACATAAATAATACCGATGCGACTTCCCGTCGGCGCTGTTTATATTTGCTTATTTCGCAGCGATGGTTGAAAACGTAAATATTGCCGGAATATTCCAAGGAGAATATTCCCGGAGAACCTTTCTCCTCTCGAGGCGGCGATCGATATCAATTTTGAGCTGCTCGGTATGATAGTTAATTTCAAGGATAATCTACTTGGTGTTAATTTATTAGATCGCGGCCAAGAATCGATATTTTATGAAAGCATGCGCACGCAATGGTCGGGAAGAAGAAAGTTTCCTTGTCCAAGATCTTTGCGGAAAGAGAAATCTTTCAACGAGGATGCGTTTCAAATTGTTATTCTAACTGTCTTACGTTACAATTTGATTTGAATATTAGTATTTTAAGTATGTTGAATATTAGTATTTTTATTTGAATATTAATATTTTTTAATTACATTACATTACATTTTTTAATTACATTACATTAACATACTAATATTCAAATAAGTGTAATTCATAATACTGGGCGTAACACTGCTAACATATTCTCGTACTGTTTACTTTGCTCGAGGCTCGTGCATGAATATCGATTCGCCAACATTCGCAACGTGAACTTTAAAACTTGCTGATTTCTTGCGTCTACCGCCGTAAAGCGTGAAACTGCCGTAAAGTCGGTGAACGCGTCGATCCGATTTTTTTTTCTGTTTGGACAAACTTTCCGTATTTTTTTCTTACGTGTTCGAGAGAGGCGAAAACTGCATGAGAGTGGAAAATTTGCAACCATTTTCTTGTTCCGGCTCGTGTTATACATACTCCTAATTTTTCTTTCTTTTTTCCCTTCTTCGTTCTTAGCGGTATTCGCGTTTTTGTCTGGTGCGTTAATAAAGCTACAAACGAACGTGATAATGCATGAAGTAAACTTGCGTAAAAAGATTTACGGTCTCGCGAGTATCTCTTAATAAAATTCAATTGTATTTTCGTTCGCTTGGTTAACTTCTACTAAGG
Source organism: Cephalotes varians (assembly GCA_037157785.1). Classification (NCBI taxonomy): domain Eukaryota; kingdom Metazoa; phylum Arthropoda; class Insecta; order Hymenoptera; family Formicidae; genus Cephalotes; species Cephalotes varians. Next base: position 1,788,590 of record JANQDE010000002.1, on the reverse strand, counting down.
ATGTTATATAAAGCATAAATATCGCTTATTTAGCCTTTTATTAAAATAGTTTGCCTGAAATAACTGATGTTACATTTTTTGCGCTATTTTTTGTTTAAGCTAGTCTAAAATATAATGTATTAAACTTTACACAGAAAAATAAAATAAACGTATAATAATGCCGAATAAGACTAGTTTTATACAGTTTGCGGAATTTCCAATAATTTTGTTGGACTACCAAAATAATTATTAAAACGGTTAAACGTTGATGACAGTGATGCAAAAAACATTTTAGCAGTTTGAGCGTCCTACATAATTATTTTGATTCAGACAAAATTATTTTCAGATCTACATCTAATTAAATTTTTAGATATTTTAGAATATTTTAGGTATTTCATTCTTTCACATTCCGCGTAGAAAATGAATTAGACTTCGTACGTTCTTGTTAGATTAATTTCGATTATGCAATTGATATCATTCGATTTTATATTATTATATATTTATAAAACTTTATATCAAATGATATCATATTTGATAACCTTGATATTAAATGAATTATAATACAATATATATTAGATATAATTAATATATTAAATAATATTAGAGATTAATATTGAATGAAAACAATTTTGAATTCTAATGTATTAAAAAACAAATTTAAAGAATTACAATTGAAACATTCAATTGTATATGCGATTGATATCAGTTTAATTATTGATTTACTATTTTTGTTTAATATTAGGTATTTAAAATTTTATGTTTAATCAGATTATATAAAGTTACTACGTTATTAATTGCGTAAGTGAAATCAATTTATTAGAGGGAAAAGATATAAAGCTCGATTCGCTTTGACGTAGTTCGTTTTAGTCGATAATATAGCCCGTACTGTTGCACGATGACATCGTGCGTTCCTTTATACGCGGATTAATCAATAACGATTATTAAACTTATGCCTTTGGCCATTGTATGAGAGGCGTAGAATCATTTGTAATTTACGTCGAATTTGAAGCAATTTTTGACTATGTTTAAATTGACACTGAAAGTACAATGTATATGAAGCAACATGAATATGTATATATTCAAGAAATGAGATTGCTGTTCGAAACTTTGTCTTTCGAGTCTCTACAATGAGAATGTACGTTGTCTGTTGCAGATTCGCGCAAATGAAGGACGTTAGATGAGGAAGTTTCCGAGACTGCCTGAATTGCAGGTAAGTCTATAACGCAAAGTTGTATGAATAATCTCTCGAGTGTAACGTATATTCTTTAATTATCTCGTGAAATTTTATCTCTGTATATTACGGTAATCTGTAACACGAAAATTTAGTAAACGCAAAATGAATTTTATTAATGGATTTCATTTTTATTTTAATAATAATAATTTGCATATAAATGAATAATATTGATATTGTATGACAATATTGCATACTTTTTAAAAATGATTTTGATAATTTTATGTGCATTTTGTTTAATTTTTTTAAAAACCCGTGGCACATGACGTTAGAGTTATAATTTTTTATTTTCGTGCATTATAAAATTTGTATTATGAAATCTCTGTATTATAAAATCATGATGACAATTAATTAATGTCGGCACATTAATTTTTCAATGCACGTTCAATATTCGCTTAATCGGGTAGAAAATTTCCACTTGACCACGCTATTTTTTGCCCGAAGCGAAACTAATTGACGTCTCATTAAAAGAGTATTCAATTACGTTTAATACCAGCTCAACATTGTCCTACCTATCGACCCCTGTATCGACTTAATCAAGTGTTATGGCAACCTATCTTCTGCGGATCTAGAGTTGTCGACTATCCAGCTACACATTTAATCTAATCAACCACCTGCTCATGATTATCTCAGGAGGTCACGACGTCACGCGATATACCACCCGATGTTAATTTTATTTACGTTTAACTATGTAGCATCTTAAAATAACGTTATCGCAGTCGTATAGATATTTCCAATGCTCTCTATAGATTTCTTATCTAAAGTATCAATAAGAGTCCATTTTCCAAATCAGACTCCTTATTTTTGAAAAGAAAATCGATACTTAATTTGAGAAAACCATCAATTCAATTACTCACAGCGCAATCATTATTAATGAATTGGCATAATCAATGTTTTGATCAGTACGGCATTTAAGCCGTTGAATAAGTAGCTGTCTATAATTAATATAAGAAGTTCTCCAATTCTCTTCGCTTTCTAATTCATGAAGTGTCAACGTTGCACATACGAACGTTTCAATCGAGCTCGCTAATCGACCTTGGCTCACATCAGCTACGCTAAACTGGGCAACGTAGGCTATTCTCACGGCATAGTTGTGCTTTGTCGTTCTGACATGCATCTGCCGATTAAATCTTTCAAGGGAATTATGATTATCCAAGGTTGTTGAAATTTTTTGGTATTGATCGTAATGTTCCGACAATCTGCATACCAAATCTGTTATCATCTGTGACGGTGCTTTTATGTTCTCTTTTCATTCTTCGGTTAGTATTATTTTGTATTATTTTATGATAAATACAAGGAAAAAATAATTATTTATTGCTCAAAGATCGTTACACATGTAACTAGTACGCCAAGCATATTATTACATACCATTAATTATGTGGTGAAGGGTTTTAGACGTTGTTACTTTCCGAGATATACGGAGGCATCTGCCGAGTATTCGTATTAATCGTGCAGCATCCGTAACGCATCCCTGCTTCTGATCCACTTCTTCTCGGATCGAGCCGTTTACTCCAACAATGTACTCGCTTGTTGCATTCGCAGACAGACTCTCGACAATTTTCAGAACTCATCGTCAATATTATTCGAATCTTGTGACTCGTGTCGTCTCCAATTTTCCCCGACACGTCAGAAAGACGTGCCACTAATGTTTTTACTAATTGCATTAACGAGACGTCACAATCGTTCTTCGTGTTCACTTCAATACAAAGCTATGAGAATTTACAAAGCGAATTTTAAAAGACATCCAAATCTCGAGATTAAACGGTGTTTTTAATTATTCTCGCGGTCTTTATTATTATTTCTGTCAGTTATTCATGTTTTTCGTCTTTTCGCCGCTTTGTTTCTTGGCGACGACCCGGCGACATTTAGCGGATTAAAACTGCAACCGCACAAGTCTCTACTTTCGTCTAACTTTTCCGAAGGCCGACTTCGGAACTCTCGAATTATTCACCAGAATGCTCCTATGCGCCGACGACAATGCGGATTCGTTCACTCGCTCGCTCGCGATCTCGCATCTGCTTTCGATTCCGCTAAATTATTACCCGCGATTATCCCCGCGTTATCGCGGCCGCTGATGCGCGTGTCGATTACTCGCGAACATGTCGCGACGGCGGCGTCGCGACGTGACAGTTGTCGTCGACGCCCTGTCGCATACTTTTACAACACGTCGTATACTGCACCTAGTGGGATCGATGTCGGTGACTAAAACATCTAGAATACGCCGGGTATTACGGATATTATTACGGATACATTGTACGTAATACCGGCGTTCAGCGTCACCGCCTAAACTTCCCTTTACATTATAGTCATATTATAGGACGCGATAATCCAGAGAAGGGGTTGTAGCCGCACTTGCTAATTTGTTTCTCCCGCGTGACGGGCACCGCTTGGCATTGATATCAGCGTTCAATCTTTAATTACTTTAATCTAATTAGTTTAATATTTTTATTTTTAAACTTTGCTTGATTTTTAGTTTAATCGACAAATTCATTTTGCGCTTCATTTAATTTTTTTTAATTTATTCAATTTAGCAAATTAAATAAATTTAACAAATTGAATAAATTGGAATTAAATGCAAGGGCTATGTAAATGTTTCGTACATCTAATTAATTAACGTCACGTCGGGAACGTTTCATGTAAATGACACAATGTGTAAAGTTAAAACGTTTCGCTTGAAGACTACGTTTGCAGAAAGATTAGATGGAATTGCGCCTCCCTTGAAATGCAGTTTAATAAATTTCTTAAAAGCTTGCGAAAAGTTTCAACGGGGAAAGAAGCGCTCGGCTGCAGAAGAGGTTAAGCAGGGCTGTCTTCGCGCAGCTATTGGTCTTGCGCGAAGAAGTTCGAGCTCTCCGAAATTGTCTTTTCGACTTAAGAACTTTCGTTAATTCGCTCGATTTTATGGCAATTAGACTTCGTTGAGCGTGAAACGCCTCGGGAGCTTCTTTTCAATGTTTCGAAGGGCTTTTCACATACATCTATTTAGACGTATTAAAAGTCCTCGCGATCTAGATCTAGATCTAGGGATTCTCGCTTATCCGAAAAGTATATTTTGGATTCGAAGTTCGAATAGTCCTTAAAGTTTTCATTGGCCTCGACGCAACGAAAGGGCGAGATGTGAATAAACGAGGGTTGTAGATAACTGCGGGAAACTGCGGTGTTCGCGCTGCCTGCAGCTTGCTAATTGGAGTTGTCATATTGCCGGTGCTCCAATTAGTTGTCGTCATCGTTGTAGGTACGTAAATTATGTACGCCTAGTTAACTCGCATAAATTTTGACCCCGGTATCACCCGCGCAAATTTAACTGGCGAAATCAGTGGCGAGTAACGTCGATACGGGTTTGCCGGAATGCGGTGGAGAATCGCGTTTACCTTGAATACCTCGATCAAATCCGCCGAGAGACTTAGCGGTATCCCTCCGTTCTCGGCATGAAAAATTTATAAGTCTCGCGGGCATCTCGATTTCCGCGCGCGAGCATGAAATTCATCCCACGTTTCACGCTATTTTCAATGTACAATAATATTCGAGACGTAGAGATCGTCCGGCTATAATTGCTTCGTCGCTTTTAATTAACGCTTTTAATTAAAGCGATTAGTCGCGAGAGATGGATCAGATTACATTGAATTAATTCAGCACGAGCACCTTCCAAATTAATGTAAGTCCTTGTTATCGCACTTGTGCATTATCGAAACGTTTCTTCGTCGGCACTCGATGCGTCTCGTCGATTAAAATAGATTTATTAAGTAAACAGAATCATAGTTTCCAATTTCAAAAATATAATATGGATCGTTGCTCATCGCCATTATTACAACCGCGCGTTATTAACATGTCCTCTTGCCGGACACTTGTTCACCGAACAAAAATCAATTCATGAATTTAGCAAAATTTTCAAATTTCAAATTCTGTGATATAAAGAATTATTGTCGTCATTGTATATTGTTATTGAATGAATGTTTCTTCACTTCAAACTCAATTTTATCGTGACCGTTCTAAGTCGGTCTATAAGATAAGCAAAATTAAATCTTGGAGTTTCAAGACGGAATTATCGTCGCGCATTATGAAAGCGCTTTTCTTACCCGACGTCACACCGATTAAGAGTCTGTTTCCCCAGATTAGTTATCGCAGCGGGTATTGTCTCAAATCTCATGAATCTAGAATTTTAAACAAACGAGATCGCTTTGAACTCGTTGATGGCCTGAAATCGAGCGTTCTGCGTGATTGCGCGCGTATCGACTAAGGGACGCGTAGAAGGCACGTGACATAGGTGTATATGGTCTACGTGCTCTATATATAGAGCCGTAGGTGCCTTCACCGACCGTATGCGCCTGGGTGGATTCGCCACGCAAAACCACGTCGGCCTTTTTTTCCCCATTTCTCGTATCGAACGCTCTCTCGGTTCTGACGCTCGCGACCCGGCCGAAGCGGGATAATACTTTCTCCGGGACCAAACGCTCGCGAGACCCGACGAGCGGAAGGAGCTCCAAATGGCATCGCGACTATAGCGGCCGACAATTGAGGGCCCGAGATAAATATCGATCTACGATTGCAAAGTGCAACGCGAAGGTCAAGCGGCAAGTTGAAATGCGGCAAACATCACCGATTATTATACGCCGCTACGAGCGGCTTACGATGAAGGATTCGTGGATAATTCGAAAATACGCCATCGCGTAAACTGCTTTTGCAATCGAGTAAAATTGAAGGGAGAAACAAGATTCTCGTCTTTTCCGCTTTCCAAGATTTAATCGAAGAAAAAACTCTTTCACGAATTTGAAATGAATTGTCTAAATAATTTTCATTTATTTTTCTTCTATTTCTCTTCTATAGAAAATTATTGCTTTTTTGTATAGTTCTATTTTTGTATAAAGATGGAAATAGACACACAAGGAAAATTGGAGTCATAAAAAGTTGTTTAGTGAGAGTTAGTAAAAGTTTAATGTTCTTTCTCTTATGCGGAATATCATTATTTTTGGAAAGAACGTTTTATTTTTTACGGGAACAATAAATAAATACAAGCGCCAAAAATACATTTTTTTTTTAAGCAACTTAGTGTTGCTGCTACAAGCTTCCTATTAAACTAATGAGAACTTAATTGATTTCAGAATGATGTTGCTGACATATACATCGCACAATTATTATCTCATTTTGTCATTATTTAGCTGAATCATTATTCTGAAAAATCACATTCGCGGATACTACTCGTTTTAAATTATTATGAATAATTGATCATATTTGTTTTTTATTTTTCATTTGTTTGCATATGTTTAGAGATTATTATTCGCTTTAACTCTTCGATATTTCATAGGGTATCGGTCATAATGTTTACCGCTGAAGCGTAATAGCGATAACGACGACAGCGAGTGATACTGTATCTTCCGATTGATCCAGATATATAGATTAACTCAGTCCGCTGCCATCTTTATTGCTAACGATATTTTGCGTGATTAAAGTTGCCGCGATACGTGATACCGCGGGGCGGAATAACGGCGCCAGTTGCGTTTATGCATTTGCTGTCACGACATCGAACGTCACTCGGCCGGGGCGAAATTTTATAGCGCGAAAATTAGCACCGTCGTGACCGGGAATGTAGCGTCGTTTATTAATGCCGGCGTGAGGATCCTTGAAGTCCGATGACTCGCCGAATGACGTCGAAACGTGCGGCGGCATATCATTTTGTAATCCAACAAGCCGCCAATTGTTGTTGTTAACGGCCGGTGTGGGTATAGCGAGGAAGTAATCTAAGATTCTCGTAGTGGAAGCGGAGACGTTTTGCGACCTGGGTGACCATTGCCGCGCGATGTCACGTTCATGATAGCGGCTGAATAATAAATTGTTCGCCAGTATGGTGAGGAGGACAGTGAGGTGCGCATATTTCGCGAATATTTTGATTGCTTTTGTTCATATTTTATTGTTGTTTTATTCGCATTCGACGTAAGAGTAGCCGATCGCGAACTTTAAGGATCGTTAACGAGGCGATCGAATATCAGTTGTTGTTACTATCGATCGTCGGTGATCTCGTTAATTCGCGTGTGAATTAAGGTGAAACGTGCGTCCGAAAAATTGTTTACGTTCGATGGAGCGTAATTAAATGACACGAGTGATAATCTACGTATTGTCCTCCCTCCAAATATTAATAGCGGCGCTTCAAGCGTGCAAAATGTGGCCTTTGTGGCTTTTATGAAGAGTGTTCAGGACGGATGGCAAAATGCGCCCTCTTGGCATTATCAGAATATTCAGTTTCGTTATCTAATCGCCTAATTCGAAGCTTGGTTTAAAGCTATCTCTCCGCTCACGAAATGCTCCTATCAATCCTAATAAGCGCACTATTTGATATTCCGTGTACTCTCGTTCTCCGTTCGACGCGTTATATTTTTCAATATACACTGAAGAAAAGTTATTGTCGAGTAAATGACATTATCAGTGGTTTGATAAACGAACTGGTAGCAAAGCTGGCACAAAATACGTAACAATTTAACATGTTATTGGGTTGTATATTGCTTTATTAATTCATTTATTCGCCAATGAAAGCGACAAACGATATTAATTAAAAAAAAGCGGTGTCGTAAATCGTTTCAAGTCAGTTTTCAGATAATCGGTCTAAATTGTATCTCGGAATTGAAATTAATTTTTATTTCAAGTTTTAAAATCGAGGCGAATAAATCCGCCTCGCAAATGTCAGCTACACCGCTCCTTCAATTTCATTTGATACCTTGTTGACAACCGCGACAGGTGTCAATTTGCCGAGGGAGAGACCGACTTTTTTCTCAGCGTACAACAACGGGGGTCTGGCTGGCCCGGTCGATCGCGCGCTCGCCTGCGAACACCTACGATGCCGTTTCTCCTGGCGATCGATGACAATCCTGACCGGTGTCGGCCTACCCGTCCGTACGTTCGCCCTTCCTTCCGTCCAGAGATCACCGCAACGACGTCGCGCACGGGGAGGCCGCGCGTCGTCGACGATCCCGCTGTTCGCGTCGGGCGAATCTCCCCGGTCCGTCCTTAGTACCGTTTCGCCGGAGACTATCGGCGGCGGCGGTCATGGCACGCGCGTTGCTTAGCTACGCCACGCGATTCGCGGCCAGGTACGGCATTTAGGTATAGTTCACGTGTGCTGGAGGCACGAGCAGCAACGACGCCGCCGCCGTCGCCGCCGCCGCCGTCACCGCCGTCGCTCCCACCATCCTCGTCGACTTCGTCGTCCCTGTCACGTCACGCTTTCTTGCCCTACCCTCGTAACCCACCCTTACCGCCGTCTCTCTTTCGCGAGCCTCACAGAGAGAGAGAGAGAGAGAGAAAGAGAGAGAGAGAGAGAGAGAGGGGGGAGGGAGGAAGAGGACTCTACACCACCTTTGTATCGGTGCGGTGGTAATGTTAAACCACCCGCTCACCTAATCGCGCGAGGGTGAATTTCGGCCAGCTGGCTGCGCGCAACGTGGCTCGGTGTGGCGTGGCGTGGTGTAGTGTCGGATCGCCAGTCTCTCGCCGTGGCCCAATGTCGCCACATAGGTATCACGATGGTATAGTATTTCATCTGAGCAAAGTGCGAGATTCGATCGGATCTCTGCAGAATTGGCTTCTTGATGTGGAAATTGATAGGTCCGTGTGTGCGTCATTTAAGTTCTTTGCGTCGTCGATCAACTCTGTTTGCGAAAAACAAAGTCCGTAACACGAGAAGAAATCGAATTGCAGAAAATTAAAATTGTTAATGCAATTCTTCAATCTTTGTAACAATTTGACGAAATGGTAGAATTAGATTACTTGCAATTTAGCGAAATGAAGAATTAAATATCATGTGCAATTTAGCGAATTGTAGAATTAAACATCATTCGCATTATTTTATGAACTACTGTGGGTTTTCTTAATATAATTTGTTAATATAATTTTTATTTGCCGGATTATATTTTAAACAGAGAATAAAATTTTCATCGTATTTTATTTTTTTAAATACGGTGAAATTAATATTAGCGATTTTTTGTTTTATTTTAGAACTACTCTACTTAATATTTTAATATATGGCGTTTTCAGTCTTCATGTCATTCACTATTTAATTATTTATCATATCAAATTATTTGGGACGATAAATATTTTAGGGAAGTATATAGCATGACATGTGCCAGAACTTCGTTTTTTTCTTTCGCACATGAACTACATATTTGATCAATTGCTCAATCCAGAGGTCTCGCTTGAGATCGAATAATCTGCCACTGCCTGCAATCGATTTTTTCGAATTGTGTACCGTTCTATTTCTTGGCTTCGTGCATGAATGTCATTAGAGCTGCCTAAATGCAAAACATGTCGGGTATGCATGAGAAATGAAAAACAGTGGCGCAGTGAAAATGCTGCGGTCGGTGTTGCTTTTCCCACAACTGCCATAACTTGACGTTAGGGGTCTTGATTACAGCGGAATAAATTAGCATGGGATATTATGATTCATTTGCGAGGCGGCGGGATTCGAAATCCAAAGTGCCTATTCTTAGTTGTTAAGCGCCGAATGGTGCCAAGTGTTGTTTGTGTAGTAATCAGAACGCACGTTCCGTCTAGACTGCGGTACATTTTGAGAGGCGAACGAGCTAAGCTTAGACCTCGCCTAGGCGTCCAAGGTGTATTTCTGTGCAATTCGACAGGTGGCCCTTAGACTCGCCGCGATAAGTAGCGACGCTCGATGACGCCTCTTTACGACGTGACGAGAGTGAGGTCGAGATAAACGTTCGGTCGTCTAAAAAAAACATTGTCCTCAATTGATTTTTTTTTTAATATTGGACTACGCGCCTTTCTATAAGGAGAGATAACGAACGAACGAACAACATTTCTTCTTAATAAAAATTATTTATTAAATGGTATATATTCAATTTATTGTTTGTTGTGTATTGTTAATTAATGTGAAAGTTTTAAATGTTGCTTGCAAACGACAAGTAAATCCCCGTTAATGATGAATCTGCAATTTAATTCGGTCCGTCGCCGGAAATACCAGCGTGAGGTATTTCGTCCACGCGAATTTCCCTCCGTATTTTCCGCTGTATTTACGTTGGTGATAAACCGAACTGCATCTGTCGGATGCATCTCGACAGATCGGCTCGCAAGGGATGAAGATTTGCTCGGTTTTCCGACGGAAATGTTACGTAATGTCGTATTGGCGACGCCTGGCAAAGATCCATAAATCCTCATGGGATCATAAAGCGGAAGAGCAGGTGCTTTTACGTTCGAAAAACACTTTCGCCGTGGTTTCTCTTTATTCTCTGTTGGTCCCAGGAAAAGAAGGACAGAGGAACAGCGCATGTTTCCCGCGTGTGCCAAGAGAATCACCGGAAGTACGACGGAAACGTTTCCTTTCGGTCGTCCCGCTGTCTAATCTCGAGATATATAAGTACCGTGTCTTTAGGCGAATGTGCTTTCCACGTAAATCACGCCTTATCTCTCGCGCGTCACCGTCTGAGGATCCCAGCGGTGGAAACGCGCATCTACATCTACATCTTGTTGCACGTTTAGTAGCAAATGCGTCCGTCTTACTACCGTGACACAATCAATGAAGGAAGCGCGAAAAGATAAAATATAAAAGAGACGATCTCAGAATAGAGGTAAGAACGCGAGTCCGTGATTTACATCGAACTTTTATTCCGCATCAAGCCTCTTCGAAACAGACAGCTTCGAGTGCTGAGAATGAAGGTGGCGGATCTCGTATTATTCTGGTCTCGTTCGTTCCAGTTTTATTGTAATTCGGAATGTAAGCGATAAACAATCTCCATACGCGAGGGAGATTTGACACGACGCGTTCGCGACTCTCTGCAATCACATGACGTTTGTTTGTGTTTATTTGCAGACTCGTCAGAATGGTGGGTAGCATGCCCAGCGGATGGATGAGGAGGATCCTCCTTTTCCTCGTCCTGATGACCGGTGTCCTGCTGATCGCTATGTACGCCCACGCTCCGCCGCTCGCATCGCTTCAGCCGTTCGCGACTAGACGGTAAGTAATCTTTTATTGCGGTGCGTTGTCAGTTGCCTTTCAGGCAGACAATTCGGCAAGTAAAACACGATAATATCTTTTGAGTAAAACAAATTCGAAATCGTAGATACGTTGCCCAATACGTTCAAAAAAAAAGCGAGCGGTCTCTTTGGACTCCGCTCTATCTCGTGTTTCACTCTCTGATTTTGATACATATTTTTTTATAAGGAGAAAAATATCCCGGGAGAATTGTGTAATGCAAATCTGCGCGACGCGCAAGATCGCTTCTTTTTGTTCCTTTTAATTTCTGTAGATCTGTGTTTTCTGTTAACACGCAGCCAGCGCGCGATTCGTTTGCTCGCGTTACATATTAATTCAGTGCCTCTTCCGATGATTTTTTACACTGCATGTTTTTTTGTTTGTTTATCTCGAATTTATTTCGCACTCGCAACGCGATGAATCGTGCATCGAAGAAGACTAGAGGACTTGCAGCGCGGCTTGGTTAATTACCTGGTGGGTAATGAAACCACGATCGGACCCGGGGAACGGCTCTACGAGTATCTGGAAGAGCCTAGGTAACGGATAGCCTCCCCCGACCGGGGGTGGAATCTTATGCTAGACGAAATGTATCGCGTATGTCTTGTATACCTTCCGCTCGAACCCCCGCATTGATCCCTCTGTCCACGTGTGTGAATCCTCTGATTCAGGGAAAAAACATTTTTGAACAACTGTCTCTTTTCACGGTGTTGCAACGTATCGAATGGCACTATATAAAAATTCGCTTTGAAGCGTTACGAAAAAAGAAAAATAGAAATTTAAAGTTTTACAGAAAAAAACGTGCATTCTCTCTCTCTCTCTCTCTCTCTTTTAAGTTCTAAATTTTACAGATGAACGAAATCACGTTTGCTGATAGTAATCGAGTCTCAGATAGTAATTGTATAATAATAGTAGTAGTATTCGAATCTTTAGTTTTGTGCAGGACAAAATCGATATCGACGAATCATGTTTTAAAGATTTCATTTTGTGTACGTGAAACTCTATATATAATAATTAGTGTTTATGAATCAAAATCTCAAGTATGCATTCAACATATCAAACTGTCTAGATTCATTTTCGAATTTATCTTCGATCTTCTCCTTTATCTTTTTCGGAACCAGTTACCACCAGTCACGTACCGTCTGATAACACGATCGGACGTTGCTCTTCCAATTAAGGAGCTACCCGGGCATGACCTGTAACACGTCAGCCGCCTCAGTAAACGAATGTCCCGAATTTCCGCGTGGGAACTCCCGTGTATTCCCTCGACTCATGCACTTCTCTCGCCCTCCTCTCTCACACCTCATTCTGACGTTCGTCCGTTTAATCCACTCGAGCACGCCCGTCATACTAAACGCACGCCCGCGCTATTGTTACGCACTATTGTCTCCCGTATTGCGCAGATTGTACGGTTGTTGCATTTGTCCTGACCCGCTTCGCGCGAAACCTGAGTTTCCCGGCCTTCCATTCCGAGAGCGGGACTCGCCTTTGCCTCCGGAGGCGACGCTGACTCGGTTGCGAGTTTGCATAAAGATAAGAAAAAAATGTATTTGTTTTCGAGAAAACCTGCAAGACTTTTCACCTTTGTGTAACATCCGTGTTTCGTCCATGCAATCATCGACTTCTAGTGCGAGATACAACCAATCAGTTCATGCATCGATGTAAATACTTGTCACTTTATTTGCGAATTTTTTTCTTGAATTTCATTGGGGCACTTATTTTTCAGCGTTTTTTATCGAGATACTCATTCATTTTTCCATTTTTCTACTTCGAACAGAATGTTATTCCGTTCCATGATCAGCCAGCTATTTTCTTGGGCGCTTCTGTTCGGCAAACATCGCTTTCTTCTCCTTCCCTCGCTTTTCTAATTTGAACGATGCCGACGCTTTTTGCACTTTTTTTTCTCTTGTTGTAATGAGCAGCTTTTCATTTGCCGAAGATATTAGCTTGATCGATATAAGAAACGAGTCGCGGAAGATGTTCTTTTTCTTCTGTCAAAATGGGTAGATTGTCACGATTCTTGATTTGAAATTGTTTGCTTGTACAGTATTACTCTAACAGTAAAACATTGTTTATTTTAATTTATTATTGAATATTTAGTCAATAATTTTTTTAATATTTATCTTTTTATTATAAGATAAAAAGATACCTATGTTTAATGCACATATGAAATTCCACAAAAAAATGATATTTAATTTTTAACTTTTAACTTTTTGTGTGTTTTTCCTAAATTAATCATTTATTTTTTTATATTAATTATAACATTGTTAAAATGATTTGTCAATTTCTTTTATCTTTGCGTTCAGATGTTGCACAAATCGTTATTATCGAAGCAACGATATAATTATTAATACCATGTTTAAAAAGAAATCTATTAATCGCACATATTTAATTTCTTAACTTTCGATCATGCAAAATGAAATATTAATTGTTTATCGCATGTTGTTTCCTTGAATGTATCTATCATTTTTAATGTTTTCGACATTTTCGATCGCGAGATAAATGTTTATTCCAAACTGGATCGCCTAAAGAAAGAATTATTTGATAATCCGTGATACGACGAATGATTGGATTACGTTTTGGGAATTAAAATAAAGTTATTTAAAAAAAAAAAGATTTTTGATCTAAAAGAATCGATATTCCTTAGTCGTACCACAGATTGTCAGATTAAAGTATTCTACATATGTTGCGTAAAGGGTCGCGATTATGGATCGAGAAGTACGAACTCAATTTTCACTCGATCGCAGGACATTTCAAAGTCCGTGGTCCTGGGCGTGCGTGGCGAATCGATGCGAGAGGCGAGCAGTAAGATCATCGCGGACATCCCTGGCGACTTGCACCGCACATTGCGGAGGGAACTCTCGGCTATTGTGGCCCAGACCGACTGAGAACGTCGTCCTCGGCGATGACAGTGTCATCCTGCATCTTCAGCAGATCGAGTTCGTCACCGTAAATACGAGCGATCAGGAAACGAAAGATCTGCTGGAACACGCGAAAGATGTCTTCATCGGTGAGTATTGAAAAGTCCAGCAGAAAAAGACCAGCAGAAGAGAATACCAGAACATTCGCCTGACACGTTTAAGATACTTTACAACAGTTTTTTCATTAAGACCAACTTTTCTTTTCATTAAGATCAATTTTTTAATTTTCTGAAATCTCACAAACACTTGTCTTACATAACAAATACAAAGTTGTATATACCGTGCAAGATTACGTATCAATCATATCTTACCTTATTACAGTCACATGTAATACGTATCAAAGTTACAACTACTTATTATATTTATATGTTTCATCTAAAATAAGTTATTATTCTATGTAAAATAGGATATTATTCCACATCTTGTAAATAGTTGTCCTCGTTTACGTAATTAAGTTGATGAAATCGTTGCTTCCTTTTATGTGAGACGTCTTTTTAATTACAGGGAACATCAGGAGTTTGGTCAAAGTGCTGAATGCCAAAAGTCGATCCGGTATTGATTCGTTTATTATATACCTGAGCGCTGAGAATGCGCGAGGTACCATATTGACTCTGGACACTGACGAGTCGTATAAGCTAGAGCTCGCGCCAAGGGGGAAGATTCTGGAAGCCAGGATTACAGGAAAGAGCTACTTTGGAGTGCGGCATGGTCTTGAGACCCTCAGCCAATTAATTTGGTGGGACGAGGCCGCCGGCAAGCAGGGCGCTCTTCGCGTCCTTACGCGAGCTTCCATCGAGGATAAACCCGCGTTTTCTTATCGCGGTCTTCTCGTCGACACCGGCAGACAGTTCTTCCCCGTCGAGGAACTGAAGAGGGTCATCGATGGCATGGCAGCCACAAAGCTCAACACGTTGCATTGGCACCTCACCGACTCTCAGAGTTTCCCGTTTGACTCGGCGCAGTTCCCGGAGATGGCGAGATGGGGCGCTTACAGTGGCGATCACATTTATACACCTGATGACATAAAGGACCTGGCCGATTATGCGAGGATACGCGGTGTCAGGATCGTCATTGAGATCGATTCTCCGGCTCATGCTGGTGCCGGGTGGCAATGGGGTGAGTTTTATAGTTCTGTCTCAGATTTTGTAACGTTTTTTTTTTTAATTCTTTATAAATTCTTAATTAGCGTAATTAGATTAGCATTTTCATGATATTTTTGTTAGGTGCGGAGCATGGTTTTGGTGAGCTGGCGTTATGTGTGGATCAGCAACCGTGGTCATCATACTGTGGCGAGCCAAACTGCGGTCAACTGAATCCTATAAACGAACATTCGTACCGAATACTCGAGGGCCTTTACCGGGAGCTATTAGATCTTACCGAGGTGCGCGATTTGGTGCATCTCGGTGGTGATGAAGTGAATCTCGAGTGTTGGGCGCAATATGGCAATATCACTCTGGCCATGCAAGCGCAAAATATGACAGATTATCACGCGCTTTGGGCGGAGTTTGAAACAAAGATGCTGCAGCGGTTAATTCGGGCAAATCACGACAAGGCGCCGAAAGCGGTGATCCTGTGGAGCTCGCCGTTAACAAAAAGACCTTACATCATGATGTATTTCGACCCAAAGATTCACGTGATTCAATCTTGGGGTGGCAGCAATTGGCCGGAAACGCCGGACCTTCTGGAGGATGGTTTCCGAGTGATCCTATCGCATGTAGACGCGTGGTACTTGGACTGTGGTTTCGGCAGATGGCGGGAGAGCGGCGAGGCTGCATGCGGCGAATATCGCACCTGGCAGACCGTCTACAATCATCGTCCGTGGAAGGACTATCTGCCACAGCAGTTGCCTTTAGTGCTGGGCGGTGAAGCAGCAATCTGGAGCGAACAAACCGGACAGTCGTCCCTGGGACCTCGACTATGGCCCAGAGCGTCGGCATTCGCTGAACGATTATGGTAAATGATATAATGTAGCAAATATATATAAATCGATTTTTCTTAGTAGAATGCTACGAGAAAATTTTTTTTTCCAGGAGTGACCTACCGACGAATAGTTATTCTACAGACGAGAACGTTTACACTAGATTAGCTGTGCATGTCGAAGTTCTGAACAGTAGAGGCATTAAGACGGAGTCTATGTGGCCGCATTGGTGTTCTCAGAATCCCGGGAAATGTCTCTGACCGATCGTTAGAGACTCGTTAACTATTCGCCAGTTATTTCACAAGTATAGTACTTGCGGTGCTGATAAACATATAAAAATGAGACTCTACAAGAAGCGGCGTCAATCACAAGTCCTATCGGTGGTCGCAATTGATCTCCGACGCGCAATGATACCACGTATTCGTAATCCAAGTGATCTTTCGATTCACATCCTGCCGACGAAATTGACAATCGTTCCTGCTCGATAAATCACTCAACGGCTCACGAAAAATGAACATCGAAGGGATCTTCGTTCAGTAAACAATATCGATACAGCGAATAACCAAGAAGCTCTCTTTGCATATGTAATATATATGCAAATATTATAAAGCTGCGAGATTACACAAGCGACATCGGATAAGTCGTGACCTCAAATCAACATGCGTTAACTTGACGTAAAGGAACGTGTAAGTAACGTAGAACAATTGAACCTCTTGCGAGGAAGTTTGGAATCCAGCTTTACACAAGCTTAATTTTATAAGCGTCTACTTAACGAATCGAATGATTGTAATCAATGATTGGAATCGCGGATATTCCATTGATAAAATGTTTTCATGATTATCATCCATAGGATCGCTCGGAATTCGAACTATACGTCGATCATAAATGTCGCAGATTTTTTAATTCTTCTCGACGTCTAGATATTGCTGTTTCGAAAGTAAATTCGATGTTTAAAATATATATGACGTTTACAAATTATTGCAAAGAAATTAATATATTTGTTATAATGTTATTCGTTAAGCTGTTCTTCGGTCTCAATTTCTGCGTTAAAGTACAAAAGTTTTACGCTCGAATTTTTCAAGATTTTTTCCAGCACGATACTTGCTTTTCAACAAATGTCACGTTCTGACCCTCTCTTTTGTTTGTTAATTTGACGATGCTAGAATTCTGAACAGTACTTTGTTATATATTAATCGTTTAATCATGTACTACATGATGATGCATGATTGAGATGATGAATTGTGGAATTGGAACAATTGTGTCTCGTTAATATCGACAGATGACGAGACATTGTCTTGTCAATCGAGATTTAGAGTCCTAGCGAAAAGGAGCCTTTAAAGCGAATGAGAAAAAGAAATAGAATGGTGATATCAATATGCAGGAAACTTATCGCGTTATCTCTCGGATTTCACGAGGATACCGAAGCTGTAGCTTTATCACTTGAACGCCTCAGCCAGAGGCAATTATGCAGCGTGTAATTTAGCTTTTTAACGATCGAGATTACATTACTGAAAGTAACCAAGTATAAGTAATAAGTAACGAAAAAATATGTGTGTGAGAATGAGAGAGAGAGAGAGAGAGAGAGAGAGAGAGAGAGTGTGTGTGCGTGCGTGCGTGCGTGCGTGCGTGCGTGCGTGCGCGCGCGCGTGGTATGTGGGGGGGAGGCGGTACGATAATTATGATGTGAATGTCGATTGAAGAAAAGAGTGCTTGTGTTTACAACTGATCTATTTTAAAGATTATCGTGTGATTATCAATAAAAACGCTTGATATCAGAGATTCGTCGGCGTAATTCGTGCGACGTTAATCGAATTTTCTACTTATTGTCAATGCAAAAATGCTCAGGGCAGAGTAACACAATCATCGGACGCTTCTTACATGCGCAAAGGCTGAAGAATACGTTCGAAAATTCTCTTGGTTATTATTGATTTTGATTCTTAAATAATTTTGAGTCTTAACAACCAAGAACTTTATTTCTCAAGAATTGAGTTTAATATAATTTTATTTAATACTATTATATTACTCATCAAACGAATATTTATTTTTTAATTCATAAACAGAGCGGTTTGAAACAGAGAAACAGTTATTATATATAATTATTAAACAATTATTAAAATAAACTTATTTGTATAAAAACAAATAATTTTTGTACATAAAAGTTATTACAATAACATTTTTATATAAATAAGCTATTACAATAACTAAAAAAAAATTTAATTTGACATAATAATTTTGTTTCGAAAAATAAAAGGAATTATACTGTACTATGTTATTTTTGATCTGATGATGAAATTGCTGATGAATTTTCATTATTGCGTTGTAATTTCTAATCGAGTTCTGCGCTCGGAAGATAATGTTCATCACTACGATGAAAAATTCGACTGATAGACCTACGCAAAGAAACTTGCCCGAAATTCCAAGATGCACGCGATTGTCTAAGCGACGTAAATGATTATGGCTGAAAAATTGCACGTGGAAATTCGTTCTCTTAATCCTTGTACAACGTGGCCTATGAATTCAGAAAACGCGAGTGATTCTTGAAAATTTGTATATACTTCGTAACAACGTAGGGAGCAACTTATAATATATAGATAGGCATGTAGATAGAGGCAAATAGTTAAGATAGACGGTTATTTAGACGAATAAGTAGAGAAAGACAAATAGGCGAACCGCTCACGAAGGATGATGGGGGCGAGGAATGTAATGCGAATCTAGAAGAAGGAACGTTCGGATATCTGTACTTACCGATACTTATCGATATTGATGGCTGTAAGAGGAGCTAATTCTCTTGTGCGTTTGAGATATAAGATCATGATAATGTTAAGAATATACTGAACACGTTATCTTAAATTATGATGTCACTTGCAAAAAAGTATCCAAATAATTAACACATTCGAGACTGGTAACGTCCTACGTTATTTCAAATTCTTTGGTTGAATACCAGTAACGTCATTTTAAACTTTTTAGCTGAATGCCAGCTCTATCAATTTTAATATTGCCAGAAATTTTTTATTCATATTTTTAGCATGCATTTCTAATATTTAATTTTTTAAAAATCTTAAATAACAAAAATGATTATATATAATCAATCATATCAAGAAGCAATATTTTTTTATATTCACATACATTTAAATAGACTCTTGCAGTATTCAGCTATAGACTTATATGCAGTATTCAGCCAAGCGACAACCACTGGTCGCGAATGTGTTAATAAAATTTAAAAAGATAGAGAGAGAGATCGCTTTTAATTTAATTAAAGTAGTATCTAATTTTTGAAAGATCAAGTAGCTAATGCTATTTAACTTTTCTATCATTTTACTTGAATATTCTTATGACATCATAATGTAAGATAGTTGACACAGATATTGAGAATTTTTAAGATTGTAGTTTTGGTGCACGAATTACTTCTCCGGTTATTTCTTATGTCAAGTTCGTCTTAATCTCGATTAATGAAACAGGGCTCGATAGATGTGCAGGTAAATGTTATGTGTAATGATAATTATCGTTGAAGAACAAGAATTTTACGGTGCAAGATTAGGACGGTGATATTTACGGTACGTATACTTACGTTATGTGACTTTCTTCGGTCTGCAACGATGAATGTATGTAAATAAGACACGATCGTGTGTGTGTTTCGACGGACGGTTCTCCGAACTGATTCGAACAGAAAAATATACTCTGTTATGACGTGTCTCTTACACGGATTTAACATAAAGTGAATTTTGAATACATCACGTTGTTCGTTTTATTTCCTACAAAGACTGTCCTATTTTCTTATTGAATATGCGTGTTACATAAAACGCTTGTTTTGATAAACATTTGTCAGAAAGAAAGATCTCAGAGGAAGATATCTTTTTTTTATGTGTTTATAAATTTCAAAAGATTTTTTAAATAATATATCATAAATGATATTTACAATATTTTACATTATCATTAATTTTGTCATGTAGCATCTTTTCTCGCACATAATTGTAAAAATATTCAATAGAGAATTTTTATGTAATTTTATATTATATAAAATTAATATATCAATATTTATTTATTTCGAAAATGTTAATGTCCATTAAGTAGCATATATCCTTAAAAATTGTATTATCATATCTTAAAAACTATATTGTATCTTACTTGATAGAGCCATAATGATATTGACATCTGTTCTTGAGCAAACAAGTAAGCTATCAAGTAAGATATAATAATACAATTTTATAATGACTTTAATTCACCTGATAATGGACTTTTACGTTGCATCGATGTCTGCCGCGGAAGTTGGGTCGGAATCGAGTAATATAATTAGAAATTCAAACTACTAGCTCTGTGATGGTTTGTACTAATATTGACAATAGACTATCGAAAAGAACTTTCAGAGATTAATCTTTGATGGATTACATTTACCAGATAAGTGATTTGTTTGTATTCTTACAAGTACGTTGCGTGATATACAGCATGATAAACATTTGGCGCAATAAATATTTGTATTGAAAAAAATCAAGTGATGAAATGCGAAATCAGAGACGATGATAAAAGAATATGCTGGAAATTGAATATTTTACGAACAGTGACAATTTGAGAACGACATAGATCAGAGTTTTTAGATAATGAACGCGAATTGCATACGCAATATAATAATTATAAAACTTGATATTAAAAGATATTTAATATATTTTAAGATATTTAGTTTGATATTCTTTTTTTTAATATAAGATTGTACAAGAATTTGCAGTGATTGTTGCTTAATTCTTTAAGAGTTTCATACCTCGATTGAATTGATATTATGGAACATTTATGTTTATTTAAATAATTTTAAACTTAATGAACTAGTAAATTTTATTTTTTTACCAAATTAAATAATTTAATTTATTATTTAAAATGTACATATATGTGTAAAATTTAAAATAGATATCTCTCATATAGAGAAATGGATTAAATTATGTTTATTAAATTATTATGTTACGTTTATGACACAATCATAATCAAAAATTGCGAATCTTCGGTACGCAATGGACGTTGACTCGTTCTACGTACTCAAGTTTGTTTTCACATGCGTCACGAGAGGAAGCTCCGGGGTGCGGAAAATTGTGCACGTGTGATCACCCAACGCGCAGTCGCCCGATTTACGGCGATGATTCTCTGCTAAAGTTTCAGATGATCCGCGATCACATACTCGTGCAGGTGTATATCCTGAGGAAGATGCGTTTCAATCAGTGTTGCTGCTAGTACTCATAACGTAAAATAATAACGTAAAATAATTGTGATTGCGATAAAATAAAATTAAAGGTGAGAAATAAATTGTGCCATTGATATTAAATATTACATCGTGAATTAGCAATAAAGAAATCACGATCTATTGGTAAGTAGAGCAAAGAAATTATTTTTTTTTGGAAAGATTAATTGATGCTATAAAGTAAACGTATAATATCAATATTATAATTTCCTATTCAATAACATAACTATTATATAACGTATTATGTAATAGTTACATTGAATAGAAAATTACATTGATGTTATATATATTATTGTTACTTGATGTTTATTATTAGTACCAGTATGTTACGCGTGGTACAAAAGAAATAATTTTATTATTTAGATTAAATTTAATTTTTGTACATTTTGTACATTATTTATATATAATGCTACTAAAAAATATAGTAACATTATAATATGACGGATATTGTTTATATCCATCGTGTATTTCTTCTTTTTTTCCTCAATAATATTCAAATGAGAAGAGCTAGTTACTATTTTTCGATTATCGAATATTTTTTATGAATAATTGTTTTATTATACATATTATGATGTGACAAGATTTTTTTATTTTTTTTTTATACTCATTTAAGACTAATTCATGATTCAACAATCAGAACAATTTCCGAGTGAATTATCGCTATATAAAATCATCATTACTTTTCTTTTAAATAATTATTTCTATTTACGATTGTTGTAAATATTTTATATAACCGGAAGTTCTTGCAAAATCCGTCATGTTATAATAAAGAAATAGACAGAAAAATATTAAAAAATGATATTGTTAACGCGTAACAGTAATATAGCATGAAAGATGTGTATACGATTTACTTTAATTTATTGTAGTATTTCGTATTGTTGATAACAGAAAACTAATAAATGCGTGACTGTAATTCACATTATAATTTTGATTTAAATGATAAACGTGTGCAACGGAGATGCATAGATTAGTATAATTCTGCATCGTGAATGAACGGTGGACAAAAATTCTGTCGCAATTGAAGAGTGAAAAATCACACATATTTTTGTTTACTTCTTTAGCATCGAAATGGGAGAAGCTGAAGTGGATAATTTCTTAGCCGATCAGAGACAGAAGTGCGATCAGTTTTTAAAAGGTGGGCTCGAATTTATATTATTTAAATATCTGCTTAATGAAACTAAACACTAAAAATTCGGAATATAGCTTTAAAAAAATTGCGATTCTCACAATGTTTCTTGCAAAAAAAGAATCTCATCTCGTCAAGAATCTTTTAACGTCTTAAAAGAGTTAAAAAAAATCTCAAACTTGATTAGAAATGATAGACGATCGATCCATTGGACCTCGATATAGTTTTCGCGTTAATTAAGCAGTCGTTATTACCATCAACAAGAATGTCCATGCTAGATATGTCCACGTTTGGCGACATGATGTCGGAGACCGAGATCAGTTTATCCGGGAACAACGTCGCTGATCGATTGGCCGTCGCCAAAACTAGCATCGTCGTTAATAAAGACAACGGATCAGAAACTTGTCAATGCCCGCCGTTCTTCGATGGTTTGCTCTGCTGGTCGCGCACTAACGCGCCGGGAACAGTCACTTTGCCCTGTCCACCGGCCTCGATCATAGGATACGCCGATTTCGCGAGCGACAACCTGAGAGCGCTCGCAGTGGCCAGCAAGGTCTGCTTGGCCAACGGCGAGTGGTACAAGAATTCGGACGGCGTCTCCTGGAGCAATTACAGCCTGTGCATGCTGAATAGCACGCCTTACATTGTCGAGAAGAATTATTCGCGATGGTATGGAACGCCAGCGGAGTTTGCGCTACTAAATGTAAGCTTCATCCTAGTTACGTGGCATCGATTATTGAGATCGGGAATCCGTCTGATTACTGAATTTAATAATTAAGTGCGATTAAATAAATATGAAATTTAAAATTTTTTAATATTTTTTGATATAATAATATTATTATTAAAAACAAATAAAATTTAACCATTTGTAAAATGAGCTATATTATATCCAAAAATTATATATTATATTATATTCAAAATTCTGAATCTGAGTATCGTGATAACCATAATTTAATCTTTCTCTATAAAGAAGAGAAATATTAAAACTTATAGATGAATATATTATTATATAAATATTATACTCTATAGATTGTATAAATATAATTAATTGTATTAAAATTTTAGAGTTGCTGTACGATTATTATGTTGTAACAAGTATATTGATATTAAATGACAACTAATAACAAAATACAATAATAAATAATAGAATATAGACCGACATGTGAAAACACAATTAATTAAAGATTGGCCTTATTTTGCGTAACAAATTTTTTACAATATTTGTGAAAAAATGGATTTAACAGATGCGCATCATTATTACTATTAAATTGATTATCAGTTTAATAACGTGACATATTATTATTCTTGTTCAACTTAGTTTTAAGACAGAAAATTTATTCGGCAATTTGATGAACTTGAAAATGTATATATAATATTACGCAAAAAATATTAGCACGAAGATCCAGCTTGATCAATCTTTAATTAGTGATGTTAATATTGTTTTTTCAAATCAAGCTTTAAGCGCAGCATGAACATAATATATTTAAAAAAAATTTATTTATATACAGCTGTTATTATTATTATTATGTGCTTTTGACAGAAATGGTTACCGATTATTAGAATGACATCGCATATTGGATACGTTACTTCGTTTACCACTCTAATCGTTGCTATGGTGGTTTTTTCTTTACTCAGGTAAATATGTTTTCTTCACTTGAGCATATCTGTCATCATTTTTTTTCCAATTCCGTTGAGAGTCCTCCGCTTATCGCTAATATGTTTCCCGTATGTACGTAGGAAACTCAGGAATCCCAGAAATAGATTGCACATGCATTTGTTTGCGTCGTTTATCATGAGAGCTTTCATGGCACTCCTTAAGGATTGGAGTTTCATAGACGGCATCGGATTGGCTTGGGATGTCATCTTTGTCGACGGAAAGAGTGCTTTTATCAAGGAGCATAATGTAAAGAGAAGATCGCCACAATTATTTTATTATTTTAATTTTTATTAATTATTAATTTAATTTATATTATTATTTCGATTTTTATTATTTTAATTAAATTGTTTTATTGCTTCAATTCAGTTATAACTTCTTTTTACAGTTGCGTTATTTTTTTGTATTTATTTGAAGATTTTTTGACTAATCTCATAAACTATTTTTTAATCGAAATGAGTTATTGCATTAATCAATTTTTAAATATTTATGTCTGTGTAAAGACAATATTCTAAATTGTCTGGCTTTTGTTCCTTTTCTTCTTAATCGGGAAATCTTCATTTTCATTAATTAACGTTTTCAGACTTGGATCTGCAAGGTCATCACGAGTCTGTGGCAATATTTCATCGTGGCTAACTATTCGTGGATCTTGATGGAAGGATTGTATTTGCACAATTTGATTTTCCTGGCGCTGTGTACCGATACCAGTACAATAGCTCTGTACATCGTGTTAGGCTGGGGTAAGATAGGGCAAACTTGTTTAAAACTATTTAGAATCTAAAACAATCTTTAGAATCGCAATTCCCCATTAAATCGCAGTTTACTCAGATTTCATTTCATTAAATAGGCCTTCCGGTTTTGGTAGTGGTGCCATGGATCATAATACGCGCGACTCTCGAGGACACTCTCTGCTGGACCACTCATGACAATTCCTCGTTGTTTCTCATCATAAGAATACCAATGATCGTATCTATTTTGGTACGTCACTTTCGTAACATAACGAACATTCGAATTATATAGCTATTCTGAGATATAGCTGTCTGTTTATATCTCTCTTTCTTTCAGTTCAATTTTCTACTGTTTCTCAATATCGTTCGCGTCCTTCTTGTGAAGCTGAAAACGTCGGTGCATCTGCAGCAGAAGAAGATGAAATACAAGTTAACAATTAATATACATAAATAACTTCATTATCAATTTATATTAATTTTATATTAATTTTAGATTTCGTTATTTTCGTTATTTTCAACACAAGGAAGCTTACGGCAAAAATCTTTTGAGGGAAAATCTAGTTAAGCATATGATCTTTTGTGAGATACATTTATATTCGTTTTTATTTTTAATTCAGGAGATGGGCAAAATCGACCCTGGTCTTGGTGCCACTCTTCGGAATACACTATACATTTTTCTTGGGATTATCTTACCATAAGGACTATCGGGTAGAACTCATCTGGCTTTTTTGCGATCAGCTGTTCGCATCTTTTCAGGTATTTATGACGCGACGGATCTATTTTTCTGCATAATTTACATAGTCGAGCTATTTACCCTTTGTAGGGCGCCTTCGTGGCTTTTCTTTATTGCCTGCTGAACGGCGAAGTCAGGGCGGAAATACGACGAGCGTGGAAGGCACGACGATCAAAGAGGGAGGTCGATTCCTTCATCTCCGGACATACGAGAAATTCAAGGGACGGAATCATTCGAAAGCGGCATCGATCGGAAGGCGATGACGGTACCAATTTCGCGATTACACCTATGAAAAAATTGTCGATAAAAGATATCAAATAGATTCAATCAGCTGTCTCAACATCAAATGAATTTTGTTTATATGTAATCTGACTACATATATCTAAAAGATATATAAGTATTGATTGAACAGTAATAGCAAATATTTGGGAATAAGAAAAGAGCATAAAAGAGCAAAGCGTTTCTTTGTGTTTACAAAATTAAGTATCTTTAATGTGGACATATAAACCTTATATTGTGATTTTTTTTTTTTCTATAAATATTGTACTCTTGTACTTTCCTAAGTATTCCTAAGTATTAAATATACAATATACTTGCTTCGTAAATAAATGTTTCTATGTGTATGTCTATGTTATAAGAATATATATTAAATATATACAACGATAAAAAGAAAGAATCGAATTAAGGAAAATTTCTCTGCAGTATCAAAAAGAAAGATTTGTTATTTCTAAGAAATTAATTTACTTTATGCTCGAAGAATAATCTTTTGTGATAAGATTGTTATATGCTGAAATCGTTATTAAAATTTCGCATAAATGCTTTCGCCAACATGAATGTTCATTATTATCTTCTAAGCTTAAATATTTTTTTTTTTTAATCAATATACGAAAACGAATAGCTTTGAAAATTTAATCGTACAAAGGTAAATGATTATGATATGTTCTCTCGGTAAGTTCCAAGTTTCATTATTCAGTATTGATTATATGTACCATGCTGTTTGTAGCACTACTATTTTATAGTTTTGTTTTATTTTTTAATAATTATAAGAATAAATCTTTTGTTTTTAATTCTTTTTTTTCTAACTAGACATTACAGAGCGCGCTTCGCGTGCGTTATGTAGTTTCTTTCAATTATACTTGAATAAATGCAATTTATATTACACTAATAAATTCAATAAAACTAAAATTAAAATGTTTTTAACATTGTTGTCTTCTGAATGTAAATCTGTTGATATCACAAAAACATAACATGCGTAAATGTAATATTTATATTAAAAATAATATTTGATTTGTGTAATAGCTATGATGTATTTATAAAGACATGCGTTCAGCGCATTGAAAGGGAAAATCAAAAGGGTTTCAGTGAAAATTGTCATCGTGGTAACGAAGTGTGAACTATCTCATGACACCGGTGGAACACATTAATCGGGTGCATCGAAGGGTGTGATTGTCGCGTTCTTGATTGTCGCGGTGAGAATTGCTTATGCCCGCACATTATATACGCGTGTACTTGCACGCGGCGCCTCGTCGTAACTCTGCCGCACGCGTCGACCCTCACGCGAACAATTTCCGAGATGGGTGTTGGTCGCTGGATTGAAAGTAGATTAAAGTCCGATTGACCAATTTGCATAATTGCGAGTTCCGCGGTTTAGCCCTTATAAAGCGTGGGTGGCTTCGTCCCTTCCTCAGTCGCGTCAAATATGAGTTCCGTGAAAAAAAGATGGACTTAAAAGGGAAGGGAATTTTTCTTCAGTTCTCAACATGTACGGGAAAAAGAAAAGTGATAAAAGTGAAAAAGTTGAAATTAAAATTTACACAAGTACACACAATAAGAGTTAAATCAAAGGTTAAATTGAGCGAAAATATAATTAAGACATCATTGTAAATTTCAATTGAATTTTAATTGAAAGAGACAAAATTTCTATTTCTGTTCTTTTTCTTTAAAGTATTTGAATGTGATTTTTTTTTTTTTAATTTTATTTTCAGAATACAATCAAGATAAGTTAAACGTGAATTAATTTTATCACGCGTATTCTTTCTCAATTTTAATGCGTTTATTTCTTAATTTTTTTTGTCAATTTAACGTATCAAATTTTGTCGAATCAAATTAAAATTTTTAGATGCATTGCTTACTGTTTTAGGAGACAGAAGATTATAGTTATATTACTATACAAAAGAATTAAGTGAATACTGGTTTTGTATAGAAACGTTCTGTGACAGAGGATACGACTGTGATTATTATTAAAGCCGAATGGCGCAGATGCGACGTATTCGCCACCTGATCCTTCGAAAAAATCTACTACTACTCCGATGAATCCATCCTCAGCTTATTCTCTCTGTTTCTACAACACATAAAATAATTGTCACAATTTTCTTAAAAAAGAAATAAACTCTTTCTACGAAAAATAAAATCATATACAATAACTTTATTTCAGGATCTCTCTTATGATTGTGTACTAAATATTTTACTTCATTTTTTATAATATTAATTACAAAGAATAATTATAAGAAACGCACCATGTTTTTGATAATATAGTCGGAGTTTTTTAACTAAAACTTCCACGTAATTTATTTGTTGATTGTCTGGTATAAATATCTCGATTTTATTTATTTTATTGCAATAAAAGAAGGATACACTACCGGTAGATTAAATCATGCGTCCAATAAGATATTTAAATAAGACTGCTCTTGTAAAACCTAGATTTTTAAATTCTGTCATTCTGTGAATATTCTAATTCCAAATTTAAAAAATATTTAATGACATTATTTAAAATTATTTTCGATACGACGATGGCGAACAACAGCTGAAATACTAATTAACGACTATCGATTTATTGTCATATTTTGCGAGAAGTAAAAATCTTTTTTTCTAATAGAACATAAATGTGTAGATGCGAGAAATAATCAAATCTTTTACTTACGTACACACTGTTAAAATATTGTTTCCGATGACGAGGAATTCAATGCTGGTTTTTCAAACCGTCGAGGCGTTGAATGATCGATAAAACGGTCCTCGTATCTGGGAGGCTGTGTAAAATACTGTCGCGCGAATTACGAAATGCGGCGAAATGGCGACGTGGCGTCAGGTGTCGGGGCGGGTTCGCCGGGATGTCTCTCGATAGTCGATTGGAGAACGCTCGAGATGCTGTCAGGGATGCTGGGGAAACGAGAGGGCAAGGGAAGCTGCGATGGAATCAAGGGCGTGGTTACGGGGGATGAAACAGCCCCTACCCGCGAGCTCCGTGTAGCCGGAATCACCCTTCCCTACATCAGTTTTTCTGCCCGGGATGCTGCCCGCCGTCTCTCCCGACGATCTCGTCGAAGTCAGGAAATCGGGATGTTGTCAGAGGCGATCTTGTCGCGAATAACGATCGGCGTCGATCTAATCGCGATCCGGAATTTATAAATGAACGAGTGATTTAGCGAAGTGGAATATTTCGAAGATTGATAGCAAGAGAGAAAGTGATTGGATAAGATTTTGTGCGCGATTGTTTAATCGGTGGAGGAATTTAAATTGAGGACGACAGAGAAGAGTGATGTCATTTCAAACCGGATGAGAATAGGCGAGGAAAATTTTGGAAACCTGTTTTTTTATCTTAGAGCACGGTAAGTGACAAATAAAAACACGAGTTAATTTTTATATAAAGCAAATAGTCTGTATATGCAAAACGTATGTTTTATGAGAACTATTAGAAATATATTATACAGAAAATCTCACAAAAAATTAAATTATTTACAGAAACTATAATTATTTATAGAAATTAAATAATTTACATATTAATTTCACAAAAATTTGATTCCTTCCTATTAATTAAAAATTTGTTATGTGGGTTTTATAATTATAAATCTTTTAGTGTAAATGTAAGTTAAAATCAAGTTTTTTTAAGAATTAAAGATGCATATTTTTACAAAATTGAGTTCGCGTAAACTCGTGCGACGTAAAGATAAAAAAATCCGCAGGGAATCGTATCGATTTGATTGGATAGCAGTGTCATGATAAATATTAAAAGAAGCAAGGAGAATTGTCGCCCGAAATCTAGCGGTTTTCTTTAAAATATTAAAGAAAGAATCGGAGAGTGGTGAACGCTCATACAAATCGCCGGTTTACCATAAGAATCAGATCGGGCAGCAGTCGTCCGGGGTTGCTTTTCGTCAATACTTGATGAAGAACGAGCCACTTATGCGGAACGCGAACTGCGTTTCTCTCAATAATGCAACGCCTACCTCGTAAATCGACTGTTTCAAAACGACTGTTTCGATGACACCATAAAATTCCACTGTTTTCGAAATTTATCATATTTTTCGTTTCTCTCTCTTTCGCCTATACACGGAAAACGTATAATAACGTAATATTCTACTTTCTATTGAAGCTATTTCTGACTTTATCTTCTTTTGCTATAATTGTCTTACATAAGTTACGTTTGTATGCTCGACAAATATTTGGCCATTCAATTATTGCCGACCGAACCCCAATATTCTGGAAGGGTGAACCCATTTGTGCTGCATTTTTTCGTAGCTTTCACAAATCCCCAGAGTCAACGGTGCGAAAAATTTAATTATTATTTCGTGTCTATCATCGTCTTTTTCTAAAAATCGCATTTATCAAATAAAATGTTAGAAATATCTGAATGTCTATATAAATTAAATATATGTTTATATATATTAAACTTAATGTTGCATAGAAAATTAATATTTTTCAATTTGCAACTAATTGTTTTTGACGAATGTAGTCGATTTTTCTGGGGCAAAAATATCGAGATTCAGTAGTTATTAAATTATACGTAATTGTTATAATCTCCTTTTTTTTATTAAAAAAAGCAATGAATATAAATCAAAATGATTTCCTAAAATTAAGATTACAAGTTATTATACAAAATTATATATTATTGTGTGATACTTATGCTGCTACATGCAACAAAATTAAGTTTGCCGCATCGGTATTTTTTTGTACCCGATTGATAGTTATTGTAACTATAATTGCAGCTGCGTGTTACGAGAAGTAAGACATGAAGTAAGACAGAAGTAATGTTTTGCGATGCGAATCTACGTCCAGGGCGAAGGTGAGGAGATAATTTTTCGCGATAGATCAGACTAAACTTTTTTGAAAGAAACGAGGCACATGAAGAGTTTCAATTGCGATTTCGCGAACGAGGACAGAACGGTTCCCATGGCGAACAGTGGTCACGGAGTTGCCGTTAACGGCGTAGGCGCTCCTGGTTCGGGGACCTTGTCGAGGGAAGAGAGACGCAGGCGAAGAAGGGCCACCCAAAAGTATCGAACCGCACACGCCACACGGTAAGACCTTACGATAAGCGCAGAATCCCGCTATAAAGACAAACAGAAGGAAGCAAGGCATTGAAATATGGTCGAAGAAACCGTTTATAACACAATTCTCTTATGATCGTAATACTTTAAAAATTACAAGTGGTTTCTTGAATTCGGAATTTTCAATCAAATTTCAAGAAAATTCTCTACTGATAAAAGTTCTCTTATATTTTTCATTCCCAATAATAACTTCTGTCTCTTTTCTCATAGCCTTAATTTATTTATTAAAAATTATTGAAAAACTTATTCATAGATTCTAATAGTAAAGATCTGCAACATTCTTTCTGACATTTAGAGAAGTTCGAATTCAGAAAATTTTAAGTTATTAGGATCTAATTATCTTTATCAGCGAAATTCATTTCGGATTTTTATTCAATCAGACACTTCTTGTGCTTTCATTGACATCACGGTTTCGACATGATGCGCTCTCTCATATTCTACTGAAAATTTTATCTGATCCAATTTTAAAAATGTAGTAGCATTAATATGCATTTTTTTCATATGTAAAGGAAGAATTACTAAAGTGAATATTATATATCTCGTTAGGGAAAGAGTCAGAGTGGAAGCGTTCAACTTGGCGTTTGCAGAACTGCGGAAGCTGCTACCAACGTTGCCGCCGGACAAAAAACTCTCGAAAATCGAGATTCTTCGGCTGGCAATCTGCTATATCGCTTACCTGAATCACGTACTCCAAGCTTGAACTTGTATACTTCAATGAGCAGGAACTTAGAAAATTGTGATGATTTCTTCATCATCATAATCATCATCATCGTCATCATCATCATCATGCTGATTGAAACGCGAATTGACTACGTTTTTCTAAAACTTTAAGAAGCATTATATTTATCATTTTTAAAATAATCTTTTTTTGTGCGGGAGAAGAGTTTTTTTTTAAATTATTTTTTATTATTTTCGATCTCTGGCTGAACCTTAAACAATTTCCGATCAATTAGCACAAAAATTCGACAAATAAAGAAATATGTCGTTGTTCGGTACATTCAACAATCGTTGAAGATATAACTGTCGCTGAGTCGTGAAGTGCAGACTTATATTGTTTATCGCGCGATGTACCCCGTCGATATTCTCGAATCTATTCGATTTCTGCGGATTAGTAAGCCACCTCGGGACAATAGAAGGGCTTCCCATGGGACTGCTATCCCTTCGCGTTCCTTCAAATTCTCCTACTACCCTCGACAGTCATCGTTCGGCCGCGTATCCGATTGTTGTCGATTATACGGCATACGAGCTTAAGTGAAAAAGAATGGAATTGCCGACGAAGAGGCCAACTTCACGGATCGTCGCCTTGCGCCTCTCGTTTCCCGGTTCTCTGCAAATGCGATTGTGCTTCTCGTTCCGCTCGGAAATCCACATAAGATTGATTGTCCTTGCGAACCAAACTAACTTCCCTGCGAAAACGCAAATGAATTAGAACGGAAAAAACTCATTTTTTAAATTAGATACTTAATCTTTAAAAAATAATTTTTAAATTCTAGAATTTTTTTTTATTATTATTGGCTTTTTAAAAATATTTCTCAACATCTAAGATTAATACAGAAATTGTATTTTTTATAACACTTTGTGTTATAAAAAAAATGCACTTATTGAAACTGTTAATGTTAACAAATAAAATGTTAACAAGTGATCAAACAAATGATCAATGTAAAAGTTTTTCTTTGTATTTACTTTGTGTGCGAATAAACCAATTCAAAAGCGATCGGTGAAGTAAATATAGATAGACGATTTATTAATTCGTTTGCTATATAATGTTTCTTTTATAATTATCAATTTTATAAATAAATGTCGATTTTGCTATAAATAAAAATTCTGCTCTTTTCTCAGCATAATTATACTACAAAATATTCTACGATGCGTATAATCAGAAGTATTGCAAAGAAATTTCACGACTCATGATTTCTTTCCTCCACGAATTAAAATAATTATTATTATTTATATAAACGAAACATACGTTCCTAAAATATTACAGAGAATTTGACTTGCTAAATACACGTGCATCGGACGACTTTGATATTCTCTACGATGTTCAGTACGTATAATTAGTAATTGGTTATTAGTTGTGATTTCATATTTGACAAGAAATAAATTACAAGCAAAGACAATTCTCATGCTTGTTTTTAATTTATCGTCCTTTATCGACTTTCCTTCAGTCTGCCTTTGCACTATTCAACTATTTTTCAGGAATAGGCTCTCTCAAGATGATATAAGAAATTCCCTATAGGCAAGCATAACAATTTAACTTGCAAAAATTACAACTATTACACAAAATTTTTGTGCAAAAATAGTTGCACATTCGATAGCCAGATCTTTCTTCAATGTGTTTTTGGATTTGTTAAGCCAATATATATAACAAATACAAAGCGATCCACTCGTCCATCGTTTACATATCCCTCATGCATCTGCATACTCAGCAATGACCATGCGTCGCAGCAATTATTTTTCTCCAGCAATGTGATCGCGAATTCCGGATAACATTTAATAACTACGCATTAAAATATAATAATATAATTAAAAGAGCAATCTCTATACGCATGTGTACAACAAATTACTATTACTACGCGGGTAGAGTTGGTTCTTTTTATAGATATGATCGCTTCAAAGGCGGGGGCTGGTTTGCGCACGTTCATTTAGCACACTTGCGTTCTTTATAATAATCGTTTATGAGCTCAAGTGGTGTGCTCTTTCATCCATTGAAGGTGGATCATTGGTTTGTAAACTGCAAGAAAAAAAAACGAAAGCAGGTAGAGTGAAAGACAGTGAATCGCGTCGTTGTTCGATCTGATCAACCATTCTTCTCTAGCGAAATAAACACTGTGCGATATTTACGTGTTGGTACTATTTAATTAAACGTTATTTTAATGACATGACAAATATAATTAATATGCACTGCTGGAATTAACACACTCGTGTAATTGATGCTGGACGTGAAGTTCGGTAAGAAACCGTGAGGAAGACTCTTCGCTTTTGAACATTTCAAACGTTCGATCAATTGAAGACTAAAAACGAAGATATTTCGTCCGAATAAGTGACAATTATCAAGGAACATCGTGCGAAAGAGAGAGATCTGAGAGATGAAGTTATTTGCACGTCCAAAATGCTTCTCCGAAGCGGTAGCATTGTTAACAACTCTTAACTGTTTATTGGGACTTCGTGTTTTTGAGTATCCTCGTGGTCATACAAGACCTATACTCAGTTTGATCTATATTTTGTTCATTTATGGCGTATTTTGCTATGGCTCGTGTCACGTAAATGAAATATATTATACATACATTAGCCTGATGAAACTGGAATATGTCTTGTACAATTTATTGTCGTACGTCCTCTCTATATCTCTGATATTCAAAATGTTGCTGGGCTTCTGGTATACGAAGGTAAGCGAATGAAACAATACACATATATACACGCGCACGCGCAACAGTTTTATAAAGGGTCATTATACCGTTTATTCATAATATACAAACTACATAATATAGTTTTAAGATAAAATTATGCATCTATATAAATTATAATATTGTCTCATTATAAATTGATGTTTGCAGAAATTCAAAATTTGTCATAAAATGATCTTCAAGATCGATGAAACATTGCAACAGCTTGGATTGTCGACAAACTATGACAGTATTTATTTCATGACGATTGGAATAACAATCTTTTGGATTACGTTCTCCTTTATTATGTGCATCACGATTTTCATTTTCTTGCGCCTACGCACGAATATATTTGTTTCAATCTACATGATATTTGTAACCACGTATTCGATAACTGTCAACTCTATTAACGTCTTCGAATTCTACATATTTGTGAAGTATGTAAACAACTTTTAAAATGATCCAGAAATTTACGTATTTATTAAATTAATGTGCTCACTAATTAATATGTAAAAAATTGATAATCTCTATTTCGTTTAACATAAATTATTACGCATGTTAACGTTGATATTATATTAATAATATAATCTCCTCTGTAAATTTTGTTTTACATCGTGTTAGTTAACTAGATTTTAATTTATTATTTGTTTTTAAAGAAATAATGCTAGATTTTTAAAATATATATTTTACAATATCTAATATAATATCTAATACTATTATACGATGCAGATGTTTACGAATAAAATTCGGATTGGTCAACCAACTCTTGTACGAAAGCTTAACAAATTTATCAACGAAAAAGATAAAATTGGGCATTTTTGAATTAAAAGATTATTATAAAATTATGAGTACTGAACGACAGAAGCATATTCTTTCGATGAAGACGGTATTTCGGCAAATGCGGTCTCGAGTAAATGTTTTTGTGTCAAAGAAGCAAGATTCGATTGTATCTCAAATTGAATTTCCATCTCGGTTTAAAAAACAATTTCAAAGTGAATCCCGAAATAAAAAACATCCTGTGATGACAAAATGTCAGGAACGTAAACATCTGTTACAGACAATCAAGTGAGTATAGGAAATTATATAAAATGTATTGTTATGAAGTAAATTATAAAAAATATATTTGAAACATAGATTGCACTTAGTTTTGACATTTTTTCTAAGTAAAAATTAATTTAAAATCTATCAATTTTATTATAATCATATACTTAAAGAGAGTTTTAAATAAAAATATTTTTGATTATCTTTGAATGTTTTTAAGACAGATGCATCTGGAATTGTGTAAAATATCAAAAATAGTATGCACTATCTTTGGAGTACAGATAGCTTGGGAGATAGGAATAATTATCATGTTTCTCACTGGAATTTTTTATAATTTTTATGTTCGATATATTATGCAGCAGTACAAAGTCAAAGGTTTTATAGAGGAAACCTTTTCGTTAGCGGCATTGTTTTTTCTAAACATTCTGAAAGCCATTTTTTTGAGTCGCATTTGTAAGAAGGCGGCCGATGAGGTAATTTATCTCGTTCATCATTGTATAATTATCGATTTTAATTAGAATAACATTTACTTATAGGGAAACAAAACCATCGAAATAATTCACGCGATTTACGGATGTGATGCAGATACCGATATGCAGGAGGAGGTTTAGTTGCTATTATGCAATATAATCGATTGCTATTGTATTATATATAATTATATAAATGTATTATATAATTATCGTAACTGTTTCAGATTCAACAGTTTGGTATTCAAATTTTGCAAAATCCGGTGATATTTTCCGCGTTTGGTATTACTCTGGATAATCGTGTCTTAAGTTTGGTTTGTATCAAATTCTTGAGTATGACACATATAATAGCAATGAAATGCTCTTATATCAACGATTCTTAAATAAAACAACAAAATTTATATGGTTAAAAATATATCTAAAAAGATTATCAATAATAGTCTTTTCACATTTTTTAAAAATAAGAAGTTATTTTATAATTCTATTTCGATTATATCACATCGCAAATGTATCATATTTATACTTTTCTTGTTAACAGATTTTGAAAACAGTAACGATCCACATGGTTATCATAATACAAGTGAGCAACACGCTGGAATCGAACAATGCTGTTCAGTACACATTTTAAAGAATTGTAGAATTATTAAATGAAGATTATCTTTTAGACTTCTTTAAATTATGAGAGAATTTCATACTATGTATATC
Source organism: Cephalotes varians (assembly GCA_037157785.1). NCBI lineage: Eukaryota > Metazoa > Arthropoda > Insecta > Hymenoptera > Formicidae > Cephalotes > Cephalotes varians. Next base: position 1,752,186 of record JANQDE010000002.1, on the reverse strand, counting down.
AAATAAATGTCACAAAATGTTAGAAAAATAAAAGCTACGCTAAATTGCTAAAGTGGTTTATAAAACATTTAATGACTTCTTTTATTATCTTCCTTTACTTTAGAATGAAATTTTATATATCATAATTTCAGAGATCAGCGTCACACATCCTTTTCCATTCGATCTTTGTAAATTTTGCAGATAAAACTTTTTACAAATACAAAAATAATTAGTGTATTATTTGATATAGCGATATCATAAATTTTTGATAAATTATCGCATACTATATATATTTAGATATTTTACTTTAACAACTTGGAAAAGCCAATTGTATGGTTGCAAATGTCAACCATGACGAAAAAAATTTGTGCTGAACATAAAAGCAATATGCGATCGTATAAGCATACACTTGGAATATGTGCGTTCGTTATTATATATTCTCCGTTCCATCTTTATATTCTTTACTCATTTTCTTTTATTGCTACGACGTCGATGGTGTTATCAAGATCTATATATCAGAAATGTACAACTTCCTGAAGTTTATCGCAATGCGCACGATAATTGCTTGTAATTATCATAAATAATACGTTATAAAATATAATTTTTGCAATAATATTAAATAGAGAAAAAGTTCTGGAGGATATTAATTTACAAAATAATTCGTCTAATGACGATCCATAAAAAATCTTTCTTATTGCATCAATCTTTTATTTTATTACTATATATGTCAGTAACACTAGAGCTAGCGTTTTTAACCCTCGTGCTATCGTTAACAAGATAGCTCTTAGCTTAATACTTCGTACGATATCGATCTTCCCGGTGAAGTCTCCTGGGCATTCATCCATTATAAGATCACGAACACCCGATGTATTTGTTGCTTATTTCACACTACCCGCCTTGTCATCGTTTAAATTTATCATTATCTATCACGTAATATTGCCGTTCCGCATCAATAATTGTAATTTCATTATGCTTTACTCATGCTTTAACCCTTTATTAACGTTATCGAATGAAACTCACTTATAATCTTTAAAAAATGCGCTCAAAACATATCGTGATAACATATCGTGGTAGTACTCTCCTGTAAAATGTACAGATTATTAAAAACAAATTTATACTGAAAAAAATTTTGATCAAGAGATTAAATTTTGATTCTCGTTGAAAAACGCTATCATTAACATACACAAATAAAAATAACGAATAGAAAGGAATTCGATATTACGTTATATTAATCTCTTCAAGGATTCAAAGTAATTGTGATTTTCTAAAATAAATCTCTATTGCAATCTCCCATTAATCTGCCTACAGAAACATTATTTAACATTTCGATGATTTACGCGAGTGAAATTTTAGAAATTCCGAAATTTCGTGGCGTATTAGCAGCGTGAGAGTGAAAAAAGAGGTGCAAATGACTACGCAATATACTCGCGGGCCGATATCGACCACAAGACGAGCGAATGAATCCTTTGGGACACACTGACATCGCGAGGCATCGCGAACATTGTTACTTGGGGTTGCGCGTTCACCATCGCCACCTGTTCGACCACCTTCGGCCGCCCATCTTTATCGGGGGTGACATTTAGTGTTACGCTCTCCGCACGTGTGTGGACACGCGAGGTGACGTAGCTACAATACTTCATTTCTTTACGACGTGCGCGTACGATAGCGAAGGGTGCCGTCGTTATCGAAGACAGCGTATTCGAGGCATCCACGAAAATGTTCGGCCAACCGAAGACTGTACAGGAGATGATCATGCCGCTGTTAGTGGCGAACATCATAGTCGGCATGGGAATTTGGACCAGCAAGCGAAGCAGACTTCTAAACATCGCGTACTCGTTAATCTGCATGGTGACCTATTGCTTTCTAATAAAGATATCGATGGAATACCTGGATGCCTATTATCTGCACAAGGTGAACTCGCTTGGCAACTTGACATTCCAAGCGATTTTTTACGCCAACATCTGCCTGACGTTATGTCTCATCCCTTGCGGTTGGTTGAGAAGAAAGGTAACTTTAGGGGATCGCCGTAGATATATTTCCGCGCACGAGAATTTTGAGGTCTAATTAAGAAAAAAGATTAATTTTTATAAAGTATAAGCTCTTTATTCAATTCTGAAGACTTTTCAAACTCGACAAGCTCTTCTATCAAACTTGGTCTCGCGTGACTTGAATCTCTTCGTCCTTGAATATAAATTGAAGCAATCGCGAACGTTATTTTTCGCAGCACATGAAGGCGGCGATGATGCGCATTATGATGTGCGAGAAAACCATGGAGCAAATGGGATTACAGAAGAACTATCGGAAATTATATCTGAATCAACTTTACTCCTTCATATTCGTCGTGGTGATATTCATCATATTCATAGTGGTTAATTACGACGGGATGTTCGAGGAAGATACGCCTATGTATATTAGAATCGTCATTATGTTCGCCGTAAATTATCCCGTCGGTTTACTCTATGTGAGCGACGTGTCGTTCTTACACTGGGTCAGGTAAAGCGATCTCGTAGTACGAATGAGTATGTAACAAATTAATACCATCTACGAATGCATAAGTAATTTGATTCGTAATAATTTTCACTTGTAACTGCATATTTTTATCGCGATAATATTACCGTCACGCGACTTTAGTAATTTAATTATTAAAAACTATATGTTAAATAATCATTGTTGCCTCTTTTTATCTCGTTCTTTTATCTCTCAACGAACGCTTAAAGCTATTCGAAAACTCGATTTGAGCAATTGAACAACCTGCTGCAAAGCATGTTAACGACCACGCCCGATTCGCCGCAACACAAAAGGGTGCTGAAAATGAAGGACATGTGGAACAAGACCTTCGTCGCATCCGCGACGCAGCAGGATCGTAGGACCAAGGATAACACTGACACGATGAGAGCTGTCAAGTGAGATTTTCAATACGCATGAAATAAGATTTTTTAAAATAATTTTGCACACATCAAGATCACTTTGCATGCGCACGTGCATTTTGTATACGTATACAATTATGTCATTGAAAATTTGCGTGATAACGAGTCGTTCATAAATAATATCAACTTCCTTGATCTGTTGCACATTTATTTACAAAAATCTGATAATTAATACGATAATTCACAATCGATGATGTGGTCTACGTTTTTTCGCAAATTAATTAATTGATAGCCGATGATGTAGTATAATGACGTAATACGAGAACTACGTTATTTGTTCATGATAAAGTGTAAATATTTATCTAATTTGTATTATTTTTATTAATTTATATATATTTATATTTATAATTAATATATATTTATATTTGTATATTTATATATTTTATGTTATATCAATTTATGTCATTTTATTATTGTATTCGTTTTATTAGTTTTTCTTTTTGTAAAATCTGTGTGATAAATTATTAACTTAAAATTAAAAATTTAATTGTGTGTGTGTGTGTGTGTGTGTGTGTGTGTGTGTGTGTGAGACATAAGAATTTCAGTTTTATACATTTTTGATTGTAATTATTTATCAAATATTATTTAAGTAGTTTTTATTAGTTAAGTAAACTATACCTTTTGATTTTTCTCTGTAATATGTAATCTCCTTAATTTATCTCATCTTCATAGGCAAATTACTTTTATCTTATTTTCAATTTGACTGACAATGTTCTCTTCTTTGTCGAGCAAAGGCAAGTTCATCTGGAATTAATCAAGTCCACCAGGAGTACGAATGAAGCGTACGGCATACAGATTCTCCTTTCCATGACGGTGTCATTCGTGTTCATCACTAATCTCCTATACTACGCTTACGAAATTTTCTGGATGGATCTTTCTAGGGAGGTATTCCGACGGGAGATGATACCGGTCGTTGGCTGGATTTTGTTTTACTCGTCGAAGGTCCTCGTCATAAATCATATGTGCGCAATGGCGAGCATTGAGGCAAGCAAAATTTTTACACGTCCTTACATTTTTTCTTGTTTTGGGATAAATAAAGAACATAAATTCTTTTAAATATTATCGCTTTTTTTAATAAAAAAAAAAACAGTAAATTAGTTTGTCGTAAGCGTAGCAATAATTGCGATATTGATGCGTGAACTTTCGCAGGCCGCGAACACGGGTGATATAATCTGCGAGTTGTATGAGCCATCGACTAGCAAAGAATTTCGCGCGGAGGCAAGTCCATCATCTTATATGTTATGAAATGACGCGAGAAGCAAGTGAAACAGCAATTAATATCGAAGATTTTTGCAGATACGGGATTTCACTCTGCAGCTGATACAGAATCCGTTAATCTTCACGGCATGTGGATTCTTCAATTTGGATCATACATTCATTCACGGGGTAAGTATCGATGAATTACGTAAAATACTGAATTCACGTAAAGCAGAAAGTCGTTTCGGAAATGTAAAGTTTGATAAGTTTCTTGAGATAAGTTTCTTTATCGTATAATTCGTATCGTATATTTTTAATATAAACATTAGCGAGCTGATGACTCATGTTAGTTTGACCTACTTATTAATTTTCATTCTAATAATAGTAATTCGCATATTATCAGTTGTTTATTTCTCTCTTTTATATTTAAATATTCGAATTCTTAGATTTCACATTCTCATTATGTATACTATAAAATCAGATTGTTAAATTTTCTGTTTCTTCTCAGGTCATTGGCTCAGTCACCACGTATCTCGTGATCCTCATTCAAGTCGGAGATTTACCCTCGGGAAAGTCAAATTCTACTATAAGATACAACGAAACGAATTTTACTATGCCCGATATGTTTACAACTGTTTCTTATTCATAAGGGCAAACTACGCGCATTTTTCATTTCTTATTGTTTTGAATTTAAGAAATTGAAGATTTGATGAAGTACACATGATTGTTTTCGTGAATACATATACTTTGTGTGCGTTCGCGTGATGCAAAGACAAGAAGAAGACAATTCTTATTGGATACTGAAATTTTTACGCACGAAAATGATATGTTTTATCAAATTGAAATATTATTTATATACATAATAAAGTATTATTCTATATCTTTTTCTATAAACGTGATATCAATTTTTGTCTGTTTTTTAAACAGAATAGTCGTGAAAACCATTCTGTAGAGTTAAATTTATTTTATAATACCTAAACACTTATCTTAATCCTTATGATTTCCTTATCCTAATGATTTCCCAAATTCATGCTCTCATCTTTACGACTGTAGACGCGAAAAAGGCGACGCCGCAAGGTATTTAATTGTCACTTGACGAGGATCCGATGAGATCGGATCCTCGTCAAGTGACGATTTTCCGCCAATTAGAACGCCGACGGGGATATTGTGTCAATTACACTACCCTAAGTGCACTTATTCTGCTACTATCCAGATGGAGGTGTTAGCCCGTGAAATTCGGTCCTGCCGTAATTCAATAGCTCTTAACTCGAGTCCTCCTATCCCCGATCAATTATATGTGAAACTTTCACGAGACTTCTTCTTTTCTCCTATGAATCCCTTCATTTATTAACGAAATTTAATTAACGATATTATATCCTTATATAATATTTTACATTTACATAATACATGTGCATAATACATTTTTTATTTGTTATTTCTTCGATGTGCGGATGCTGTAGTGTTTTGCGCTTCTTCTTCCATTCGTATATCTTCTTTTTGTAATTTATCGAATGCGTACTGACAAATCAATCGTTGTAAGATTTCATTTCTGGGAAAAGCAAGAATTCGATCGATTTTAGAATTAAGACGTAGAAAATATTTCACTGTACAATCGTGCTTTACTTTAATACATGCAACCGACGATGTTCCATCGTATTCGATGCATAATCCGTAAGGAGAAACATATTCGAACGTACGGTTCGGAGGCCAAGGGGGACATATAGGGCGTACGTTTACATCGAGGATAACATTAATTGGGAATTAAGGGCGCGAACGTCGGTGGCCGTCAGGAGCCACCTGCTACTGCTGGTACTCCTCGAGCCAAGGGGATTGATTTATTGTACCCGGGGGAAAAAGAGGGTTTACCGATCGTTTCGATCCAACCAATGTCGTACTCTCTCGTTAAATAAAATTCTTAAGAGACGAATACATTATCAACGATATTGTTTTCTACAGCCTTTTTCCCAAGTGATCGAATCTCTTGTTTTAAATTACACATGATCACGTTTTATGATTTATACAGTAGTCAATTCTATCTTTAACATTATATAAAGGCATTATATCATTTAATAAATCAAAAAGAACGTAAGTCAAAATATGTTAGAAGTTTAAATAAATATTTGGAGCGTGAAAGAAAAGATGCATGTACAAAAAAACTCGGTAAGTGAAATCCGTAAAGCGCTAGATCAATGGGGTGTATTTTTCTCTCGAGCGAAGCATACGGGCTGGATTAGAGATGGAAATTGTAGAAAAGTAAACACAAACAGCAGTCTACGATCCTAATAATCCGCAAACGTCGTTTATCATCCGAAAGCGGATCCGCCCCAATTCGAGACCACTCCTACTCGAGGGTGCGCGCAGTCGCTGACTGCTGTCTTTTCTATCTACCCTTGTATATGTAGTAAGTATATGTTTTTGTATTGTAATTTGTTATGCTTGTGTATTAGGTATGTGCAAAAGTTTTAATCTTTTTTTATATAATATATCGACACATATATCGATCAGATTTAATCATATTGCATATATATACACATATACATATCTTATTAAGAAAATATTATATAAATGGTAGAATCTAAAATCATAGATATAATTTTATATTTACAGATATGCAAATACAGAAAATCTATATTTACAATTTTTTATTGCCATATTTTAACTTATTTTTTAACTTCTTAGCATTTATTCCGTATGTCTTCAATCTTTCTGCATTCAAAGATATCATTGGATCATCATAATCTAGTTTGCGCTTTCCAGTATTTATTTTGTTAAATTTGGAACTGCTATTCTTGTTTTTCTTCTGGTCTGCAGATTTGTTAATGGCTATCATCTTTTCATTATTTTCTACTTTAATGTTATTAATATCCATTTTTATTTGAGAATCTTCCTTCACAGTATTATCTGTTTTCATTTTCTTAGAAATCGGAACGTTGCCGTCAGCTTTTAAGTTATTTTTTTGTTTCCGCTTTTTGTTCTTATTTACTTTGTTTTCCTCTTGAGCATCCTTATTTTTTTCATCTTCTTTTTTATCATCCTTTTTATGCAAATTATTCTGTATACCATTCTCTATTATATGCATGTTTTTTTCCTTAGAAACAGTATCAATATTTGTAGATTCCGCGTTAAGATTGTTGGCTTTAGCTCTCTTCTTTCGCCTATGTTTCCTGTTACTGATTCCAGTTTGCTCAGTAACAAGCTCGTCTTTTTCTTCTTCTTTCTCTTCTGGTTCACTAAATGCACAATATATAATCTATAGTATTGTACATGTGTGTGTGTATGTAAAAAATATATTATATATTCTTAATTTTCATGTAATACTTACATATATAAGCTCTTAAGAACTTTTTGCTTATGTGCGTCATTCTTTGATTTTTCTTTATATATTCGAATCTCATTCTTTTCTACGTGCTCTGGTTTATGTTTAAGAACTTGTCTTAAGGGACACCATTTATTCAACTCTTTATCATCAGCCATTAAAATCTTGAAAAGAATATATGTATTAAATTAAATTATGAGAATTATTATATTACGAATAATTTCTTTAAAGTTTATTAATCTTAATATTAATAATAAAAATTTTATATAATTAACACTAACTTCTTCAACACTTAATCCATAATCGTTTGGCACCACTTTTCGATACTTAAATCTACAAGGCAAATCTCCGATCATGTCTTCATAATCTAACGAATAATATTGGTCGAAATAATCGGCATACGAAGGAAACTGTTTTGGATCAAATTTGGGTTTTTCCTTTGCTATAAGCTCAGCGAATTTAGAGCGTTTCCTTCGTTTTCTCTTTTTCGTATTTTCAACAAGTTCGGACTGTAGATTTCGGGATTCATCATAATCTGCATCCATCTATAATCAAACGATTGGTAAAGATTTTATATGAAACATATAAGCAAAATATATAATAGATAGACTAGATAAGCACATTAAAATCTGGATCTTCACAATGAGGTTCTTCGTATGACGCAGCTTCCATGTCAATTTTATCTGTAGTTGGATCATATGTGTCCCATTTGGGCTCGATGCCCAATTCTTCATCAATCTCTGGGAATTCTGGCTTCTGCATCTCGTCTTCACCACCAGCATAATATTCGTCATTAAAAATCTCTTTCATTCTTCTGTCGTGTTCATTTGGATCAAAATCGGAATCAAAATCAACGTTATCAAAGCGCATATCGTCATTTCCTACAACAAACATAGCATAATGTTGAATAATTTAAATATAAATAAATTTTATACACGCTTAGAAATTAAAGAGTTATGTTACCTGTAATTTCTTTCAACTTTTCTATTTTTTCTTCTATCTCTTTTCTCTTTAATGCTTTCAATTGCTTCAGTTCCTCTCTCTTTTGTTGTTTCTCCTGCTCTTTCCTTTGCTTAACTTCTGTTCTCTTCTGAGCTCTGCGCGTATCTTTTTTCCGCATTGAGTTTTCCATCAATCGTGGATACCTTAGAAAAACATAAAATTTGCGAATAAAAAAAAATTATAGCATATACAATAATTAACATTTATTCATTAAATAAAAATTGAAGACAAACCTTTTGATAAATTCTTGATCAGGTTCTTCAAATCTAAAATTATATTTACGTTCAAATTCTTCTTGCTTTTGAATAGTCTTTTCATCTTCTGATAAGTTCTCATCGCTGTCATGAATAACTTGATTGTATTCCAGGTCATAAGATTCTTTATCCACGTACTTATTATTTAAAATATAATCTCTCAGGAATTTCTCATTTAGATCTAAATTAGGATCCGACCAAAAATCACGCAATGGTTTAAGTATTTCTTTGTCCCTGGGATCTATTTCCACTTCTTGACCTTTCAACCACTCCTTATATGATTCTTCTTCCTAAATAAAATAATAATAACATTATACACAATAATACATAGATACGTGAAATTATTAAAAATATAACAATTAAAATTACTTTGTGTTTTTCATCTTCTGTCTTTTGTTTTATTTTTAAGAGATCATTATCTTCATCTTCATCCTCATCTTTTAGTGCATGTTTGAAACTATCTCTTAATTTTTTTTGTTCGTCCATGTAAGTGGGCATTTTAGATTTATCTTTCTGCCTTGCATCATCTTCATCTTCGCTGCTACTAAATCGTCCATCTCTTTCTAATATTATCTTACGTTCGTAATCACGTAAAGAGAGAGGCTTCTCTTTCTTTGACTTCTTCTTTTCCGTTTCTTTCCCTTCAACACTTTCTGATGTTCCAGGTTTGCTAATATCATTAAAGGACTTAACTTGTTCAGAATATATGCTCGGATCCTCAGATTTCAAACAAGCCAAAGTTATGAGAAACTGTCTATCAAATTCTGGATTCTGAATTTGAAAAGAATTAGCATTGTTATGCGTTTATTAGTATTATTATTGTACATAAAGTTAGATTTTTATAGGATAAAATACAAAATCTAATAAGTTAAGAAAATATTTATAATAATTACATATTATAAAAGCAATTAGTTATATATCAAACAAACTAGAAATCAACATACATTTTCATCTTCTTCTGATGAACTACTATCACTGGATTCATCCTCCGAAAATGCAGCATCTTCTCCATATCTTGCCTTGACTGCAAGATGAGGAAAAATAAGAAAATAATTACAATTATATAAATTTAAAAAATCATATTAAATAATGTATTAACTTAATATTAAACGTTTTATGTATAAGAGAGATATTAGGTTTTTTTCTAATTCAATTAAATATTTTGATTCTTTTTTTCTTGTGCATATCAATCAATTATAATCATGTCATTTTAATATGGATAGAGAAATTCAAGCATCATGGCAAGATTCTGTAAAAGAGATTCTCGACTTTATAGTCAACAAGTCCTGGATTCAACTCTTACATTATGTATATGACTTAGTTTACAAGAGATTAATCAAGGAGTTAAACAATTGAAAGAATCAAAAAATTTCAAGAGGCATGGTCCGCGTCCCAAATTAAGGACTATCCAATAAAATTCTTGTGTTCGTTAAAGTGTACATGGGTCAGATTAGGTTCGCTCACGTTTATGTAATTCCTCCTTTTGACGGAAATTATCGTAAATCCTGGCGTATTCCGCATTTATCTTCAATTCTCCATCGGAGTCGGAATTATCGCCATTGAATAACGTAGACATGTTAATTGAGCATAGAGACAAAACGTATAAATCATAAAGCGACGCAAAGCGCGAAGCACTACTGCAAGCCGGAAGTATGTATACGACCTAACCTAATATCGGTCAAGCCTTTAATATGCCATGTGGTATGATTATTTTAAGTCTTTCTTCCTTTTCACTCCAACTTGAAAAAAAAGAGGAAAGGTAAATGTTGCAAGAAATTCAGCTAAAAAGAACAGGTCTCATCGATGCTTTGAGGTGCAAGGATTTTATCACGTTGTCGAACAATATTTGTTAAATGAGTAAGGATTTCAACCAAATCACATTAAATATGCAAGATTTAATAATCAAACCTGATAGAATGAAATATCTCATTCATTGTAAGATTGCATTGCATATTTGCTAACTTTTTTGTGTATTTGTTATTATCGAGATATAAAGTAACTATTTAACTTAATTTACTAATTGTAGTATTAATTGTAGTATCTGAATTTAAACATTTTTTGTCATTAGAGTTCTTTATTATATTTACTGTTGTGAAATAGTGGAACATATTATATTGTATTACCTTTAAGAGAAAGGAATTAGTGCAGTAACAACATTTTAAGAGAAATATGATAGTTGCGTATATAAAAATAGGAAATAATAAATAAGGACAGTACTATAAGTAATAATAGTTTTATATTGGATTAACTTAAATCTAGTCATTTCTCTTTTGATGATTATTCGTATGATGTTTTAGGATTGCTTGTAAGTCACAAGAATGGCTTATATCATGAATAAGATTCCCATTTTGTGTCGACCTGTTTTTCATAAGAATATAATTTTTGGTCCTATCAATAAAAACACGCTTGTGAAAAGTTATGAACACCTCACTAATAGGACGAATCCCTGGGCAGAAAAGAAATATAAATTAAAAGACAATATAAGCGATGATTATCGGCTTGTATACAGAGAACAATTGGGTGTCAACACAGTAGTTGTTGCTGCGTATCATATTGGATGGATAAGTTTCATTTCTAGTATATTTATTGTAGGATATATGATTTATAAAAAACCACCATTGAGAAAAGAAACGGAGATTATAGGAGGTAAAGGAATATTAAGGCCTTTGACCACCCTGCAAAGAGTATTCATGTTGTTTACTAGTTTTGCTGTATCCATCATACTCATAGTAGGTAGCAGAACAATTCCATTTAGAATCTATCACAATCCTACAGAGAAAATGTACAAGGCTATATTTGTAAGTAGAGTATTGGGCAAGATACAAACGGAAACTTTCGGCGAAGGTACTGTTGTGCCTGTATTTAGTCGTAAATTTCTAGGAGATATATTATTTAATATCAATGGCCGCATTGTAATACTTGATAAAGAATGTTTCCCAGTGCCATATATACGTGAACGGATGATTCGCAAACCCGAGTAAAACTATATGTATTATATTTTTGTATTATTGCATCTTGTATTACACAGACATTTGTATCAATAATATGCTCATTTAATTGTGAACAGATTGAGCTAACATATGTAAATATATTCTTTATAAAGTAATATACACATATATATATATATATAGATGTACAAAATTAAAATCATCGTACTTTTATCTTTTATTAAATAGAATTTATACTGTAATACAGTGAATTAATTCTGTATACTGTAACAGTAAATATTTTATTTATTTTAATTTCCTTAAATTTCTTTTTTAGAGATAAAAATATAAATTTTTATATAGATTCTTATAGTAAATAAATTTACTACATATATACATATAAAAGTACTTAGAAAAGAAAATTTATATAATTGGATACATATAAAACAAATAAATAGCTGATGTTTGTTTTATTTAAAATATACAACAATATAAAAAAGGTATACATATAAAATGAATATTTTATTGAAAAAAAAAACACTATTTAAAAATAGATCCTTATAAAAAGATATACATATATATACATTTCTTAAATAAGATTGTTTTAATTTTTACATTATTTTTTCATTTAACAAGTGTTTGATATCCAATTTAAGAAACAATCATTTCAGAATTTGATGTTTAAATTATAACATTTTATCTGTGTGGATAATGAGATCCCTAATTGTTCTAATTTCACATATCTATTTATATTGTACATACAAACACTGATATGTAGTGAAATTGATACATATGTAATATTCAATAAAAAAATTTGCCTTCAATGGATGACAAAAAATTGTTTCCCAGGTTGTATATAAAATTGATATTACGTAATATAAATTTATATCACACTTTATGTATGTATATTTTATATATAAGCTTGACATTTCTTACTTAGTTGTTAAATTTGTACACAGGCGCTCTTCAGAGTAATGCAACCAATATAATACAGGATATTACTGACATTGCTAAAATACAGTATTATTTTCTTAATATTTTTTTTCCACATGATTGCTTCTCAATCTAGATATTTGCATACTTGTTCATATGGAAGTTTCTTCACAATTTTCTTGTCTTTTTCGAGTTCAACGTCTATGCTATAATGTTCTATGTGCAATTTCTTTACTATTGCTCTCATGCCTTTATGTTTTCCCCAAAGAATCAGGACATCTTTACCTATTGCAGGAATTACTGTCTCCAAATATTCTTGATCTAGTCGTATAATATGTCCATTAACTTCTTCCGGTGTCTTCAATTTTACTTTACCAACAAAACCATCTGCTTCAACTGATTGAACAATGCCTTTAGCTTTATAATATTTGTCACCCAGACTCTTCGTAGTTACCTTAACCATTAAACCTTCCCTAAGCCAGCCTTCAGTCGCAGGAGAATTATCATCACTTTTTAACTTCTTCACAGATTCTGTCTTATTGTCATCATTGGATCTTTTAAGTTTTTCGTCTTTCTCACTGATTGATTTGCTTGAAATCGATTTGCTATCTTCACTTTTCATTTTCTCTTGCTTTATTTCAAGTACAGGGAGCAACTTTGGTTTTGGTTTTAGCTTTATATCAAGGACCAAAGGTGTATCATTTTCAGGACGCATCAATGGCGTTTTAGACGTTTCACCCTCCTTTTCCTTTGTATCCTGTTTTGCTTTTTCTATTTGTTTATCAATAAAATCCATCAGTCGTTCCTCATCGTCTTTGTCCATTTTTTCCTTCTTCGCTTTTCTTTCTTGTGCTGCAAGTGTCTCAGGATCTCTATCGATATATGTTACATACCAGCCTGAAATAAAACATATATTTTATCAAATCTAAAATTTTAACGCTAGACAAATCTTTGATAATAAATTGTAAATGATAAATTTTGATAATGTACAAACCTTTTTCAGTTTCGTCGACAATGCACTGTCCAGTACGTCCAAGCCATTTTACAAATGCAGTCAATGTGAGCCACTGAGTCGCATTCATGTGTACATGTCCTCTGTCAGAAATGTACTCTTGGTACACTCGATTCGCTGGTACTCGTCTGGTACCAAATTGTCTCTTCAATAAATTTAGATATCCCTGTGAAAATTCCCGTGAGAATTGATCCATGTACCGATGCGCGTTTTCTGCGAACAGCAACAGCTGACGGTGATGCGACTCCGACATCGTATGACACTTGAATCCATTCTCGTCCCGACACTGCTTTTGACACATTTGACAATACCATCTCAACTTCTGCAATCCTTTCGCCTTGATTTTATTAGCGATGTACTTTGGTGTGCCTACTTCGTGCTTTCCCATTGTTTATATCCCAACTCTTAACTCAGCTTGAAGCCTACAATAGGATCAAAAATCAAACACACGCACACAACTATTAGTTATTCATTCTTAAAATCTAATTCAGTAAATTGAAAAAATATATAATGATAAAGTTATTGCAAATAAAGCGTTTGTAAAAAAAGCCATAAACATTTACAGGTTAAGAGTAAATATCGGAGAAAAATTTGCCATTCTTATCATTATCTTTGTAGCTTAACGTATTGAACTTACAAGTTGTTTTCGAAAACTGCCTAAAACTGCCCGAAATATCTTCTTAATTCAGCATGAAAATTTTCTCAAATTGTCAATAAATATCAGAAAGCTAATTCCTATAGATCTTTCTTGGAGAACATCCATGCTACATCCGCTGTACAACTGATTGTGATTTGCTGGATTCAAAAATGTAAACCAATCACATTCGACTATTATTTCGTCGCTCAGTGATCATTGTGGATGCACCCATTGGATTCTAGGGATATACGATATGGCGCATTGGTCATTCGGCTCTTCATCAGGCGAGTTCCTTTTATCCGGTGTGTTTCTTTTCCTTGTTGAGAGAGAGCCGATTCAAGATGGTTAGTGAAGGCGTTAGATCGTAATCCGAATTTATTTAGAACATCAACAATTAATGTGCTCCGATTATTTGATGAAAACTGTGCGATTGTTACAATCTAATCGATGAATCGTGAATGTTTCCGAATTTTGCAAGACAAATTTATGTCACATAACCTTGCGTTGAACGCCGATGTTGTTACAATTATTAAGTTACAAGTTGGACGGGAAATAAAGGATTGTATTTTTTTGTGTAGCAATTGTTTTGGCAAAAATAAAATGATTAACGTTACAATTAGATTCATAACGATGCGTGTAGTTTGATTTTATTGAGTAGTTGTACAACATGTGAATGTACTTAACATGTATACCGAATTGTTTTAGGCAAAAGTGAAGTGTTCCGAATTAAGGACCAAAGATAAGCGGGAGCTGATGAAGCAGCTCGACCAGCTCAAAACAGAATTGACCACTCTACGAGTGGCCAAGGTGACTGGAGGAGCTGCGTCAAAGCTGTCCAAGATGTAAGTCTTTATAACTTGTATTTCATTATAATTTTTTTATAATGCTTTAAATTGTGATGTAAATAACTTATAAAATTATTAATTAACTTAAAAAATGATAAATACGCATCTGCCTATCTTTTTGATATATTTTACCTCATTTTATTTAAGATATTAAGAAATTTTGAAGTCTATCCAAAAATTTGTTAATATATATTATTCTACGTGCATAGTATATAATGAAATTAATTTCAGTTTGCAATGTTTCTACGAATTTTAATCTTTTTTGTCATTTCAGTCGTGTCGTGAGGAAGGCTATTGCAAGAGTGTACATTATTATGCACCAGAAACAAAAGGGAAATCTTCGTCTACTTTACAAGAACAAAAAGTACAAACCCCTTGACTTGAGGCCGAAGAAAACAAGGGCTTTACGCCGTGTTCTTACTCCCTATCAAGCCAGTAGGAAAACGTTGAAGGACATACGCAAACATTCTGCGTTCCCGCAGAGGAAGTATGCTCTGAAGGCATAGCATGTTTAATTACTATTCAAAATAAAAATTTCATTTCAAGATATTGAGTATTTATTTGCGACAAAGTATCAGTATTCACAATCTCTCAGCTTCTTGAAAAGTAGGTGCGAGAGAAAACGAAAGTTCTATCTGCAAAATTATTCAAGGCACTGTATATTTATAAAGTAACTCCTTTCAGATAAAAATCTTACGTCCATTTTACAAGAGATAGATACAGAAGTTTAAAAAAGTCTATAAGAGCTCTATATACAAGTATTAATATTCTATGACTAATTTATATATATATATATATATATTGTATAGATATAATTTAGTTATAACAAAGATTAAACAAATTTATTCGTGATTACACGGTGATGAGCCTTCCGGAGCACCATGGACATGGATGAAAGTTTGGTTCTATAATACATGTATCTTTACAGTCTTTGATTTCTGTGAGAAGATCAAGAATTTCTGATGCAGTTTTGTCTTCGATCAATGGTAGTTCCGCATTCGCTTGCTTTTCATTTTCAGAAAGTGTAGGAATGTCAGCATTTATATCTATAAAGATTATATATATATGTATAATCATACTTTTTTCTTCATTCTATGTATATAATCAAAGTAGATTATAATTAAAAATTTATTTAAAAATTATCAAAAGAAGTAAAGAACATTAAATTCAAGTGGATTTACCTTTATGACAATCTATGCAAGTTTCTGTGGAATTTGTTAATGTTTCAGGATGTTTTTTAAGTAATTCAGTAACTAATACTTTTAGCTTATGCAATTGTTCCTGTTGTTGATTGCGTTGCTCTACTAACTGACGGAAGGTTTGCTCTCTCTCCTTCCATCTTTCTCCTAAAATCGCTCGTTGCTTTTGATATAAAGCAATGTATTCTCCTATAAATATATATACAATCAGATTTCATGATTTATTAATGCAGTTGAAAAGAAGGTGTATAAAGAATTCAAGTGTATATATATATATATATATATATATAATTTTATATATATATATATATAGTGAAAAATACAAAATTAAAATGAAAACATCTTATATAACATCAAATTTAACATTAAAAATTAACATATCAAAACAATTATAATATTTGAAAAATTAAGACAAAATCTATATAATCAAAGATAGCATAACTTACCTATAGTTTCTGTTTCACCTTGGAGCTGGAGAACAAGATGTTCCAATCTCTGTTTCTCGTCAGTTAATTCAGCAACCTTTTCCATTGTTTCCTTAAATCTCTTTTCTAACTTTACAATAGGCCCAAAATTGTCTGAAATATTTTTATCTTCTGGCAGTGATAAGTTTTGCGCCGTTACAATATCATTACAATTTTGCTCGTTCTTTGTTATATACTGATCTTCATTAACGTTTACGGCCTCTCTGGACAAATGTGTCTCTTCTTGTTTATTCTCTAGTTCTTTATTTTCTAATTCTTTTGTGAGTTCTTCATTTTCATTTTTCAAATCTTCTATATAAATCTGTGATATATAAATTACAATGACTAAATAAAGTTCATAGATTACATTTTTATACAAGAGATATATCTGAGGATTATAAATTAATTAAAACTATTATATTACTAAAAAGTTACCAAAGCATTTTGTAATTCTTGTTGCAACGTATGGGCATGATGAGACTGTGCTTGATAATGTTGCATTTGATCTGCAATTTGAGCATTTTGCAATTTTTCTTTCTCTAATTCTATTAAAAGTTCTTCCTTTTCTTTTAATTTTTTTTTCAAGTTATCCACTTCCGTCTCGACAGTATTCAATCTTGCATTTAATTTTCGACCAATATTTCGTTCAGCTTGGAGTTGTTCTGTCAAATCCAACTTAGCATTACTCTAAAAAGAAAAATTATATATAAGTTTCTAAAACTAAATCAATTTTTGTAATAAACAGAAGTATAAAAATTCTTTTTTTTTTAAGTGTCAGATTATAATAACAATTAGATCGATTCATATTGTGTAATTATATTACTTACAAGAGTAACAAAAGCATTTTCCATTTCAGTTAATTGCTCCTTCAATTGTTGATTTTGTGAAACAGCTCTAGATGCACCAAGTTTTTCACCTTCAAGAGCCTGTACTAATTTTGCTGCATCAGCTCCATCATCTTTCATATCCCGCAATTCTTGCACTTCTTTTGTTAACATTTCAATCTCTGCATCCTAAAAGTGTTATCTTGTCATAAAAAACATTTCTTCTACTAAGTTTTTCTGAATTGTTATTTTCTATATATATTTTTACCTTTTCAGATAACGCGATATGAAGTCTTTCCTGTTGTACAGTCAGTTCCTCAATGTTTTTCGTTAAATTAGTTATTTCATCGTTATGATCTTGCGATGGAAGTATAACTTCATTTTTCTCTCTTTCATGCTGCAATTGTTGTTCCAAATCCGATAAACGTTGTATATAACTTTTTTCTCTGCTTTCTAAATCGCTGATCATTTTCCTTCCACTTTCAACCTGCAATTTCTCGACATAAAATAACTCTTTATGAACAGAGTTATATTAATATTTATATGTACCTCATTAAGCAATTTTGCCTGTTGTGCATCTAATTGTCGTACATAATTTTGATATTGTCTACTAGCTTCATCCTTCTCATTGTTCACTAACTTCAAAGTTTCTCTCATTTGAGCCAACTGTTGTTCCAGCACTGTCACAGTTTGATGCTGAGACTCTAACGTTTGTGATGTATCAGTTAGCTATAATCAATTTAAGTTAGTTTCAAGATAAAATTTTCAGCAATAATCGTATAGAATTACCTGTTGTATTCTTAATTCATTTAAGGAAAGTAAGGCTGCTTTCTCTTGGAATTCCTGTTGCAGAGTAATAAATTCGGTGTTCTTTAAATTCAGCTTCTGTTTTAATTCTGATGTTTCCAATTCCAAATCCTCCTTTTCTTTTCTGCAGACAAAAATATAGACTTCGATTATTTTGCATAATATACATTTAAAGCCATACATTTGTCAAAATCAAATGGGTTCAATATAAAAAATTAATATCTCTATGTAATACCTAAGTTCATAATATTTCTTCTCGAGCTCATCATAGACTTGTTGCACTTGCTGAGCGTTTTTTTGAGTGTCAGTAGAATTACTTCGCATTTGAGCTAATTCTTTTTCAAGCTCGTTAATACGAAACTGGCTTTGTTTTAATTTTCCACTCATCTCTTCTATCTCCTCTAAATAGAAAAAATTCCATTGTAATAACGAAAAAATAATATTTTCCGAGATCGTCAGGAAACAAATTTTGCACATTCAGAGATTTTTACATGCAAATTATACATATTAACCTGAATTTTGTTTCGCAGCTTTTTGACTCTGTGCCAAAGCTGCTGTAAGCTCCGCCTTTTCTGCTATTAGGATACCAGTAGTTTGCGCATGGACCTGTAACTGCTCCTTCAAAGGATTTATCTCACGAACGAGTTTGGCTTCAAATTCAGAATCCTTCGTAGCTAGAATTCCTTCCAGTTCAGCCACTCTGCTTTGCTATTTTATTTTCACATTCATAATATTAGATATAATTCAAGATTATAGTGTACCTTACATAATGATAAACACATATACTCACATAACGACTAACTTGAACATGTAAATCATTTACAAGTTGTTTCTGTTCTTCCAGACATGAATTTAAAAATTGATTGCGACACTTTAGATCGAGATCAAATGAATTTGGCGATTCATTGTGATCTGTATTATCAGTAAGCGCATGAGCAACTTCTGAGGCCATTTCTAATAAGTATTCTTTCTGCACTGTTGATGGTCCGTTAGACGTCACAATGTTCAAGTTATATCTTCCATCGTTTTCCACAGATTGTAAATCTGACTGAAGATGCGAATATGTGAAGTCTTTATTATCACTTTCGTGTAACACAGTTTCTGGACAATTCTCTAAGATAGGAAAACTCTTTTCTATTATTTCACTGTTACTCGTTGCAATTTTAGCTTCAATTGTATCTGGTAAATTATTAGCACCATCAAAGTGATTTATTATATTTTCTTCTTTATGTATAGTATCCATATCATGTATATGTTTCTCATATTGTTTTTCTGTACACCTTACTTCATCCTTTTGATTACAAAGTTTATCCACCTCTGCTGTTTGGCAATTTGTTTGGCACTGTTGAAAATATTACTTTAATTATACATTTCAAAATTACAATTCAAATTTCTGTATTGTTACCGAACAATTACCTGTAATATAGATTCATCTATTGTATTCGAATCTTGTATTCGCTGTTTGCTTAACGTCTCTTGCACTTGCAACTTTTTTTGTAGTTGGAATTCCTTTAGCTGTAACAACGGTCACAACTTTATTCAAATTCACTGACAAATTAGGTCTTACCCTGTTAGCAATTTAATGTAAACATTCTTAAAATGAAAAACATTGTATGTATAAATGTATACATTTTAACATTGTATTCCAACAACTTGTAACATTTAAAGAGTTAATGTTATTGCTTCCCCTTCTAGAAATTTAATCATTAACTATTAATGCTTTTAATACTCAAAATAAATAATTAATTGGCTGTTCCAATATAAAATTTCTATAAAGATCGTAATGTCATTATGCCAATAAAGAACATTTCACAGCAAGATTACATTTTATGACGCAGTGCGTTAGTTAATACGATAATTATATCGAACGTGACGTGACAGCTGTGAATGCAATGATCCCAAATATGGGATTACCTTCTTTTTAGCGGCTAACAGCTTCTCTGTCTTGCTCAGATTCATCGTGCGACAGCTTTCGTTGCGGGGCATTCGAGGATCACGTCGTGTATAAAATCTTCGGAAATACTTTATTACATTGTCAAAAACGGCAGCAGACGACGACGTCGGCGACGTCGACTGGGAAAGGTTATGGTCTCGTCTACGTGTAATCGCACAGTGCCAGTAGTGCCACACCGTGTCACGCGCGCGCAGCTTGTCATCGTTCGCTAAGGACTGCGTTCGGGGAGCGCGCTGTCAGCGCTATTGCATCACTCTATCCTTGTTTTACGTTTTAACGAACGACAAGGATAGAATGACGCAATGGCGCTGACAGCGCGCTCCCCGAACGCAGCCAAGGTCGCTTTCGTGTCACGTGACTTGAATTAGGAAGTTTAGGAATTGGGAAGAGAGCCTGGAAGTGTCTGGACTGATATGTCGTGAATGCAATTTGTTGTGAACGACGAGATGTCAACACGGCGTGCCGCGTGCAATTAAAGAAGCGTCTTATCTGCGTTAAATTTTATGCGATTATGAGCGCGCAGAATCAGTTGCCAAATCTTGATAAAATATTCCGGGATGACGACGAGGCCGATTTTGTACCGTCGGGAGGGTATGTGTCACTCATATTATCAGATACGATTCGCCAAGTGCAAGTCTGTTTAAGTGATAATTTGTTTCGTTTGCGCATTTCATTTTTTTTTCCTTCAAAGTTTAAGCACACGTTTATTTTTAGACATTAAAAATGTAACGAAACAATTGGAATGAACAATGTTGTATCAATTATAATTATCATGTCAATTCTCACAGATTTGCAAGGATTCTGTTCCTTGTTTTATAAGAAAATGAAATTTTTAATTGGTTTAATTTTGTTGACAATTTTTGTTTTACCTGATACAATGTATTAAATATATCGTTCTTTCAGGTCTAATCTGGCTGCCATTTTTGGGCTACAACCGAAGCTTGTGGATTCTCATCCTGCTAATCAAGTAGCACCTAAGAAGAGTAACACTCGATATAATATACAGCAAACTGTATCATCTTCCAAGACAGAAGTGTTGATAGCCAAAGCAGTACACGCTTATAAATTGTAATTGCATCAAACTGCTAAGAGAAAAAGAGAGAGAATACTGCTTATTTTTAGTTAATATATTAACAGACATACATAACTAGTATTTATTTTACATATGATAATTAATAATATAAATTATACACAATTGAATTTCAGACAATATGATCAATACATTAGTATTGGGAAGCTTGGCATGGCATTGACAGGCAATACAGTAACAAGGGTATATCAGATAATTTTGTACAAGACTAAGCAAGAGTACATATCTGTTGCCACAGTGACACGTGATTTTGTGTATACTGTACAAACGAATAATTACGCAAGTTATTACGATAATAAAAAAGAGAATTGGTCAATTTTATTTGAAAATAACGAGAGTTACTTGGAATTTGCGATAGAAGTAGGATTATCACGCTATTTTGCGATACAAGAGAAAGGAGAAAATGTGATTTATCAAGATCTAATACCAAGCGATGTGAAAGATGTGATTGCGAAAGAGGGAGACAATATATATATCAAATATTTCGTGGGAACTGAGATTATACAGCCATTTAAAACAAACTTTGCAATGTCGCAGACAATGACTGTGGAGATATCGACAGACGAGAATTGGGAGAGAATTCTTTTGGGCAGTGGCAAAGGTCTGAAAAGAGTTTTATTTTTACCGCCTAGCAAACAGGTAGTTCATTCAAATTTTTGTGGAATGCCATATATAACGATTGTTGTCCGCATTAAATAGTTTTACATAGATTAGTTTAGGTCCTGGATTTCCTAAAGAGAGAGATGTTATGCTGATAATAGAAATAACCGATATACGGGTACAGAAAGAAAATCCGCTGGCATCTAAAAGCTCAACGAGTGGAAAAGCAGCCATAATATCGAGAATGGCTAAAATGGGTCAGTCTATTTTACCAAAGATGCCTCTACCTTCCACTACTGATTCCGAAGATACTGAGGTGCTCATATTAACATTTTCTATTGTTCTTGCTGCTAATAATTGTTCTTGCTCTATGAGATGCCGAATAGAACTTATTATTATTGTTCTAATCTGAAAGAAGCAATACTCTTTTGCAGGATGATGTACCTCCTAAATCACCTCGTCACAAGAGGGTTAGTCACTATTTACAAATTTCTCCATGGAAACAAAATCTCTACATTTTGCTAAAAATATTGCGTGTTCTATTAGATTGAACAATTGGAAGGAACTTTACAAAAGAAGAATCTGTCCTATGAGTCATCAAATGAAAGAAAGGCCGCTCAGAGAGCTCCGGAGCCTAAAATTGATGTGCCTTCTGTAGATTCTAGTACTTATAAGCCATTAGTTGCTGCACCCCCATTAACGCCACAATGGACTCCACCATATTTTGCTGTACGATTTAATATGTGTCATTTTATATTTAATAAATTTATCAATGCAACATGACCATGAAAGATGATTAAAAATATAGGGGCATTACGTAACGATGGACAATCAGATGTATCCTATATCACAGGCTGTAAATCGTACAATACCAGCTGCTCTGGATCCCGGAATAAATATGTTGCTATCGGAAACGAGAATAGCAAACGCGGAAATACGAATGGGAATGTCCAAAATATCCGATAATGTCCAGAAATTACTGGATAAGGTATGTACATCGGTAAGAGGATGATGATACATTGATTATAAAATTGTTACATGTAGTTCCATGCACTCGAGCTTCAAAATGCGACATCTCCTACGAGCGATAAAGCAACTTTGGATGCTTCTTGGAAAATGCTCTTGGCTCTTAATGCATCTCAAGCAGGAACAAAAGACAATGAATTATTAAAAAATACAGATAAAGATACGTCGGATGAAAAAATTCGTGATGCACAGAGCAAACTAAGTTCTTTAGAAAATGATTTTAAAAAATCGAAAGGTAATCATCTAAAATAATACAATATTTAAATAACAGATATTAGAACATAATTTTACGTATGTTTAATAATTATTGCAATGAATTATTAAACTATTGAACTATGTTATTACACAGAGGAAAGAGAATCATTGTTGCAAATTAATGAAAATCTGAGCAAGAAGATTCAAGAATTAGAAACAAAATTAGCGGATACAAATGACGAGTTGAAGAAAACCAAAGAGGCTTTAGAAGTAGCTAAAAATACAATTGCACAATGTAAAGAAGAAAATGTTAGTTTAGAAGATAGACTTTCTAAATGTCATAGAGAGCACGTTCTTCAAACCGACACAATATCTTCCAAACAGAAAGATGTAATGATTACAACATTTCCTAATTGTAATTTTTATTTTTTATTCAATATATATTATTCGTTTACTTTGTAGGTTGAAAAGAAAAACAAAGAAATTAAGCAAATAATGAACAAAACATATCATACATTATCAGAAAAATTTGCAGATGAATCGCGCTCTGAATTATCCTTTGATTATGTAAAATCAACTATTGCAAACACAATAAAGGTAAGATATATAAAACATAAGATATATAAAACAAATACTTATTGCGGCATTGTTTCTAATTAAAAATTTTATGTTTAGCATATCACTTTGCAAGTATTATATGAAGATCCCGACGAAGAGGATAGAGAATCTGGAACAATTAAAGATGTAAACTCCACAATTATTAAAACTGTTAACTATCAACAAATTGAGGAACCAATAATTGAGAAACATATGGAGAAATCGGTATTAAATCCAGATAGTGATAATGATTTCTCCATAAAATCCACGGAAACTTCACGATCTACTACGGTAATAATCTCTACTTTTATTTTTCTAAAAATATTTATATGCATGTTTCTATGAAAATAAATCTTTTTTTATCCTAGATCATACCTATATTTAAAAATGAACCACCACCTGTTCCACCTGAAGGCATTGACGAAGTTGATAGCGATGATTGATTGATTCCAATACTTCAACTTTTTAATTCATTATTCATGTAAAAAAAATTATTTTATAAAATATGTCACATTTTTAAGTATTAATTGCGTATATATATATAATATACATATCCTTGCATTATTTCTAATAATTTCTCGATGAATGAGATGAAACTTTTTGTACATTTTAAGATGTAATAAAGAAGGAAATATTTTTATTATAAATATATTTGTATCGCTTATACACATACATACGTAATATTAGATCGCAAAATTTTTGCCGATTTTTTATTACAATAAAATATCGATATAATATAAATTTCGAGGTATTTTCCATTTTTCACTTTTTCACATCATTTCATAATTCGTCCTCTTCCATAGATGCAGGGCATCCAGAGTTCTTTGTCATTGATATCGATATTACTGTTTTTAAATCGCTTAAACCAATTCACACACGTTCTAGTGGCTATAACATATTTCTCACTACTTACAAAAACGATAAACGTTTCTGTTTATAAAATCATATTAACGTATGTACGTACAGACATCTATCCGCATCGGCAAGAATTTTTGCATCGATATGTTTTATTTTTATACATTCGTTCGGATTAAACATAGAAAGAATAACTTGTATCATCAATTACAAATCTCAAAGGTAGAATTACAAAAAATTATTTAACAAATTAAATAATTCTTTATTTTGTACACACAAATTTATAAAATAAAATTTAAAATCTAATTACAATTTAGACAATAATTTGCTATTACTGTTTGCTAATGTATGAAAGACTAATTTCGGCTTTAATTTGTTTTACCTGATCTACCAAATTCTTTATGTTTTTCGCCCTGTAAAAGAAAAAAAATGTATTATATTAAGGAGACAACTAATATATAATAATATACGAAATTTATATGTTTGTCAATCAATCTACATTTGTAAAATTAGAGATTTCGAATTATTGATTTACAATTGTACATACATATGACAAAGATTATCCTTTGTTACTTCCTCTTGATTGCGTGTAAAAACAATTTCTTTCTTCTTTCCATTGAATTCTGTATTTGTAACAGTCTGTTGAGCAGACTTTTTCTTGAGCTGTTCAAGTCGAATGTCCATGTCGCGTATCTCCATTTCTATTTTCTTCAATTCTTTCGCCTCTGCACGCTCGATAGAAGTCATTGAAGGTTCTTTGTAATTTACCAATTTTAAAACTTCCTTTGCTCTAAAAGCATAAAGAATTTTGATTTATATTTTTTCTTTCTCTACAATGATGTTTAGTAAAGAATTATGTTGTATCTGTCATTTACTTGACAGATTTGATTTGAATAATACGGGAAAATTGCTTGAATATTGCTCAAGTAATTAAACAATAATTAAACAATTACACTTACCTATGAAACAATTCTTCTTGTTTATCATTAATATCTTCGTATCGCTCGGCTAAATGCTCGGCGGTCTGTCGCAATTCTTTCTTCGTCTCCATCAAGGTATCAAGTTCTTTTAATAAATGGCTTTTCAAAGCCTTCAAAGCACGGACCTTCTTACTGATTTCTTCCCGGACTTTATCATGTCGGACAAAGTGTTGAGTACGAAAGATATTTGTAGCGTGATACAACAACTGAAATGTAAAAAGATGTTGCGTTTCCGATTATTATTATTGAATTGTAATTTTACTGTGTAGCTGCTTTTTTATTTTTAACACGAGACAAAAGTTCTTAGATATTTTGTATTGATTTTTATGAGAAAGAAAGAGAGAGAAATTAACAAACTTTAATCATTTTGTATAATGTTCTCTATTTAAACTTACCTCTAGGCTTTCGCTTAAGGACATCGAGCGAGATCCTATTTTAGTTATCGGTTGCGATACCTCGCGTCTCAATAATTTCTTGATATATACATCGAATGGTTCTTTATTCACCTTAAAAAAAATCATTATTTATTTGCTATATATAAATAATCTCTATTAATAATTAATTTCTTTTAACATTCTTACTTCACATCTCAAAAAATCGCGTAGATATCTGAACAAGCAATCTCGAAAAAGTTTAAAAATAAAAAATAAAATAAAAATAAAAATATAAGAAAAAAAAAATTTTGAGAAATCTCAATACGAAAGCATTAATACTAGAATCAGATGACACTATATAATATTTAAAGTATAATAATATTTAGAATTTGAGGTGATGAATAACTTTAAGAACACATTTGTATTTGACAGACCCCGATCGTTATCCTAAGCACAAGATGTGTGTATGTGTGTATATGTAATGCTTCGATCTAATAAATGAAATTGATTTTTAGAGAGTTATAATTGTTAAAAGAATAACAGATGAAAACAAATGAATGAACTTATTTAATTCATTTAATATTCATAATTACTTTTCTTGTGGTATTCATAACTGGTTCTAATTGCTCAATCCTTGGGAGATAATAAAGATCTATAACCGAAAGATCGATTACAACACCTGTGTGTAGCAATGCGATTAAAACACAAGGTTCTTGAAGAAGACCAAAACCGAGTATCGGCGTAGCTTCATCTATGTTTGTGTGTTTAGTTCTCGTAGAAAATAGGTATTGTAAAACCGACTGATTTAACAAAGATGGTAGATAATTCTCGCTATTATCTAAGAAAAGAAATAAAATGTTTATTAGATAAAGGAATACTACGTAGAATAATATTTAATTAAGACATAGACAGAAAGTCAATTATTTTAATATTTTATCTCATTTTTTAATTTTAATTTATTTTCATTTTTAACAAAAAATTGATGGTTGATTTTTATTTTATATATATATATGAAAAGAATAAAACATTTTATAATTTTACAATAAAGCTCGTAAAGTGACAGATACTAATTTTCGTTCTAATTTTCATTCTTTTCTCTTTATATAACATAAATGTACTTGCCATGTATAAACTCCTCCAGTTGAGAAACCATCGGTAAACTCATCATGTGAATCCCAGCATTGTGAGAACAAAAATATCTAACGCAAGTAAGCATTGATAATTGATAATTAAATCAATTTTGTTCAATCAATAATCGAATGCAATGTGGATTGCTTTGGAAATATCGCTCTCTTCGTCGTGAAAAGAAAGGAATCAATTTTTGATTGATAATCAATCGAATTCTGACTTGTGGCGAAAGAAGTTGCGATAGTTCTGAAACATCCCATACATACGCACGCTTTCTTCGACTAGTACCTCGATTTGTTACCCTTATCACAGTGAAGGTGGATGGAACAATTATACTTCTTATCGTCATCCGTAAAGAGAAGACCTAATTCCAGTTCGACGCATTCGTAAACGTAAAGCGCATCGTCCGGCGTATGAAGACTATAGTTTGAACCATATTGTGACCAAGTCTGGCAAAAGTAGAAGAGATTACGTTTTTTTATTAAATAATTATTCATGTACATTTGCTTTCCCGTTCTCGATTAGCGATAAAAATAGCGAAAAATTCCGCGATACGTGAAATACACAAAGTTTTGCAATATTTATTGTATGTCATACCTTTCTGTCGTCGTCATCGTCGTCCGATATTTCGCGCAGCAGTATCGCATGATAAATCTTTCCGGTGCACATGGCGATGACCACTATCGGCGGGGTAGTTTGCAGGCACATGATAGAGCATGAATCTATCCCGTAATTATCGTCGGTCGACGGATACATGGACAGAGAACCCAATACCACTGGATTCTCGTAGCTGACAAGACAATTAAAGCCACAATCAAATAGGAAAATAGGCGTTATTGCTGGCACAAGTGCAAGCAATTCTGAGATCAATAGTGGTAAAACTCTTTCTTATAAAAACTAAGCGAAACTACGTGCTTAATTTTTCTTGATTTATACTATAGAAACATTTTGTTCGTACTTCTCCAATAAAACGTTTCCACGAACGATTAGTACTTCGCCGTTTCCACGGAGCACCAAGATCGGCCATTCGATCTGATTCCAATCTACCTTTACCTAAAAATTATTAAGAATATTTTACAGTAGCACTGATATTATAATATTAAGTTATAATAAATTAAGAGTATTAAGAATATAATAATAATAAATTAAGCATTTAAAGTTCGGTAATAAAAATATCAACAATGATTCAATTTATTTTGTCAAAATCAAAAGAGATTTTATTAAGCTAATTAAATTAATTCATCTGTATGAAAAAGATAGAGAAAAATAAAAGAGAGATCGACGATTTGCTTTTATTATCGTATTTAAATAAATTTTGAATGTGAAGATGAATCCTAAAATTAAGTAATGAATCTTTGTGCGAAATGCATTTGTTTTGGATCCTCAAATCATCGCTGTGCAACAAATTATTATCTACTGAAAAATTTTGAATGTTGCGAACAGGACAAAAATTTTAGAAACGGTATTGTTTTAAGTTAGCAAATTCATTATATCATAAAATTCAGTTTGCAATTAATTAAATAACAATCGTATAAGAAAACTAAATTTTATATTTGTAACATGCGTAGCAAGTACAACACATTATTTTTCTGTAATAAATAAAAAAATTATTAATAGACAGATGATCGAAGTACGTTGTATGATTAAAACAAGTATTTTGAAGAGAAGAAATATGTTGCTCGGAATCGCGAAGTTGTCGGCTTATACCTCGTCGATCTTCTTATCGGCGAACATTTCCGGTTTCCTCAGGGTAGGAGTGGCAAAATCGAAATCTATTGCAGTTTCGCCGAGGGACGTAAAATCCGGGATCTTCGAGGGCGATCTCGATGGCGCGCGGCCGACTTTCCAGCATTTTACGAGTCTTGGTGCACCGCCCAGTTCGCATTCATATAAACTGCGGGCGAAGTTAAGTACAGTTTAAGATCAGTCCGACGACATTCTTAAAGATGCTTCGGCGTGTAAAGCCTTTTAAAGTTTAGTTTTGTATAAACGCGCGTTTCCCGTACTTTTAAGCCCCCGTCTAACGTGAGGAAGAGTTAAAAAAGGGCGAATTACGAGTTACGTCGCGCCGTTTTTGCGAAGTTTCACAGTTTTCTGTAATTATAATGGCAATCGAGGGGATGCTTTTCTCGCGGCTGAAAGATGAGATATTTTCATCTTAAAATATTATACACGAACGCTCGATTGACCGATTCAGGATTCAGTTGAGATTTCGATTGATTCGTACTAATAAATCATTATGCAAGTATGCAATTCGATTAAGTAATTAATGCAATTAAAAATAAAGACAGTTCAGTTGAATAATCCTACTCACAGTACACATTTTCTTAATGATCGGAAAGAATCAATTATGTAAATTAAAATAAAGACGCTTCAGTTAAATAATTCTACTCGGACGGTCGCATACTTTTTCTCAATTACCGGAAAGAATTTTCAGATGTCAAAACCAATAAATGAGAATCATTCGTAGAGCCCGGATGCCATCGTGCTCGTTGAATCTCCGTGGTTGCCCCGAAGTAGCCAAAATTGTGATTTCTGCAATCAGAAAATACAAGTTCAACAATATTCAGTTATGAGACATAACATTCGCTTCAATTATTCTGCTAAATTTGCAAATTATGCATTAAATTATAATAGTGCTATAAAAGCGACAATTAAAATTTAAAAGAGTATCAAATATGCGTATAATATCTCGAATCTTTTAAATACATTATGCAACATTCGGTTATTACTCATAACTAATTAAATGATGACATTACAGGAAAATTAAATTTTATATCTGTAATGTGTAAAACGTACAGCAACGCGATAAGTTATTTCCCGATAATTAATTTAAAAAAATTCCGATAATTAATTTAAAAACTAGATTAACTACAATGCGCGCATGATTGAAACAAAAGGAAGTGGAGTTCCACGAATGTGAGACATCGATCCAAGCTGGACTCGCCTAAGCAAGGAGAGGCGCGTTCGGTCGCGCGGATGAGCATTAATGGCTTTATAATCTAATGAATTTTTAGGTTGAGCGTCGGGAAGGACGAGCGGAAAATCCAGATAGGTTTTTCCCCGGGATTTATTGCCGAGAAAGAAAAGATGGGAGAAACGGGGTGGAGAGCGCCCGTCGCTTATCTCCCGTTTGTTGGCGCCTTCCGACCGATGACCAACAAACCAAGAGTCAAGCTTACAGATTTATCCGCGTGAAGATAACGATGATTATTTGACTTCGAGAAAATATTCGATCGATTACATTCTCTTTGTCTTCATATCTCAGCTTTTCCACTTCATTCTCAAGGAATCTTTCCAGAGAAGCCATTTTTACAGATTACGTCCCTACATAAGTTTTGCTTTTTTCGTATGAAAGAATATTCATATCTTTAAATCTATTATTTTCAAAATGTTATTATTATCTCTACACTATCCGGATAATTTTCTGGATTGAGTAGCCGTCCAATTTCGTCTTCGGAAGACAACTTTTGTTTAGTATATTTAATCTCGATGCGCAGAATTCATAATCGTTTACGTTGTACGTGAACATTATTATTTAATTCGCCCATTTACGGAAAAAATTTAGGAAATTCGTCTCGGAATCTTAAATGAGGGCAGACGAGCGACGGTCGCGGCGGAAGCGGCAGTGACTTAAACGCAATAACGAGTAATACGCAGAGAAGTTCCTGTAATAAAATGATACGACACCGTGTAAGATCTACTTTGAAGTCAGGTCCGTGCCGTTCTTTGTACAAATTGCGAGAAAAGCGCAGCGCAAAAAGCCCGTCCACCGCCACCGGGGTTAATACGTTTACGTAGGAAAATTATTTTTAATTTTTCTAGACGTGCCTCGGACGAGAAAGAGAGAGATAGACAGAGGTGAGGTCGGGACATGAGGGTGTGCCAGAATGCGCGGCACTGCCGTGTAAGAATTTCTTAATTAGATTCGAGCAGCTGCGTGGCCTTTCATTCTTTTGTTTTCGACGAAAAATTTCCGGTAAATCGCAATGGCGGATCCGGCCACGCTTGTGATAAGGAATTCGTGCTTTATTAGTATTTTTATCGATCCCAGACTTAAACTTCGCATATTGTTTTGATATCTCTTCTTCATCGCTTCAATAAAGCAATATTTTGTGCATATTTGTTTAAAAACGAATTGATTTCTCGATTTCCTTAGTCGTTTCATTTTAATGTGACGAATACCAAATTCATCGAATTGAATAAATTAAAAAAAAATTAATATCTCTTCTATCTTAAATTAAATTAAATATTTAGAAACTGAATGTGTTTTTTGTCGTCTTCTTCAATTTTCAACTTTGGACTTATAAATATAGATGCCAAAGATATTTTCGAATGAGAAAAAGGGAAAACAGAATAAAATATTAACTTGATTTGATACATTTTTATTCATTACCCTCATAAAAAATACGCAATATTAGGACCTTAGATAGAAATATATCTATTTTATTTAATAAATGATCAGAAAATAGATATTTATGATATGCTCTTTTCAAATCTTTTTTCGGTGCCAACGTCAATGAATATCGAATACATAACGGGGGGTTGCGAGCGCCCTTAAATGCGTTGGTCCTGTTGCCATTCATTTTATTTAGGAATATTCAACGCCATCGAACGTGGAGCATCTCCGCGGGTAACCATCGTGGTAATCAAGACAGCTTAATACCTATCAGAATACGCGCGCGGACGCGCCTGGTCACGCGCACGAAGGGGTAGGCATAAATTCTGATAATTCCGAAATTGTGACAGAACGAAGAAAAATTCCCGGGAGAGGTCGCGGTGAAAAGTGCGAATAAATCGTTGCGTATGCCTTTGTCAACGAAACGGTAGCGAGTCGGGCGGACACAGGAGGGTTGGAGCCGCGAGGGTGAGAGTCACTACCACCACCACTACCGCCGCTACCACCACCACCACTGTCATGTCTAGCCCTTTTTTTCACCCTGTCCCCCTCCCTCCTCTATCTCCTCCATAT
This sequence comes from Cephalotes varians, assembly GCA_037157785.1. NCBI lineage: Eukaryota > Metazoa > Arthropoda > Insecta > Hymenoptera > Formicidae > Cephalotes > Cephalotes varians. The sequence continues at coordinate 1,720,092 of JANQDE010000002.1, read as the reverse complement.
CCTGCCCCAGTCTCTCTCTCGATCCCACCCTCCTGTTCTCTTTACCAGTGCGTGCGTACATTTTTATCAATTATTAAGAACTCCTGGCGCTTGTGCTGGTGGCCGTGTCGCCGTTCTGCGCGGGACGTATGTACTAACGGGGTGTATATCCCGGAGAATGTTGTGTGCCGGTGATACCCGATGCCCACTGTCTTTTTCTCTCCGGGCACGGGGCCTTTTGCTCGCTTTTTCTGGCATGCCGCGGACATTAATAACGGCCACGGGCTAACCACCGCCGTCAACCCCCTCGCCAACGTTACCGTGTCCAGCCGCGGAAAGTGCGAGAGTAATAATAAAATATACGAAATGTAGGCGAGAGAGCATCGCTGCGCGGAGCGCGAGCGGGCGGCGGCCGCGCCGAGGCCGACAAAACAAACGTCGCGACGTTACGGTGTACCTTTCATTGTCCGCGAAGGTACGCGGATCTCCTCGCGTTATAATAATTTAGAGCGACGCTGCGAACCCGCACTGCGGGCCCTGATTTTAGCTTAATAGAACGCCAGCCGGTTCGGCCGGCTTATCACGCCGCGCTTGTTTCTCGCGAGATTATCATTATTCTCATGAACCGAAATTTTAACCATGCAAATTTGTAGCAATTTCTACAGAGTATAGAAACAATTTAGCAATTCAAAGATCGATATGTTGGTTTAAATAATTTTTATAGCTGCTTGCGCTTAACTTTATGAATATGATGTATATTCACTGCGCATTAACATTTATTATTTTCATTTTTACTTATTTTCATTCAATCCAACATTTTAATTTCGACAAATCCATTCCCATTTTGTTCAATTAATAGAAAAGATGAGAAAAAAAAACTGATAGATTGCATCAGATAGCACAAATTGTAGAATGAATCCTCTTCGTGTTATCTGAAAACACGCTTCAGTGGGATAATTTTTAACTCACTTCTCGTTTAAAATCTTCATGATGTTCCGTAATCTTCGATCGCATGTCGTAACGGGCTGCCACATGGTTTTTACATCAGCGTGTGCCCTTTATAGCGATTGTGCACTTCGAGCCCCTGCGGGGACAACCTACAACCGCTTAATTCTGCCCGGCGAGCAGAGCCCGTAACGGTGTAATATCGTTCAGTTACTTGGAATATTTTTATTACGGCCTCGCGGAAGCGTGAGGAAAGGGGCGGCTAAGGCTGAGGGATTGGTCGACGACGGGGGTTGGCGGGAATTTCCGGGCCTGCCGGGCCATGCTCACGATATAACGAGGGCCATTATGATAAGCGGATGCATAGATTAGACATTACTCGTTAACCCGCCTGCTTGTGACGCAAGCTTGAAGGACATACAGCCTCGCGCTATCAAAAGGAGCTCGATGAGAAACTGACGACCGACACCGCGTGGCGATTTTAATTATAGTTTTGTAAAATTGATTCGATATTTTTTGGATAATTAGGTAAATATATCAGAACATTATAATTTTACTCAATTTTTGGGGATTAAAATGAAAATTTGTGCTTTAAAAGTATTTAAGTGTAGCATAAATTAACAAGTGATAAAAAATAATTGATTATACGCTAATTTAACATGACAAAACGCTTAATGCTTTACTTTTAGACATTAACGATATACGGAAGTCACAGTATTATAATTAATCGATCCGTGATTTTGAATCTTGCTCTTGTTGAGTACGCCTCATTTCGCTCATCGGTACTCGGTTACGGCGGCAGCCGTGTTACAATGGAAATTCTCTCGTCCCAAAAGGGAACGGAGGACACCCCGCTCGTCCGAGGGCGCGCGGGGCGGCCCATAAAATCGGGATGTTGCGCAAAATATAACGACCGACGTTCTCCTGGCGCTGGCTGACGCTCCCGTCGTAATTCATCCCGACTCTCGCTTGCCTTCGCCTTCCCGACGACACCTGTGTCGGCAACTAAGCCCGTTAATTCTCGACACCGCGGTGCGCCCAAGGCAGCGTCGCGCGTCTCCATCGCCTCCTGCCATCGACTCACGGCCTGGTACCCGGTTGGCTTCCCGGTTGCCTTGTCTTGACACGTTCCGGTTCTCGATCTTCGCTGGTACTTACCCCCGTAGGTAGCGCGCCGTATTCGCCCCGATGACAAGGGTGTCGAGCCTCGTTGAGTATTTCATGACGGTACACACATTAGCGTATCGCGTGAGATAATTAGGCAATGTAATAAGCGCAAGTCGTAAATATCGTTTGGAAGCAGTTAGTCGAGATAGAGAGAGAGAGAGAGAGGGAGGGAGGGAGGGGGAGAGGGAGGTCGTCGTATGTGTGAAAAAGCAATTACATGAAGAAATTTGGTCGTTGCAACAGATGATGGCTTAATACCGATCTCAAAATTTTGTATGTCCACAGCCAGAACTTAAAGAACCTGTTGGACAATTTATTATAAACAATTAGGTCTTGCATATTAGATATTTGATTAATTATATTTAGAAATAGAGAAACATAGATGCAATATAATTTCTTTTCAAATAAAAATTAGAGGAATAAATAAAATTCTTCATGACTTGACGAGATTATTTAATCCTCGCTAATTATTTTCGCTTAGTAATTATTTCTCTATCTTCAATACTAATCTTAGAATTTTCCCATTTCATATTAATCTAAAACAAAACGACGTAATGGATTAAATAAGCTCTCTCTCGGCGGTACTTAATTTTTTTTAAGGCTGAGGAGGAATCAGATCGTGATATCGACTTTGTGTCACACGCGAGCGCGTGTCTCTGGACATGAAACGCGCCGCTGGAAATGGACGAAGCGGGCGTAGGTGAGCGACGGGACCACGTCGGAAAACGGCAAACAAAGGATACCGAGCGCGGAGTGCGAGAACAGGAGTGCCCGGGCATTCCCGGACTGTGCCCGTGGCTAGCACACGTACCGCTGTAATTAAAAGAACCGACAGATGTCTCTTTCTCTCTCTTTCTTTCGCCGTCGGCATTTTTATTTCGTTATGCGACGATGTCGACGACGACGACGACGACGACGACGATGACGAAGCCAACGACGACGATGACGACAACGACGACGACGACGACGACGACGACGACAATGATGACGACGACGATGGTGGCTGAAACACGTCTCGCGTATTTAAATTCTCTGCTGCAGCGCGACGCTCAGAATTCTTTGATTAGATGAAGGTAGGAACGCTGGCAAACGAATGCATAAGTCAGCCAAGTGTGCGGACAATTGATGTTGCAATAATTGAACAAATTGAAATCGAAAACACGTGTGTACGAAATGTTCTCCATTTCGTTAGAAAAAAATTGTACACGGATCTTACTTATAAATTTTATTTTTATATTTTTTTAAGAAAAAAGAAATTTTTCTCATTGTTGATATAGAATACTTCTGAGAATTAGAGCGAGAAAATTGCAGTTTCATCGAGATTTGCAATTTCAGACTACTGTGCTTATATTAAGTGTTGCATTTTTAATTATTCAAAAATCAAAATCAAAATTAGACAGTGCTGAAGATCTGTGTATCTAGTTTTGATTGTAAACTCCTTTTTAGTGATTCTCCGATAAAAATGCGTTGATGTCCTATGAAAGGGAAATATTTTTGTGATAAGGTATGTAAAGACGATGCGATAGATAAACGAATATTTTCATTCCTATCGCGAACAAATACTGCCCGATTATATATAAAAGCGTGACGCTGCGAGCTTTTTAATTCCGCGCGACCTCTCATAATTCAACTCTTTCGTTAACGCTGATTCGACGAGAAATATCGTTCGGCCGGCAATAAAATTTCAGGCCGCGGCGGCCTGATAAAGCGCGACACACGTAAACCGTAAAACGGCTTATACGTTTTTTCCTCGGTGTGCCGACATTTTTCAAAAGGCGCGGATATCATCGGGGACCATCTAAATCATCCCCGCGTGCGAATACAACGCGACCCTATGCTCGGCCTTCGCAAACAACCCCCTCCCCGCGATCCCTCGTTCACCGCTGAGAACAACCGTGCCGCTGCCAGCAAGCCGGTGATTTTCGTTAGTGCTTGCTCATCGAAAAAAAGTAAAAAAAAAAAAAAACAAACATAGATTCGAAGTGGGGGAAGCACGGAGGACGATGTCGTATGTTTGGAGACACGGCTCCCTCATTCTCTCTTTTTCTCTCTTCGTATAATCACGAGTGTGTACGTATGTGTGTGTGCATAGCACCGCGTGTGGTCGCTCGAGATTAGCCTCGGGTTTATATCGGGATTACATATGTAAAACCATTAGGTTAAATCATTTTTTAAATAAACGCGCGCGGCCCCTTCCCTCTCACGCGTCCAGCGGTTCGGGTCAGATAGGAGAACGATCCTCGCGCGTTGCGTGAAAGGGGAGGGGCAGGAGAAAGGGGTGAGATTTAACCCGTGGGTGAAATATTCCGTAGCACGTTCAACATATGCTCGAGGAAACCCCCTCCTCTCTCCAGCGCGCCGATTGACCGCTTCTGCAACGCGCCCGCGGAATTTCCACGTTCGGAAATAAATGAGCTTGCACGCGTGACAGATTAGCCCACGAGCTTTATGGCGCCTCGTAAATCTGTCTTCTTTATTGTTTGTCTTTCAGCCTAAAGTGGTTATAAACGAACATCAGAATATAACGCGTAACAAATATCGTGGATTTTTCGACGCTCATGCCTGCTTAAATGAGTACGATGACTTAAATCAACTGGCCAACTCTGCTCAAATTCAATATGAATCAGCCCGGATAGTTTGACTAAAAATAATATCGTGAAAGATTGTCTTATCTTGAACCTATCTGATCGACGTTTTTTTTCACTTAGTCGGTCTGGCACGACAAGTAGTTTATCTACTTAGATTTAGGTCTGACCCATGTATGTCTTTATCTACTGACATAATCCGTTAACATAGCCCTAATCACTTAAATCTACTTATTATTATTTAAATATTTATTACATACTTTTCTTTAAATTAGCGCACAATTAGTGAGTTTAATGTGAAAAAATCATATTTGATAAGTATGGCGGTTCAAAGTACAGCATAAAACTGAATATTTTTTGGCTACAGTAAAATCGCAATCTGGCAGTTACATCATGCAAACAGTGACTCGCGATACGATGGTTTTTAATATAAATTTTGAGGAATGCGTGGTCATGTGTGAAAGATTTAAAATACCGTCGCCGGCGTGTACACGTTCACGCTCTTTCGCCGCCATAAACATTACATGCGCATCACGCCCAGACAAATATTTCTTCCACTCCGAACGCAATATTGTTCCGCATTTTTTGTTCGATTTGAAAAAAAAATATATAAATTCAATTCATTGTGCGCATACGCGGAACAATATCGCCGGGACCCGCGATTTTATCTTGTTAAATGCCGACGTGTCGTAAAGATGATCGGAGCAATAAATCTCGAGTGTAAACGGCGGTCGATGCTCCAGTCTGCCGTGCGCGATAATTTCTTTTCTAAAACTTTCATGTCCTAACAGATTAGAAGCGACAAGAGTAATCATACAATTATTTTATTATCTTATTAATCGACAACGAAATATATCGCAATTTCATTGAAACTCAACAGGAAAAATTATAATGACTATTGTCTCACCCTGAATCGCATACGTCCGTGATACCAACGCCGCACATTTTTTACAAGACGGTAATCTTATCTGCTAGAGCTCTTTAATAAGCTCATTAGTCGGGGAAAGCTTGTAGTATAATTACACGTGTCCATTATCTACTTTCCGCTTCTTGCTGCAGGCGTTACGGCGATTTACCTGTTTCACGAAGCTCAGAATCTGGGAGCTCGCAGATGAAGAGCCGGCATTAGGGGTTTACGAGGCGAACACTCCGAGGGTAGTTCGGTGAGACGTTCGCGGTGCCAGCGAGTGGATTGGGTAAAGGTCGGCAGGGAAGGTGAGGGGAGGTTATAAGAGGTGAGAATTATTCATAAACGTAGGCTGACTTTTCGTGGCGGAGGATGGAGGCAAGGTGCGAGTGAGAGGGAAGAAACGACGTAGATTTCTCCCGCCCGCGTTCCCGGAGAAGCTGAAATCTACCGAATATTAAGACAGGTGAGGGGTGATGGGGGGGGGGGCAGGGCAGGGTCCTCCAGGCCGCATAATAAACACATAACGGTAATCCTTAAAACAATAATTAGCCGCGCGAGCCAACCAAGAGGCGACGATCTTACGGCGCCGCGCGGAATGGCGCCGCTTTCGCAATTCGTTGTCGAATTAATACCGGGACTCGTGACGGTGTAGCGCTACTCACCCACACCGTGACCGCATTATGTGGTAGGAATTGTACTTACTTCCTATAGCGATTATCCGCGGGGAGTGTCGCCGCTGCTCGGGGAGGAAAGCAAACCGTTATCGCGGTTAAACTGTTGTTATTTACTGCTTTGAGTATGTCTAACTCACTTGTAAAGTAGTAAATTTTTAAGAACTTTGATATCTCGCGACAGTGTTTTACTCACATCGTAGGATTATGTGTCGGTTATGTAATATAGAAAAATAATACATCAAAAAGTCCTATTTTCGTGTCGAAAACTTTAAATTATAAAAGGATAAGTCTTTGTCATGTCAATATTCAGAATTGTTAGATGTCAGTAGATAAGGACTGATCAAACATGAATCTAGATTATTATTATTCGTATCAGAATTGAGTGATGCTAGTAAAAAAGATGGTCAGACGCAGTGCATTTTCTTCAAAATTTAGAGTTTACTTGCTTATACAAAATGTTATAAAATATGGTATTTCATAAAATATTAATTCCATTAACAGTGTGTGACGAAAATAATTAATGTTTTATCTAGAATTTTTCAATTGACAATTTCATGATTTGCTACATTTTAGACTTTCCGCAAGATAAAAAATAAAATACATGTGAAAATCAGCTGACTGAATAACAAATCTATGGAAATAATTTTTATCTAAGATTCCTGTATTCTTATTGATAGAGATTGCGCGAATACGTTTTATGTGAATCAGAGAATCAAAGAATCTTTGTCGTTAATATGATAAGACGAAAACTACATTGACGTCATTTCGCGCATCTTTCCTCTCGGTAATGTAAACGAAACTGCCAGACTTGATCCTCAAGGAGCTGAAAACATTCAGGAAGAGCGAAAAAGTTTCCCAAAGGTGAGAGGGACGCGTGAATCCGTCGGGGAGGGTAAAAAGGAGCTCGGAATGAAACGGAGTGAGACCGAAGGGGTGTCGCGAAGTGGTAATAGTTTTAATCCGGTGTCTTGAAGTCAGGATTTGGCGGCGCGGCAGTTAGTGGCTGCCAGTAAGTCCAGGCGAACCCACTTCGCGCTCTGATATCATAATCCGAATAATCACTATTATTGCCGCCATTTGCTTAATCCGAAGCCCGTTTTCCCTGCTCCACCGCAGGTCGCAAGCCGCGGGACCTGTTATTCGGTTAGGACGAGGACGACGAGGACATCGAGCGTTGCCTATCGGAACTTGCCTTTTGCATCTTTAATTTCTTCAATTATTGCGACGCTCTAAAACAGGAACGACCTAAAGTCTGTTATTCGGAAATGGACAAATATCTGTCTATTTGCAAAACTATTTGTACCACTTGTTATAATTAATGGCCAATGACCAACTTCAAGTAGTTTTCTAATTCTGTCATGATTAACATTGAATACTTCTAAAAAAATACACGAATAATACGAAATGAAATTACATAATTGTAAATAATTATAATGTCATGCAAGAGCTGAAAATTTTATAAACTACGTTATAAACTACTCAACATAATACGAATAATTTTTGAAGATACACTCTCTTTATGGATAATCTTAGACCTTCTCTATTATCGTGAGATATTCTCTCGAATCGGTCTGATCCTTGTATCGCGTATCTAGTTGTTTGAAATCACGAGACGATAACACGCTTGGAACTCCAGGCCATTGGCGAGGCCACGCTGCCGGGTCTACCGGAAGTTTTGTCGGCAATAATGCATAAACTTCATTTAGCCTTATTTAAGCCGGTTGGAAGGTGGCAGACATTAAATCCCCGAGATTCGTTCTAATGGCCACGACTCACTCAGAAACTGCTCCGCGCGATCTTCCGCGCGGTGTGCGCGCATAATGCGCTCTACGTGCGTTCTTAATAAATTCGCTCGAACCCGGCAGGCCGGGCGAAATCGCCTAAGTGAAACGACGAAAAAACTTTAGCGCAAACTGCCGCTCTTAATCTGGTCGGTTTGTTTAGCGGCGGTCGGTTGTTCCTCTCTGCCTTGCTTTCCTTTTTCTCCCGCTCCTTCTTTCACATTGCCCTCGCTCTCCCTTTCCCTCTCGAGAAATAAGCGGTTCGTTCGCTTCCGGAAAAAGTTCAGAATTACGAATTAGCAGGAAGTCGGGGAAGGTACCTGCATTTATTCTGAATTCAGCTTATTATGAAATTATAATGCGTGGGACGACTTAAAATGAGCCGGTTACCCCTTTCGCGTTTATACCGCCGGCGGATTAAGAGTCATCGTATTTCGCTATTAATTACCGCTTAATTCAGAGGCAAGATTTTAGATTTATATGATACTCATCTTCATCCCCGGAATTGAGATATTTTGTTGAGTTTCGTATTACGATACTCTAAAAGATCTAAAAAATTTTTGTTTAAAAGCATTAGTATATGTCAACATCATTTCAGAGTTAGATTTTCAAATCTTTTAGCTCTCTTATACTCTGAAAGAAAATGAGATGTAATTCTATCCTCGAATAAGGGGTTAATGTGATATTACAGAGTAGATAGGATGCACGAACGATGTTTAATCGTACCGATCGACTACGATCGACTACACCGTGATCCAGCGATGTGCAAGCGAGTGTAATCTCCAACGGCGCCCGTAATTGCGCGACGTTCTAATCGCCCGAAAGATTACCGGGGGTCGGGGCGCAAACGGGATCGGGGGTCGGCAGCGGCGGCACACACTACCGGGTAATGTTACGCGAGACAGTAGTCTCGGGTGGCATGTGTCGTTGATGAGGCGGTTAGTATTCAGCGGTGCTTTCCGGCCCCCCGGAACTTTTGAAAACTAACCGAGTAAAGCCACCTTAATTCCATAAGAGGGAGGCCGAAGGGGTTCCTCGGGTGTCACCGTAACACCCTCTTAATTACAGGATATTAGGACGCCTACGGGAGATGTGGCGACGGCGGGGAGGAAAGGCAGATAGCGCGATTTATTATCCGCCGCTAATCTTATCTCCGTTTTTACGAGTACTTTCTTGATACGCGTTTCTTTTTGGATAGTGTGATTCGGCAGGGACACCAATGATACCGATCGTTGATGAGTTGTTGTCACTCCGGTGTCGCTAATTTAATTATTTTGTCACACTCCCGTGAAACCATTAATAAATACTAATATATTTTAACTGTACGCTTTATAAAACCTGTTTTTAAAAGATTTCAAGAAACATATACATATGATTAAAAACAAATCGCTGCTGTTCACATATAACTGTCTTATTGCCTCTTATGATTGTCCGTATTAAGATGTTATTTTTTTTATGGATTAAGATTTTTAGGTGAATAGATTTTTTTTATTTAATATTTAAACGCAATTTTCAGAGGCAATGTAGAGAGAATTTTGGGAAAAGATTAAGATATGTACTCACGTGCAAAGAATCTTTTCTTTGCCGTCTTCGTAAACGGCGTCCTTGCCCCATCGCTTTGGCAATTCCATGAGAGCAATGCCCAATTTGCCCCATAGTGCCAATTGCGTCGCTGTCTCGTTTATCAGTACGTTTGTGACCTCAAATATCGGTGGATCTGTTGGTTGTAATGTCTATAGAATAAAAAATAAATATTGTATTAGTAATGATCATTTTGTTCTAATAATATTACTAGAATTATTATTTTAATGACGATATATACAAAAAATTTAAGTATAGATTCTCTGATTCCAAATTTTATTTGTTTACAAAAACGTGATGCATTACAAGATGAAGAAGTCACTTTTATTAAAGACACAAACGTGAGATACATATAGATTAACGGATATTTTGCACTAAAAATTGCATCTCGTTCCTATAACAGTAACGCGGATACTTGTGCATCCATAAGATAAAGACCTCCGAGCGAAGATCTCATCAGCTGGAGCGCGTTTTTATTAATTAAAATTCTAAGAAGGCAGGCGAAGCGAGAAAGAAAAGTGGTATGTCGCTGATCCCGAAAGCGTTCTTGCGCGAGATATAAATTCATTATTACACGAGCCAGTAAGCACGCCGCAGGATTCCTCGCTCGATCGCGCCGTTTTCTCTTTGGACCCTTCCTCCTTTTTTTCCACCCCCTCCGGTCTTGTCTACCTATCTACCCGCGAGATATCTACCCATCCCATTGCTTTCTCCCGCCTCCCGAGACGCGCATCGTCTATCGATTAAAAACTTTATAATACGATCCCGCTCCTCGTTTGTTTTCCAGTTTGATTTTTATCGTGCCGTCCCGGGAAAAAGGCAGGTGCGCAACGTCGCCCGCTCTTTTCCCCCTTTGCAACCTCCTGATACCTCTTCGACGTTCTCCTCCGTCACCCCCGCCGTTCCATCTCCTTGCCCCGATATTTAATTTCGAACTAAGTTCGCCAACGTGAACATCATTACGAGGCGGCATCCCCGCAGGTGGGGTATCGGCGTGTATCAAGGGGCAATTACTTTTTTCCTACCCAGAGGCTGGTTATTCCCCGGGTTTCTCCGATGGGGGAGACTTCTTCGTCTCGATATATCAGGTATCGTGTCTCGCGTTCGATGTGGCCTCGCGAAAACATGCAGACGGAATGAACAAAATAAACTTGCGCGAGAGAGGTACATGTCGTAAATTTTTTAAGTAAAAAATATTTTAATAATATTCTAAAAAGTACGTTAATGTAAAGATACCTCTGACAAAATTTTACTTCTTTCACACTTACTAAAAATCACTCCACTAAATCATTCAGCAACTTTGTCTCGCTTGTCTTCTTGTCTCAAGAATAAAACGTATATTAATTATATTATATTATTTCATTCAATTATCTCTTCCTTCTCAAATAAACAAAGGAATTATATTGATTTGTACGATTGATAGAAAATCGAATGTTACAACATGAAAACATATTCGCGCGATGGTTCATCCAGAACACTTCGGTGGCGACGAGGGTAAGGATGAAAGCCAGGGCGATAAAGGGTGTCGGACGATGGTACGCGCGGAAGCGGCGGCACCGGAGTATGAGCAGCAAAATGGAAGGGTATAAAAGGGATGGTGAAGAGTGGGAGGCAGAGGGAGAGGCAGCGCGGGATTCCCGGGTACCGATGCCGACACACCGGCGCGCGAGGCTGTAATGCGTTATTAATGAACACCAAGAATTTCATTAAAGATTGTTTGTATATCAAACTGTCCACTAAATTATGCCCTATAACCCCCGTGGCGCCTTCACGCGCCTAGAAACTATTGGCTGCCGCAGTGGTGTTGCCTTTTCCAAGCCCCGCGTGCCATTGATGACACGCCAAGCAGGCAAAAGTCACAATCGCCGCGGTAAAAAGCGAATGAGTTGCTCTTCCGTGAATATCGCTCGTGCTCGTTGCACGTTTTTTTTTCCTGGTTGATTTACGATTCACTCGCGATATTCGTCGTCCGTCGAAGTCAGTTATTTCGCGACCTTTGGGACATACATTATTAGGAGGGACGATATAGGTAGCTGGGACGTGGCGCGTGCGACGAGAAGCAAGAAGGACGATGTGTATGTGGAGAACGAGAGAGAAAGAGAACGAGAGTTGTGAGAGGGCGAGCGGATGAACGGCGAAGAGGCAGAGAGAAAGAGAGAGAGAAAGAGAGAGGGTAGAGCACGGATGGTACATGGGTGGAGGGATACAGTTAATCGTTGGGAAGCTATTAACTTCGGACTGGAATGCCCCATAGCGCCTCATTTCGTTCAATGCAAATTTACACCCGACGCCAACCACCCAGCGCGCGCTCTTCGTTCTCTTTCGGCCGCGGAAGCCCGAACTGGGAAACGAATGTGGTGCTCTATCAGCGATAATTCTTTTTTTTTTCGTAACATCGGTCTTGGATGTGACATATATTTTTAGCGAATGAAGAAAGATTGGAAATGCGACAATAAAAATAAAATAAATTAAAAAGTAAGAGCAAATAAGCAGAATAGCTAAAATGAAGATCGAACAACAATTTGATTTCAAGTTCAATAAATGTCTAATACAAATATGTTCAAAATTACGAATCAAAGATACGTATATAAAAGTGTTACATTAATTTTTTAAGAATTACAAAATGTACAAGAAGTTACTTTGTACGTACAGAAATAAAAATGTATTCGACACAAATGTTATATAATTAATTAACATGGATGTATAAAAATGAAAAATATATATTTGGATGAAATTTTTGCGAGCTTAGTAGGGATTAGAACGACGAAGATTCAGCTCCTTCAACTTATCCAATTTGGTTGTCTCCTGAAGACGATCAACGTCGTAATCGGTGACCCGGTTCGCAGCTCTATGAAACTTGGACCCTTCTGCTTCTATCATCGTCTCTATCTCCGTTCTCTCTTTCTCTCTTCTCTCGATTGTGCCACCATGGTGTTGCCTTATTAGTTTAGAACTTAGGTTTACCGTAAAGTCGCGCGTGTCACTTATGATCAAAGTCTGCTTGTCAGACGACGAGTCTGAATTTCGCTTTTCGTCGAATTGAATGTCTCAGGATCAAGAACTTTTACAGAGTTGCACTTGATATTGATTCTTTATATATAGCGAGGTCTTTAGATATACATGTTATTTCTTAGTAAAATATATTTATTAGTGAATTAAAAAATTTATATCTATGTAAGTCGGTGCACACGCGAATATTTTGACTGTTTGAAAAGACGCAACGCGATCTTTGGCGACGTATTCCTTTCGCATTGTAACATTTAATCATTGTTTGCTCGACACAAACATCGGTCCAAGACAAATCCCGGACGTAGATTGTCACAGCCGGCCGAAATATCGCGCTGGGTGCGCGCGACTTAACGCGCGAAATTGCGCGCGTACGGCGAAGCGGACCTGACAAATGGCGATGTAACGGGTGCTCAAGATACACATAGTTAACAGCGAGATGCGGCGCGAGTTGACTAACGACGTCGGGCGTTCTCGCGTTATATAATTTCAAAACATACGCGGGCACGCGGCCGAAATGTCACGTATAGAGGGGGAGGGTTGATCCCGACGTGCGAACATTGCGAGCGCTCTGACAGCGCCTTAATATGAACAAATGCCGGACTATATCTCAGCTCGGGTTTGCTTTGCATTATTCGGCTAACGTCCTCGTTTGCCATCCTTACGCAGATGCCTTACATTATGACGACCGCTCTTCGCGCGAAATGACTGTACTTCTCTTTTCGGGTTCGCAGTGACGCGCGTATTACCGAATGTGAATTGATACAAATGCAGGGGGTGCGTGCCATTCGAGTGGCGACGCACTAGACATATGCTTTCAAAGTTGGGAAGTGGGCGCGTATTCTGTAAAATAATATATTTCATGATGATGATGATAACAACAGCAATACATTACACCTTTATCAATTTGCGTGACTACATGATATGCGTGACGTTACTGTAGATGCGTGTTTATGTCACCAAGTAAAATTACCATTATCGACTGGATAAGAATTCTGTTGCTTGACTCCTTGTCGGCGAATGATTTTATTTTACGGCGTATTAAAAAGGTAGAAAAGGAAGGGGTTCGAGAAGAAAAACGTTTAGAGAATAAGTCAAGAAGGAAAGCTAGCTCGGGATATAAGTCGGATTTTAAGAAACCGTGACAAGACTCGAGATGTCTATCTGACTGGGTGCTTAGCGAGAGTTCGCGCAACGGCGATGTTAATGGGTCCCTCTCTCACAGGGGAGAGAGGAAGAACGAGAAGAGGAAAAAAAAAGAAGATGCAGAGAGAGAAAGACGGAGGAACGGAGGATGAAGGGGGGACGGCGAAGAGGCACACGGCGGGAAGCAGGGAATGGATGTGTTCACATTATATCCTCTGTTCTTTTAATTTCTTCAAAGGACCGAACCCCGACACCTCGCCGAAGCTCGCACAGTCTTCACCCTCTCACCCTCGCCTCCGGATTAATAAGGCGTCGACAATGTAACGTCTTTTTTTTCTTTCTCCGCCCCCGAACGGGACAGCAGACAGCTACCTAAAGTGAATGAAGGCTCTCGGTAAGAGGAAAAGCAACAGGGAGGGTACTTTCTTACCGGTACTTAGCGGCGGGATGAGCCGAGCTGCCGTTAATAAATGTGTTTCTAACTGTGGAAGAGAGAGAGAGAGAGAGAGAGAGAGAGAGAGAGAGAGAGAGAGAGAGAGAGAGAGAGAGAGAGAGTGGGAAGAGGGGAAAGAAAGAAACAACAGTGCGGAACATGGCACTCTCTCGTTAGGCTCTGCCGACGACGACCCAGAGGAATACGTCTTAACGAGGAGAAAACTTTTAAATGCGCGGGGGCGTCATTCGTCGACGTCGAAACCCGTCTCGTCTCGTTGCCTCTTTGTCGTGTCAGCCTCAGCGAATGCGGGATCAATCGACGATTATTAATCGAGTCTCGTCAGTGGCATTTCAGAAAGCAAACGCAGAATATGCATTAAGCTCCCTGTTAAAAGATTTTTTAGATGTAATAATAATAACTATAATTTTTATTACTTTTAAAACAATATGCTATATATGTACACACGATTATTTTTTAAATGTATATATTTTTAGATATTCAAAAAGAAGCATCGGCCAAAAAGGTAAGATTTTCGAACTCGAACTGAATTATTCGACAATAGCGATTAATATTTCAGTTCTCTCATGTTGCGTTGTAAACTATTCGCTCGTCGCATAATAAAGCATCGCTTCTTCCTACTTAGGTCACGTATCGATCGCGCAACATCATTTACCGCGTGCGAACAATTTCGGTTCTACGATGGGACGTTGATAAAGGTCAGTTGATTTTCGGGGCTGCGGCTCCGGAACAACGCTCCACTACCGCCGGGCAGAACAGCCACGGTTAATGAATCGACGTAATCAGGGGGCTGCGGGGTCAGGCGACGAATGACAATCGAGTTTTGTATTAATGCCCGACCGCGCCGCACCCACGGCGGACAGCCATCAGGCTGATCGCTCGTTTAATCAAGCGAGCCGCTAACGCGATTAACTTATTGCGTACGCTCTCGCCGTTGCGTACACACGTGAGACACACGTGAATCAGCGATATGCGCGAACCGTAATTGCCATTACGGTTACTTGCTTCCGCTTTCCCCTCGCCCTCGCGCACTTCCGGCACCCACGCTCGTGAAAGAATTTGCCGATATCACGGGGCACGTCCATTCCTCCTGCGATTGCGCACGCTTGTATGTGGCCACCTTTTTTGAAATGTTATCTTTCGCATTCGTCGACTGACTCGATACAATCGACCAGTTTTGTCCTGTCATTTCCATTAAACTGAGGTACATTATACCAAGTGAAATCGCGTGAGATAAAATTCGCGAATTGCTTTCCACTATTAAAAGAATATTCTCTCTCGCGCGTTTATAGGATTTGTTTTGTTCGGATTATTTTTGTGTGTTCGTCGAATGTGCAATTCTTATGCGAAGAAAACCACCATCTCGTGCCTCCTCGTGCACTATCGGCAAAGTAAAATTCCTTTCGACATTGCAGCGGTCGTCTGCACCGGCAATTCTGCGGTTCCCACATTTTCTAAAGATATGTATACTTTATATGCATGTATTTGAACGTACGCCCTCCAGTCGGACATCCAAGAGGCGCCAATGTCCGCATGCATGACCGCGATATGCACATAAATGCGAATGCTCGGTGAATGGTCGCGAATGCAACCAAGCGAGTATTCGGGCCTAGATTACGACAAGCATTTGTAAAAATATCGATTTTCATTGTGTATGCGTTAAACAATTTAGTGTTAATAGTGAGTTTGAAAGATTTTCAATTATATAACATTACATAAACATACTTCCACTTCGATATTCATTTAACCAGATGTACAAGATGCACATAATTAATCCATAAATGAAGTAGGTAAAGAAGAAAAATGACAATCATGTAACATTTCATAATAATACGTGTATATAAAAACGGAAATAATGATGGTTTAAACAAAAAATCAAATGATCTCTTCGTTAGTGATAAATCCATTTCTTATATTTTTATACCGATGGATTGCAGAGTCACTTAATCATCCCTCGAAGGACTGGAAAGATCTTACTGCAATTTTTTTATGTCCTACCACGTGATGTGATGTCCGTCGCTTTTCCGACTCATTTCCGCAAGTAAATGCGCTCGCTCATTTTATACTTCGGCCACGAGGCGCCAATGTCCGCACGCATGACCGCGACACACACATAAACGCGAATGTCCGTGTCCGATGAATAGCCCTGCAAACTCCGTACAATGTAAGAATCGGTAGAATGGGAAGGTTACCGCCTGGACCCTCATGCAGAACGGGAAAAGCGCGGAGAAAACGAGACCAAGGGGTAACGGGTAGTCGAGGGGCGGAAGGTGACAGCTACACAGGGGACGATATAGAATTTTAATATAGTGGTTTACGAGCGCGATTGTCCGCCATTTTACGGGCGGCCATTTAAATTCTTAGATCTGCATACTTTGCGGAATTGCGTGACCCGGCACGACGATGGGTAGCGTCGCGCGGTACGGATAGCATGAAGCTACCCAACGTATGAGGAAACGGAGTGCGTACGCTATAAGGGGTGTCGCGGAAATCTTCTCGTGGTATTTAATTGAACGTCGCATCGCTTCTCAATTACCAATATCATACATCTTGATAATTAACGTTAGAATAAGAAATTGATAGAATTCTTTAACATCCAGACCTCAGTTAAAACACAAACATATACACAAACTGAGAGAGTTCAAAATTTCAAGTTTAAAAGTTCACAAAGTTCGAGTTTAAAATTTCGATCCTCGATCAAAACTTGTAGCTCCTCCTAAAGTTACAGATATCCCGGAGATGAGAAAATCCATCACACTCTTTTCAACTCAGATTTCTATAACTTTGAGAATATGATTTAGAGCACAATTTCCGTGGCACCCTATACATAACATGTGTCGTCGCACCACGTGAGTGTTCAAATACCCCGGTCGTCTCTCTATATTACGACTTAATAAAATAATAACGTAAAACCTTGAGGCACAGCGGCACGCGTTTCGCTCGTGCATGCGGAATAGAATTGGCGGTGGCAATTGCGAGCGTGGAATCGTCGCGGCGGGAAGAGGGAAATTCATATCGTCCGACTGCGATCACCGCCATTTGATTACCATAGAATTCGAGTTTCTTCGATCCGCTAGTGGATTATTAATTTTTCTCGTTATTAGGTTAATGGGGGATGATAAATGCAAGCATTTATTTGAATCTTTATCCGGAATATATTAGTATGAATCTTTCGTATTAAGAAAGCTATTTGACTTGCTGAAATTCACATACGAGTAACGAAACCTACTGTACATTTAAATTAAAACGTATTTCACTGTCTGCAAAAACCGCTTTACGATCATCCACTGCGAGAGAGTCAACCCTTCGCTCTGGGGGTTAACTTTCGGTCTCTTTCCGCTCCCGCGATTCGAAATTAATGGTTCGGGGATCGAGGGGCCTCATTTGGCGCACCTTAATCAGGCGAGGAGCCCTTTAGGTATCCGTAATCGTCCGAATACGCATCTCCGCGCGACGACGATGATGACAATGATAAAAAGAAGATAGAAAGCGCAAAAGAGAGAGGGAGAAAGGGGTGGGAGAGAGGATGAGAAAGAAGAGAGCTCTCGCGATATAAGCCGTATCAGTTATAATTTATAATGTTATGGCGATTTTATGTATATCTTGCCTCGGCCTCGGCTTCCCCCGCGCCGAGAAGTATTATTTAAATTAAACGGGGCTAAACTAAGCAAACCGGGGGCCCATCGAAGTGGCGGAGAGGCGCCGCGCGGCGGTATGCAAATTATTATCGCGGGGCGATAATTTAAATGCATATTTCGCCTCCTATATCATTTTATTATTGCCAGCCAAGTTAAGTCGGTTCGTGGGCTAACGTTTACGAGGATGGCGTACTCGCTTTCCGCCGACCGGGAGTGCTGGTGGTAGTGAACCACCATCACCATCGCCCGTCCACGTGGATTCCGTATTAGAAACGCTATCGAAGCGTTTTCCCCGTATCATCCGCATTGTTCGCCGCCTCCAGCGGCATAATATCCTGTCGGGTAACGGCCAGCGGGCAGGATTAATACCCGAGGACTAATTGTGTACCGCAGGAAGCGCTGGCTCATTCAGCCCTAGCCCCTGTCTTCGAGACGTCCTTAGCGCTGCTGTGTCACTTCGCGCCCAATGAGTCACCTCGGCTAATGATATCCGACGAGTAAACTTTGCAAGTAACATACGACTCGACACCTTTTTAACGCGTCAGATCTGGAATAACATCCATGATCAAGAGAACATAAGATCATTATTAAATAATAGAAATAATTGTAATTAAAATTTATTTATTTTGTCTCAAAAATTGAAAGAATAGTTTAAAGTTCTGGAACCGAATGAAAAGTTTAAAGGAGTTTTGATCCAAAATTAATGTTCTATTAATATTTTTTGAGATAAATTCTTCTTAAAAAGCTTCCTAAAAACATATGCTTGTAGAATCTGCTATGTAGAATCTCGGAAATTAATTTTCTAGGATACGTTTTATATATATAGAATTAAATTTTAACAATACCAGAACTACTTTAGATTAGCACGGATAAGTTGCGTTTTGCAGGCGATGCATTTTGAACACGTATGTGCGTTCAAAGAAGACGCCACTCGTTCGTGCACATTCGCGCGTTACGAATTCTCAGGACGAATTTGCGAAGTTGACGGTTGATCCTCATCCTCCTACCCACGCCCTTTAATCCAAATTTACATTTTACGGGACAATAGCAAGTAGATCCCGCAAAAGATTGCGCGGATGTTACATCCGAAGTTTCAAGGATCTCCGAGTGGAAACAACGCTCGTCTCTACCATCACCACCACCATCAAGGATTGCTGGGACATCGACCACGTCCAAGTATCCCCGAACGACGAAGAAGGGTTAAAACCTGCGGGCAGTATTTTAATTCCCGACCGTTATCGCGCCAGTGGCTCGGGTCAGTAGCGAAAGATACATGTAAGTTGACCCCGCCCTCGAGACCTCTCTGGACGCTTATGAATATTAATTCCGCCCTCTCCTCTTCCCCTCCCCTCCCGAAACCACGTCTCTCCCTCTTCTCACAGGAACCACCACCTACGCATCCGAAAGCGGACCCGACAGGAACAAATTAGATCTTTCCTTCCATACATTTCCCTTTTATTCGCGCGACTCCTCCCGAGCCATCGTCGGACTCGACCCACAATTCCTGACTGCTCTCTCTAGCTTTGTCGAAAACATCATGTTTTTACACGTCAACCCGCGCATTGTTGAGATACATAATATCCTCGTGACTGTGTTTCTATCAGCACAGGGAAGAGAAATATATTTCTCGCGAGAAGGCGCTGGCTCGACGCGAAGCCAAGACATTTTACGATCTCGGAAACTGTGAATGAAAGAGAAAGAGAGGAAGAGAGAAAGAGAGAATTTCGATTACTATTATTACTATATTTTTAATTACAATATATTGCTGTTTTAAATCTGTCTAAAAGTATTTTAGAACAGATTTTTTTTAACGAATACGACGGAGTTCGTCGCCGTATTTCTCAAGAATATCTCTCAGTACCTTTCAGTTTCCGAGTCGCGACTCCACGTAATTTCGAAGGGTGCTGGTTTCAACCCCGTGTTTCTGCGTAATACACCCTCCTGTAGGTGCGCCACGCGAATATACGTACGTACAGCTCGCCCGAATCTAGCAATCTCCTACCCGGGAATATAACCAGGAGTTAAAACCACAGCGCCAGTGTCATATCTTAGGCTCCCTCTTACGAGGTGGTTCTCCATACTACGGCTGGATTTTATTATCAGGCTTTCATTCTCATGTACAAATGCAAAGATCTCTCGGTTCGCACCAACGCATGAATCGGGGAGTAAGAAAAGTTCAAAGTAGAAGAAAACAACAAAATCAAAAGTATATTTGACCCAGATTCAAATATCTTGGTGTAAGAATTTCTTTCATTGTTTTGATATCAATAAATACATTAACTTCTAATCAAATACTGTATCAAGTATTACACTTATTTCATGATTACACTACGACAGCACTTTTTTCAACGTTTGACCATGCGTCGATTTATTCTACTTTCCGAGAAGACAATATCGTTTGAAACTTGTGTTCGGTTTTTTATTTTTTATAAAGTGAGATAGTTTTAAGTAAGGACTTCACGCATATCATTTGCATCTCGCCGCTAATGGCAAGATATGAGATTATCGTCCAAAGGGAATGTTCGAACAAATTACGGTAAACAAACGAGGTAAACGAACGAGTGAACATAAATATCCGCAAGTTTCACGGGGCGTGTTCTCCCAACTAGTCCACGACGTGACTTAGCTCACCGCGAGAGGACGACGAGAAGACCGTATAACTCCGCAAGAACTTCTCGTCGTTTCGCGAATTTCCGTCTGCGCGCTCTTATGCTCGTATATGTATATGCGGACCCCGTGCATGCCGCTATTTCGGTTCGCCTTAATGGATTTCGCAGTAATTGTAAAATATCTCGTGAGTTCTGCGCGCGTGCATTTACGAGCGGACACGTGCGCGTCCTGTACACGGGCATCCCGGTTTAATTTTCAGTCCGCGTGTAACAGGTAACTTTCCGAAGTACTTTCCGAGCGTATCTGACCGAGATTTATTTTAAAAGCGTGACATACGTAAATCAAAACTTTGGTTGATTGCCACGGTCTTACTACCCGATCTAGAATCGCAGTGCGGTACTTGAGTATTCGAGAATTAAAATTTTGAAGATTAATACAAATATTAAGTTAGCATAACGTTAACACACGTTATGTTAACATAAGATAAAGTGCAACGGATGATGGAGAGACGTCTGTTAATTTCGGTTAACGTCTGTTGAATCGGCTTAAAATTTTTTTTCCTGCAATTGCGTGTGAAATAAAGCACCGTAATACTTCCTGTATATACGACCTCGATGAGTAGCCTGACGAGATTTTATGAGATGCGGCAGAACATATTGATGCTCGTTTGTTGTCTTCGCGGATGTCGGAATGGCTAAACCGAGTTGTCGCACCCTCTGCATCCCTTCGGTCCCTAAAGGAGGCACGACAATGGAAGATGAAAGAGGGACCGCGGGGGTTAAAGAGACCGACATCAAACGTTAAACCATAATGCCGCGCCGGCAAGAATGTCCCCGCGGTAGTCGCCACGTAAAGTGACCATTTGTCACGTTATTACGCGCGTTTGATACGACGTGTGGAAGCCCACGCGGCACGTGCTTTCTCTCGGCCCCCCGGCCGCGAGGGAATGCGGCTTTACCGCGGTTTAAACGCGCGCTCCTAATGCGAGTCGATTTAAAATATAAATTCTCGGCGATACGTATACGCGGCTGTAAGGGTTTCCCCCTGGCCTTCCAGTCTGTCTCTGTGAAATTCCGGGCAGTACGCGACTAAGCGCGTCTCTTCCACGAAGAAGCGCCTTGTCTGGATATCGCGGTGCGCGGAGTCACATCAAATTCCTCATACTTCTCTTCTTTTAAACTAACGATACTGTCATTTTTCTTAACTAATGCGAGCTAATTTTTTTTTTCAAAGAAATTCAAAGATGATTTCTAATTAAGACACAAATAATTCCTAAGCTAACGATTGAGTCAGATTCTTTTAAGGTTTAAAGAAGGAAACCTTCCAGTAACTTTAATAAAGTTCTTAACCGTAATTATAAAAATATTTAATATTGGAGAGTGTAAAAAAGTTGCGAGGAGAGGCGTCGAACAAAAATTCCTAAATAACTTTCGTGCTTTTCGTAACGGTATATTGCCTCAGTATTTCGCCTTGGCATGAAAATCGCTCACTTCAAGCAATCATAGGAGATAGGGAATATTCCCATTCGTCAGGTTGTCGTGAAATGGAGTAGAGCCCCGGGAAACAAATGACCGAGTAGTCGAAGAGAAACGTCGTTGAAATACAATGTCGGATTGCGAAGGTGCATTATCATATTCACAATTTGCTTATGCACCTTCTTCACGCATAAATATTCTATGTTCACCTACCCACATTCGATAAACAACATTGACATTATAACTTTTATCGAAATATAATTTATATGCAAAAAGATATACTAAATAACAATAATAAGAAATAATATAAATCCGCGCGAGAAAAAAGTAATTTTATACTTATATTTTATATTGAAGAAGTAATTTTTTTTTTTAAGAAAACGACACAAATAAAGCAGCGAGGATTCTCTGATAAGTGTCGGTTTGCATTTCTCTTTAATATATTCTTTCCAATCGATTCTGTCATAAAAAAGAACGTAGACAGTCGTCACAAGAACGACGTATCGGAACGACGCCAGTCGATTATGAAAATCACAGCGATTGTTCATCGGCCTTTCTCGATCTCGGGACACGGGATTAGCAACGGAAGCGAGTCTGCGACGGGCGCAAGATCGTCATATATGTAATAAATAGGAGTCATTCGTAACCGCGGCCGGCCAAACTGTTCGGTGGCGGCGGCGACGGCGACGACGCCCCGCGTCCCGTCGGATGCGCCGACTGACGCTTTTTGCTATAGGTAATAAATTACCCATCGCGATATTTCTTATTGTTAGCGGGGTGCTACCGAGTGCGTCTGAGGGCTCGATCGGTATCGTGGTCTCCATGGTATTTATATATAGCTGGTGTCGCGATCGTTAATCAAAGATATATATACCTTCGACCGCGCCATGGCGAGCCGCTCCCTGTGACGGGCCTCTCCTTCTTCTCCATCTCGCTTTCATTAGTTTTGTGCAAGTCGACGATTGCGTGTTGCGTAACGAAAAATGTTTTACGTTTTCGCCAATTAAAATTCGAATGTGTGACTTAACTCTCGAATATCTTGATATAAATGACAAGTTCGTAATAACAAATTTGATAATAACTTGGATTTGACTCACTATAACTGACACTCGTAATGTCAGTTATAATGAGATGAATAAATTGTAAATTTACCATTAAAAGAAGATTAATATGTGATAATAAGATTAAAGTTATTCGTGGTGGAGAGAGTATAAGATAAAGATAGAGGCGATAGATCGAAAGGCGAGAGCTACTAAATTCGAACGTCGTTTGTAAAATTTCGCCGAATGGTAGATTGGAGGAGCATTAAGGAGGCCATTATCCGGCGGCGGAAATCGTGTCGTTATAGGCTGCGGAAAGACGGTCGCATTTTCCGAGCCATAAAGATCGGATATTGCGAAAATTATTCAGGATAATTTAAATTGCGCGTCGTTCTCCCCTTTCCAACGCGGCCGTCGATTTTCCGCGAAACGCGTTCTCACCCAAAGTAGAGACGCGGTATAGTGCATTGCCAAGAAAACAAGGGCATAAATTATGTACAGATAGGTACTATAATTTAAATTGCGTTCCACGCTTCGGCATCCACGATTTCGGAGCCGCCATAAAATTCAAATCAGTTGCCATTATTTCCTCGCGCCAGACACTTTTGTATAATCGGTAGATTGCCACTTGAATGTATCTTTTCGCACCGATATCAGCTATTTTGTGAAAATCAAGAAATCGAAAGCATCGAATGAATTGAATTATATCCACTTACGTAATTTATATAAGACAACCTCGACAACCTGCGTTTTAAATATCTTCTATAAAAAAATCAATTATTTTTTAACTAATCAATCAATTCTTTTGCAGTCTTGCATTATGATTCTCGTAATCACGTGTAAAACAATTCGCTTTTTTATCGAAAATAATTAAAGTCCAAATTACAAAAAAAAAATTTGATGAAATGAGAATTTCTGGCTCTGTTTCAATTTAATGTACATTTATAATTAAATATTTAACATTATTAAAATTTGAACGTAACCCTACGTCTGTGAGAATTAAATAAATCCATTCTTGTCGCATGGATTGATAAGACAGTGGAGTCTCGTTCGTCTGAATGAAACGAAAACGCAGAAGAGTAGCTCTGTCGATTTTCGTTCTGTCTGTGCCATCGTAAGCGTCTGAGGTGAATGCCTGAGTTCGCTCTGGGCTCGTCACACGCGACATAAATCTATCTATCCACGTATAAGGGTATAATATGAGAATCGGATCCGACATTACGTATGATGTATGGTGCTTGGCGGATACACCCTCGGCGATTCCTCGCCTCCTTCTCTTTCTCCGCGTCGCCGCTGGAATTCCGTGCTCCGTATATTGATGCTCCAGTTGTCCTAAACCTCGCTTCCCCAACCTACGAGAGCGCGTATAAACACGAACGCATACACGCGCACGTGAGGAAATACCCTCTTCCCAAATGTCAGCTTAGGCGATCTTTCCCAGTTTTGTCTACTTCGAAGCTATTCGTGGATTCACGATCATCATTTGACGAATCGGAAGAGGTTGCTGTTTAATTCTTAGATCAACCATGATTACTAGATTGCAATGAGGGTTGCGGCACGTGAAAAATTGTTTTGCAATGAAATATTAATATTGTTGTCCCTCTAAGCTGAATTATGGGAAAATTATTCGGATAAGAGCAGATTATCATTTATGGCAACATGAATTTGAAGATATAATATACATAATAAAGAAAGTTTAATATAACAGATAATCGTAACATTTCGATGTGTCTAGACATTCATTATTTGATTATCGAAACGCTTTGAAAGACGGTATTTCCTTTCTCCAGACACGTTTGCCGATGTGGTTCGATCTTCCATCGCATTAAATCCCTCACCGACACGATTCCCGCCACTCTCTCTTTCTAAGGGCAGAGGAAGCCTGATGCTAATAGTTTAATTGAATTCCGATTATCCGAAGAGGCCCACCCCATCGCAGTTTCACAGTTCTGTTGTGCTATGAATCAAAAGCAGGGCGCGCCTGCGAGTGACGTAATTATTGAGACCTCGATTTTGCTAGAAGCGACCCCGCATTTTCCTCTTCCTTCGCCGTTGAATGAAATGACAGACGCATTAAAATATTAATGATCTTCAGTATCGGAAACAGACTTTGAAAAACGGCTTGGTCGCTTCGACCCTTCTGCCAGCATAAATCACTGCCAAAGCATTGATTCCTTACTTCCAGATGCCATCTTAGCGGTTCCGCCAAGATGTCACGAAATGCCATTCAAATTTCATGTTATGATATTAAACTTCGTAAGATTGAGATAAAATCTTATGCAAAATATTAGATAATTTCTATTAATAATCGTACAATAAATTGTTAAAACAATAATCGAGTAGTTGAAAATAGAATAGCTAATATCTGTAGAATGAAAACAATATCGTAGTTATCGTCATATAATAATAATTAAAAAAATATTTATATTTATTTTTAATAAAATGCTCATTATGTATGATATGTGTTAAATTATTCTTTTTGGTCTTTAACATTCAATGAAATATTATCTTTTAATCCAATAATCAATGTAAACAAGGAAATATAATATGTTCCCACAATACTTGAGTTCATAAATTTCAGCCGTTAAATTCAATAAAAAAGTTAAAAAAACATTGAATACGCAAAACATACGATTAATCTTTCTGGCGAAAGCTATCGGGGATGTTGCAGCACGGCATATGGGTCTGATATCGAGAAAGGATATCACCTGTTGCATCCGGAACGATGGGGTTGGGGTCACGAGGGTTACGGTTCGAAGGCTATTCAGGAGTTCGGGGTAGAAACGACCCTCGATTGGTCGTGTAGTGGCCAGCGAGTGGCTATATCTCCTCAAATGCCGTGTAATCGGAGATACCTTTGCGCTTTCTCTGCTCGGACGCAAATTACCTTAAGCGATGTGTTCTAGGAAATGACCAATAATCCATTTGCTTTTAATACAAAGACTACAATTAAAAAAAATATAAACAATCGATTATACAAATTTTATGTTAAACGGTGCAAATATGCTCTATATGTCGATTATTACTTCACTAATTACTATGATCTTGAAATGGATCTTTTTCTCACTCGATGGTTTGTTTCTCGCGATAATTCTGAAAGCGCACAGTGGCATTTGCGCCTCGTATTACCAGATGATTTCACTCATGCGAACGTGTCGAGCATAAATTTATACACAGGGGGTTTTGATTGTATTATCTTCGAGTAGCAAACGTGTAGGAAAGCAGCAAAGCGAGAGAGGATAGAGTACAGGAGACATCCGAGGCCGTCGATCTCGACCTAGGTCGAAAGAGGGTCCACTACGACGGAGGGCAGCTGGGATTCCTGTGGGATTCCCGGAACAAGGTTGGAATGCTTTATAAAGGGGACCAGCGTTTTACGGTCAAAGTAATAATCTATTACTTGGCAAACTGTATAATTATAAAGATTAAACATTTCGAAGAATTTTCAACACTCTGGATATCACTAATTTAAAAAACTTTGCAGCTCGTATACATATTTAATAATCGCTTTGTTTGATTATTAATTAAAATTTTGTATCGTAATAATAACAATGTCAACATCGCTCATTGCTAAAATAATGTGCTAAAATATATTAATATATTATTCTTTATAAATATTTTTTATAATTAAAATAAAAGCTTATAATTTTGAAAGTCATTAAAAAAAAAGAATGCAAAAGCATAATCAAAGAGAAAAATGTCTGTGTCGATAGTTCTACGATATAAATAGACTGATTAATATCGGCGAATAAGAGAGCCATTATCACTTGCCATTAACAAAGTCATGGTTCGCATGGATGTACCTAATTTATCATTGATTCGTGGCATTAGGGGAAATGGATGAATGAGCGAACGGACCAAGGAATGGAAGTAACTGCGGGGATGAAAGAAATTCCAATAAGAGGATGAAGACAAGTCCGGGTAAGAAACGAGCCCATTTTGATAATGGGCTCGTATACGGGAACCAACGCTACCTACGTGGCTCTGTGGGGATTTGGTGAGCCATCGCTGCCGGATCACCGTGGAAAGCGAGGACACTTACGTGTGCGAACTGACACACGCGAAGCGCAAATAACGCGCACGTCTATAGATTCGTTCCAGTTAGAACATTTTCGTCTCTTTCTTTGAATTACGACTCAACAGCGCCGTATATTTGCTTCCGTCACTTCATATTTTCACATTCTGATAAATTAGTTTTGCAATTAGGAAAATCGTAGAATATTTACAAGATGGAAGAAAATTGGATGTAAGAATCGCGCGATTTGAAATGCAGTAAAAAAGCAGTCTAAGATTAAATTTGCATTTTTCTAAATTTTCCTTCATAATTATATTTTTCGCAAGATTTTTAGTAGCGTTTTCAATCGTGATAATCTTAATGAGCTCTAACGAATATAGTGTCCAATGAGTTAATGTTTCAAGCAGAAAAGCTTTCTTTCTAAAATCGTCCTCTTTATTTTCGGTGTATTTAATCGGTCCTACCGTCATTAGCACTCTTTCCCGACGAGAGGCTTTCCCGCCGTTGCGGTTTACGTCGAACCAGGTGCCTGCCAGAAAGGTTAATTTTAACGAATTCAACGAAGCAAGAGAGGTCGGAGTTTAACAGGATAAGCTAATTGTGGGGTATTGGCTAAGAAGTCGGGAGAAATGAGGACGTGGTGGCGAGAAGCGAGAGCGGCACGGAAAGAGAGACGGAGAAAGAAGGGATCTCTTCTCCCGGCGCTAGTCGAGGATCGTTAGCAGCCGGCAGGCGACTAGAATTATAATGCAGTTTCTTACCGGAGATCCGGGACGAGGATTCTGTTTTCCACGAACTAGCCTTCGATCGAGACGAAAGAGGCGACGCGTCGAGGAAAAGACACCACCGTTGACTTTTGGCTGTCTCAACATTGCTCAGCCAATTAAATTCGGTGTTCGTTTTTATGAAGAAAACGGATGAAATTGCTTTTGCAAACTGCTCATACGAGTCCTCGTAACAAAATAAAATTAAAGTAAATTTCTGGATAAATGTAGATTGATTTTATGTGTACGAAAACTTTGATAGACATCCTGCGGATGAAGAGAGGAACAAAGGCGAAGAATGCTCTCGGATATCATTAATCATTCGTAGAATCATCACTGAGCTGTCCATTTGGGGGACGACGTATAATAGATATTACGAAAGGCCGTATACTCAGATAGCTTTATTTCCGGTATAACGTACGTGAACGTTGAAGCAAATTTTCAAAAACGTCAAGATAAAAATATTTATAATATTGTTTATGTATTTTTTCTATCTATTGACAAAAATGCAAAATATAGAAATTAAAAAATAACATGTTTTTAATAAATTAATGTACTTAAAATTTTGCGATTTTGCGTTAAAGTCAACTAATGCTAAATTTAATTACTTTTTTCTTGTTTATCTTTAAATAGATTTACAAATCGGAAATCGTTGCTTTAGAAATAATATAAATTAATATCGATACAGCTAATAAATTGCAAACAAATCCAACTTAATTTATATTTGAGTCAAGTATCTCGATGTAGCCCGAGTTACCAAAGTTATCCGTCATTCGGAAGCCTTCGTTTCGACCGGAAGACCAAGTAGAAGAACGAAGCGAACCTCCTCAATCGTCGCTTTATACCAGAGGATTAGATTAAGTCCGCCAAGAAAAATCTATCCAACCCCCCTAGGACTCTCGCTACACTTCGAGGGAGCGGACGAGCTGGAAAAAAGAAAGCCAGCAATATGGCCGGTTGTCCTAACTCGGATCTCTCGCAAAAGATATCCAGCTTTCGCGAGAGGGATAGTCGTCGGAAGGTCCAATGAAGAAACGACGAGGAAGAGAGGTTGAATCTCGTAAAGGGAGTAAAGAGGGGAAGAAGGGTACCACTATCCGTAGGTAACCCAATTTAGATCGAGTGCCGAGCATTTGTTACGGAGGCACGGATCTGCGCCTCGTTCTATTCCGAGGCAAGGTTCGTTTTTATTTCCTATTATTTATCTGGATAAATAAGTCAGTCGCAGTTCCCTCAGCTTGAATTGTCGTATCCTTTATTATCGAGGACATCCCATCATAAAGATTTACGGAACAATAATTGGAGTAAGTCTAGTACGACATTGAAAGAGAGCGAGTTATCGACTACTTGAGAAATTAAAAGTTACTTATAAAATAATTATTTATATAACAAATAAAAGATATTTTTATTTGTAATAATTTTATTTTTAATAATATCAAAGAACTGTTAATCTTGAAATTGTAGAATATTTTCTTTCTTTGCTAAACGTAATTTGTCATATGTTTCATGTAATATAGTCAATTTCACAAAATTTTTAAGAAAAATTGACACACACACACACACACACACACACACACACACACACACACACACACACACACACACACACACACACACACACACACACACATATACACATTAAAAAATATATATATATAAAACAAATATTTCAAATTTTCAACAAATGAATTTTAAACATGGAACTAAAAATAATTACGAATATATATTTCTAAATTATTTTTAATCGAATAGTTATCAATATTTTTGCAAGAATTCTTTAAAACGACTCTTTTAAACGATCAGTATTTATTTGCAGTTGCTGGGGCATGAGAAAAAATTAATTAATACAGATATATTTCTAAAAATGATGCATGTATTACGCGGCGTGTTTGATACGGCACATTTTAGGTCGCTCGGCATACACGAGTGCGGTTGAATATGGAAGTAGTAAGCAGAGCATAATTACAATGAGCCGAAATTACTAAATGCGCCCAAAGCGTTTAACGAGGGAAAGGTGTTTCAGCATCGGCGAATCCGCGTCGTGTGTTTTTGTCACGTGAAATTAACGCGCGCGCTCGTGGATCCAAATGGTAATACCCGACAACGACAACGACAACGACAACGACGACGACGTCGTCGTCGTCGGCGACGATGTCGACGGCGGGGTTAAAGGTGGCGGACGCGAGTTACATGCGTATAATAATCATTACGAGCCGCAAATGCTCGGTCCTCCAGATCCGGCGTACATATAGAGCGAAAACGGTTGCGACAACCATGAGAGAGCGATAGAAAGAGGGGAAGAGGGTGAAAGGGACGAGAGCATATTCGGCAAGGATTAACGTAACCGCGAAATGTTTCGGTGTTGTTTTACGATCAGCTCGATACATTCCACGCGAGCCACGTCGTGAATAATTAATTCCGCGAGCCGAGCGGTGACTTTTTTAATTAGTAGCACGTGCCGGCGGAAACGTCGTAACGCCGGAAGTCGGACGACAGGGCGGTTCGGTTATCGTCCGACGAACTCTCTGGACGCGACTTATGAATGTTGTCGACGGCGTAATTATGCTTGTTTTTTAATAACATGATAATTTCCAGAGAAGAGCTGCATTAAAACTTGACGGGTCTTCGTCGCTTTATCGTTCTAACGCGTACTGTTTGTTTCCGGATTCGTTGCCTGATGTCAACTCTGTTGAGTTTCAGGAAATTATTACCTTATGTCATTCTGCTGACATTTAGAAAATTTGCCAGTAGATAAAAAAAAATTTTCTCGCCGCATTAAAGATTGCGTGAAATTTGGCACGTTTGCGATTTAATTACCGATTACATTCAATTATTTAATAATTACCAAATGCTCTTTATTAATTAAATCATTCGTCATTAGTTAAATAAAATAAAAATGTGTGTACAGTTCTTTTTCAAAAACTGAATTTTTTCTAAGAAAGAGAAAAATTAGAAAAGAAATCCAAGTACGTTAATTTTCAAGATTCAAAATTCGATAAAAATGTGAATGCATATAAGCTACAACAGTGACTTAAATGATCACAGAAAAAGATCGTATGTGAGGAAGTCAATTCTCAAAAAGCTGCCTGCCGAAGACCGGAAGGACCTCGACGACGAACGCAAAGGGGGTGGGTCAAAGAGGGTAGTTCGCTTCATTGTTTCCGCAGTGTAAAAGGTAGGCTAACAGCGAGGCTAGTGCGAGGGAGGTGCTGTATCAAGAGTTGAGAGCGACAAGACTGAAAGAATGAGAGAGAAAGAGAGAAAACGGCGGAGGGTCGAAACGGGGTAGGGGCCTCGAGCAATGCCGGGGGTGTTCCGCAAGTGTAAATGCCAAGTGAACAGTTCGAGTGAACAGCCCTTCAGTGCTCGCGGTGGCTCTCGACCTTTATAATCCGGGCATAATTACTGGGCGGACGGTAACGACGGCGGTGGCGGCACCCGGCCGCTGCCATACACGAGAGATTAATTGTTATTAATTATTTTCCCGCGGTGGATAATTGCGTCATCGTAGCGCCACCGCCAGCGAATATGTGGGCCTCGTCCGTTCAACAATGAGACGGCGACTGGCGTTCTCTTTACAGACCCGGCCGGAAGCGGACACTCGAAAACTGCAATCTCCGTGCACCCCCGCAGACAGGCATCCCACTGGGGTGGACTCTTTCAAACGCTGCACTTCTTGGCCACAGACGATTCGGCTCGAGTACCAAGCGGAGTTCTCACCGAGTTCTTTTTGACACCTGTTCTCGGATTTCTATTTGAAGATCATACGAGGGCCCTCCGCGCAGCCTGATTTCGCCAATGCCTGGCTTGCATCATTTGGAAATTTCGAATACATATGACAATCTTCACATTAAAGTAGTTTCTTCTTTTTATTTTTTTTATCAAGTAATCGCAAAACGATAATAAGAAAAAAAATTAACATTTCTATGTGATCTATAAAATTTTAGAAAAATAAGTATATTATATATAAAAGTATATATAATACAAGTATATATAAAAAAGAAACCATTACATATAATATATTAAATTTTCGCATTGCTCAGCTTAATCTTAGCTTAATCTTTTACGATATATAAAGCAAGATTATATAAAAATTTCAAAATACTGATATGATGCACGCAAGTCATAAATATTTTTTCATGAAA
This sequence comes from Cephalotes varians, assembly GCA_037157785.1. Classification (NCBI taxonomy): domain Eukaryota; kingdom Metazoa; phylum Arthropoda; class Insecta; order Hymenoptera; family Formicidae; genus Cephalotes; species Cephalotes varians. Next base: position 1,688,177 of record JANQDE010000002.1, on the reverse strand, counting down.
ATATTATATCGCTACGGATTTAAAAAGAGACAAACAGTTATTTAAAACAAACAATGTCATAATTATCCTGTTAATTAAAACTCGAAGCTTTCATCGCACCTTGATGGCATTCAAGGTGCAAACATAGATCGAAGGACACTTTATCCGTCAGCTCGAGATATATCATTTAGGATACCGCAAGAGACCCCTCCCGTGTTTCTTTCTCTCTCGCATGATACTAATCGCTTACGGCATCGTTTCGCTAACGGTCAACGCAATAGCACTTTCGTTAGTACGACCATTGCTTCTTGGGGAACGACAAGGCGGGCCACGACACTCGAGGCGGAGGATATCGGATCAGAAGAGATCTCGTTGTTTGCGACTGAAGTGGGTACAATATTCTGAGCGTGTCCTTTTTCAACGGTTACCCCTGCCGGGTCGAATCCGGTTCTGCGTATATCGACTTGCCCCAGAGGGAACGTATAGGATTTAAGGGTACTCGGGGCATCATAGGGCGTGAGCTACGTTAGATATCAAAATGCCAAGATTCGCGCGTTACTTGCCCGACTAATTTATGAATGCAAGCACGACAGCACTACGATATTGCGATATATTTTACACGTATAAAACATTTCATTATCGCATTATGTACATATGTTCCTCCATAACAACAATCAAATTATTTTTTTTTTAGAATAATTATTACTCTAATTAAAATGCAAATGTTTATTACTTGATAATAAACTGTTGCCTCTAATAATAATTATATTTTTTATTAGATTAAACGATAAGATCCAAGAACTAACGCAAGAAAAAAAAATACAACTTTTCAGGTCAGTATTTCGTTCATTTCTTTCATTATCATCATTTTCTTTCAGTAATCATAATCAGAAATTCAGTGATATAATCAGAAGTTTAACAATCACAACAAAGCATTCGATCATAATTATTTCAACAGATCATGAAATATCATGTAAAATGAAAATCTATGAAAACAGAATTTGACAATCTAGACCCGAGGGAGACATGCGCAAGCTTTCAGTTAGGTAGACAAACGCGTGCAAGTCGAGAAACCTCTGCAGTAGCAGCGGCAAGGGATGGAATGTGCTCTCCGACGAAACGTAAAAGAGAAAAGGGGTGGGGGAGAAAGATAACACACGAGACACGGCGTAAGAAAGAGACAGAATCAGTGTGAGGAGTCTCACACGTGGATGAGAAAAGAGAGCAAGAGAGGGACAGAGAGAGAGGGAGTAGAAACACGGGGTGGAGTTTGGTCGACCGAGGCTGTCCGCAATTAAAATAATTCCCTTTCTGCCTGCAGCCGAGCGGAAAGAACTTACCAGCACCCTCCCGCGGGTACCCCCGGGGTGCTACCCTTCTCCTTCTCCCCCTCCTCCATCTCCTGCCGCTTCTCGTTTCTGGACTATCGTCCTCCTGCACCCCGTGCCGCCTGACGCATCCCTTAGCACCGCGCTGGTAAGCATAGCTATTTTAATTGTGTCGTCCTCCGACGGGATGACCGGTCCGCGCGGGACGGCGCGGAATGAACGTGCACCCTCTTGCGGAAACCCGGAGATCGGGCAAAAGGCCGAGTATGTGGCCACATTATTATGCCTCGCTCGCGAGAATTGCGATGGGAGGACCGGGGTGATTGCATCAGCGGAATAAGGGACACTAGGTGTAATCTTCCGCAGTCGCTGGAGTGTGGAATCCCAGTCGAGAAGATGACGCTCTAGTTCTTGTCATTCTGGATTTCAGTAGCTTAGTCATACAAAATATATGTATATTACAAAAGTAAATATAATTATCTTTTTCCTTCTCTTTCTCTCCGTTGTATACAAAAAATCTAACATATTATTATTAAAAAAACTGTGTAATCATAATATAATTAACAATTTTTATACATAAAATATATTACATTTTTTGAATTAATCGATTGATTTCAACCATATTTTATATGATATCACGACAAGCTTAAATAAAATATAAGTACCATATTTATGAAACTTTATTAAAAGTCGGATGTTTCACATCTTTTACCAAGCGTGCATTTTACGCGCCCGAGGATATACTTACGCGGATCGCGTACGAAGATTTCAAAGCTGAGATGGCGCAAAGAGCGAACCAAACAGAGAAAGAGAAAAAGATACACAGATCCAGACATATAGAAGATAATCTCGAAGGAAAGAGTCGGTCTCGTGTTTCAAACGGCGTTTCTTTTCGTAGCAACCACTGAAATTTTACACCGCGCGCGGTGTATTTCTTCGCAATTACGATTCTCCGTTGCGAAAATGGACGCGTCTCGCAAACATTCAGCGACGCTTGTCTCGTCCTTTCTCACTCTAGCAATAGAACAAATGTGCGTCGAGTGGTCGGATAAAAAAAGAAGTATTCGCAAGACGATGGCGGCGACGAATGAGAAGAGTGATGCCATAGACCACGACGAGCGATGCGCGAAAGGGTTTATCGCGCTCAGGTGGCTGTCGCAAACGCGAGCGCGGTTGAGATTAATCCGAGCGAGGTTAACCGCGGTTAAGCCCACTCAAAAGCGACCGTGAAATGTGCCGTTGACTCGCGAATTCACAACGGACCATTCTGCTCGCGCCCGCTTTTCACGGTCGATGTCGACTGTCAGTCGACTGCCTTTTCCTCGCCTGCATTGGAATCAACGAGGTATTTTTTCCCTTTGTCCTCATGAGATTAGATAAATAAGGATTCACGATGTCTTTTACCTTAAAATTTTCAACACGCTAGAAATGAGCAAACATTGATATTGTTTGAAAAGTTAGATAGTACGACATAAATATAGTTTCGGTGAATAAATCCTAGCGGGATGCTTGTGACTGCGGAAGGAGTCTTTTTAAATATTTTGAGACATCGCGTTGGAGACATTTTTTTAACCTTTTATACAGTACATGAATTGTACATAGACAAATTTATGGATTTAATTTCATGAAACTTTCTGATAATTCTATTTACATGACACTGAATTGAAGAATCGATTGATCGAGTTTTGCAAATAAAATAGACAGTCAAATTTTTTTCTTAATTGTCTCTTTAATTATTTAATAGCTAATTAATTACACAATAATGACTGCGTGAATTTATAATAGAAAGTCAGCTTTAAATAGAATTTTTGAGTAAAAATTGCAACATATTTTTGACACACTTTGTACACCTCACGAAACGATATATAAAATTCGCTTTGATTCGTCTTGGCACATCTACGCCAAAGTTTCGAAGACGCATCTGAAGCCTCCGCAGCATCCGTTTGAAAAAGAGAAGAGTGGAGAGCATGTCATCAGCTCGTTACGTGCCAATTAAATGCGTGCAGCTGGCCTGCCAAAGATATTAGAAGCATCCAAGCAAGCTCGGTCGGAGCCGAGCAAAAATAAGTAATTAGAAATACCGCATGGGTAATATACGGTGCAATTAAGACCGAAAGAGGGCCACCTAGCTGCCGGCAACACAGCTCTTTACCCTCGCCGTGCCGTGTACCCTACCTCCCCTTCGCGAGTTTCCGCGGGAGCTGCTGCTGTTGCTGGTGGTGGTGCGCTGTGCAAAGGGAGGTGGAGCCTCACCCGGATGCGGATTCATAATTAAACACGCCCTTAAAACAAAATCATTACGGCTGTGTTGGCCGGGGCGGTTTCCACTCGTCCTCTCGCCCACCCCCTTTCATCCTCCTCGCATATCCTCTTGCCCTCTAACCACCCCCTTTTCGCCCTACTCACGGTAGGTAGGTGAGTCCCGTTCAAGTGGGTGGAAAAGGGGCAGAGAACGAGAGGGATAGATAGACACGAGAGAGATGTGCCGAAGGGACGCCCGGCTAGGATGCCTCGGAATAGTGCGCGCGGTCGGGACGATGCGGAAAGGAGAGAACGGGAGGGATGATTTTGTCGATGTCCTCTACCGCGCGCGTTCCTCCACCATGCGTCTTCGCGGATACCTGGACACGCGCGTTGAGAGCATGTACGGCTACAGGGTGCAGTACATTCGTAAGCTCGCGCGCCGGTAACAAGTAGGGGGAGAATCGGAGAACGGTCGACGTAAACCTACATCACGCACCACCGCTGTTGCCCCTTTTCAAGCTCCTGAGTAACTTACATCGACGGGGATGGGTCGTGCACGCCTCCACCACGAGAAGCCTAATTCGAAGCACAACATGACTGGAATCCGCGGCTAGATTTTCGCGATTTTCTTCGCGTCGATTCTCTCTCTGAGATACGTAATTAAAACTTAGCAAATCTAACGAATGGTAGTTCGTTTCTCTTCTGTCTCTTCTCTGTCGACATAGCGAAAGTTTTCAGACTGTTTTAGTCGTTAATTTAGGTGATGTCTAAGATAAATTGTTTGTGATGCAGAATTTATTTATATTAACGTATGATAGAAATTAAAATTGTTTTATAATATTTACATTATTTTATATTTGATTATAATATAATGTAAATTATTTAATCTGTTTAATTATATTCTGTACTATTATTATAAAAATAATTTTATGTTAATTTATCGTGAGTTTTATTTCGAATGTATCGAAGTGATATAGATAATTAATTGTAATTTTAAATTTTGTTATGTAGAACTTTTAAATAAAAGGTGAAAACTTATACGACAAATAATTTTATAATTATGATATGCACTTGAATAAATGTTATAAATTTTATCAATGAGATATATATAATACGACGTATCAAAAAGTATACATTAAAAACAGACATTACAAATTAAAAACATAGACCTTATCTAAATAGGGAATTTCGGGGGGAAACCGCAAATACATGCAACATAGCTACGCTGGCAGAGAAAATTCCGTAAACAAAATTTTTCATACAGAAACTCTGATCCCCGGGGGTATTCGCGTGATGTATTTACAAAATGCACAAAGAACTCAGGGTTTCTATTTCCTCGGAAGCGCACGGCGTACGTCGTTGGTGCCGACGCCGTGCGGTCGAGATAGTAGCGGAGCCAGGATTCGTTCCAATCGTAAATTTCATCCCCACTACGAAAAGTAGCAACGTAACTGCGCTACGTACTCGACTGGCTGTCGAGCAAGTGGATTCACCGAGTCGTACAAAACGCCGGACTAGCGCTTCAAAACGAGAGAGAGAGTGCCCGTCTCTTCCTCTCGCAGGTGAGGTGAGACAGGAACAGAGCGGGGGTGAATGAGGCGATGCCGTCGCCGAAGCCGGGGGTAGTGGAGGCGCAACTACTTTGGTCTCGTAGGGGTGGAAGCGACCGTCGCCGTCGCCGCCGCTGCCGCTGCCACCACCGGTTCCGCACACCTCACCCCGTGATGGTTAGGATGGGGGGGTTGGGCGTGCGAACCCGACGAGGCATCCCGGGATTCGAACTGGTACCACCCACAAGGTCCATCGCGCCGGTCCGGCCGCCCCCCGCGCTATTTTCTCTCTCGCGACGCTCCGTAACGAACGGAAGTCCTTCCCCCTCCCTTTTCTGACCCGCCGTCATCGGTCCCCTCACCGGTACCATCGGCCAGTCATCGAGTGACCTTCTCGGATTCGTTAAGAAGGCCCGGCTGCATGCGCAAAGCATCTTGCATTTTCGTGAAGATGCGAAAATGAGATCTTTGGAAATGGAGATGCAGATATTTTAGTTTCCGCGTCGTTTTGTAAATTGCATAATAATTCTTAATGATGTAGAGCAATTGTGACAGGACTGCTATGAGAAGATGCGATCACTAACTATGATTTTAATGATTAGTAAAATGCTGTTTTTTTTTTCAAAATCTTTGATTATTTATTGGAAATTAGAATGCAAATCTTTCTTTTACTATAATTTATTTTATCAGAAAAATGTCGCAAATAAAGAACTTGTTCTTCGATTGATCATTCTAATCTTAGCCATTGCAAAATTTAGCATGCATCGTGCAAGATTTGACTGCAATAAAGGTTGCATTCTTCTGAAGTTTATAGCATCACGTCGTCCGTTTGTCACTTCGTTTATTGTCAGAGGCAGAAGAGGATTAAGAAGAAGAAGAAGAAGAAGCAGGAGCAGTAGATGCAGTTGGAAGAAGGCGAAAAGCAACGAAATGAAACGTTCGCAAACGAGTCACGATCCCCTAATTAGAGGACTAAATACCGCTGACGTTTTTTGCCGTTGCAATATTATCATATTTAGTATGCGCACTTAGGAAGCCGGCTTAAATAAGCCCCGGGACCGGGCGAGCTCGAAAACTCCGCGCCGGGCGAGAGCACGAAGTGCAATAAGTTCCGCTGGTCGAGCTGCACGTCGTATATCTGCAAGAGCTTTAAACTGGTCCACGTGCTGGCGTTCAAGAGAGAGCATAGATTCTCGAGAGAATCGCACAAAGCCCTAGAGGAATGATCTTATCAAAGACTTCTACTTTTGATCGGACGAATCGCAGCCGATGTTACTTCGGCCTTCGATTTCTAGCTTCGACCGGCATTGAAATCTCCTCTCTATCACGGCCGCGAATTGCAACCGTATTTCCGGCCGATTCGATGTTCTCTGCTCAGGCATCAACGTAAGAGAAAATGCGTCGACGTAAACGTATGATAGAATCTAAACAGTTTGCTATATTAAAAATCATATTTATATCTGTTTAATTAGAATGTAATTATAAAGTGACCGTATGAAATTTGCAGTCTCTTTACGGAGAATCGATTTATGAGAAGTGGCAGGAACGAAGGACAAAGAAAAGGAGAGGGGTTATCAAGTCACGTCAAGCTGACATTCCTGGCAGAGGTGTCACGGGGTGGCGTTGGTGAAGACGGTTAAGAAAAGTTTTGGTAACGAGAGAGAGAAAACCGAACAATGAACGTAAGGGACGTAAAGGGGGGAGAGAGAGAGAGAGAGAGAGAGAAGCATCAGTAGCAGGCTACGAGAGGTTCTAATTTACTGGGACGCAGGGACTTTGCGTCTGAGGCTGGAGCTAACTGCTAATTTAAGGGTTAATTCCTTGGGAGACAAGTTGGCAGAGTTACGGCGAAAATATTCATGGCATTATGCATATGCTTAGGCGGACGAGAGGACGTCGCTAATAAAAATTAAAAAGTCTAATTGCGAAAGAGTTATCTTAGCGGCATTAAGAATCGTATCAATTTCTTCGTTTTCCCGAAGTCGCGAAACAAATATCGAATTTTCCCATTTTCACCGAGAAGTTGTAGTTTCATTTGCCGTTAATGCAATTCATTTGATACAATAATATGTTAGTGTTTTTGATTTTATTTTCATTTTGAATAAAATATTAAAATTGCAAGAAAGTGAAACGATAAACGATTTTAAATTTTCATAAATACCTCATCACAGAATAATATAAATAATAACTTTTATATGAACAAATGTTAATATTTAATTATCATTTAAAAAATTATAGAAATGTTTCAGAAATGTTTCAAAATTTAATAAATTACTGCTTTGAAGCAACTGTATAGGGATACGACTCAAAGCGAGATTGAAGAAAACTTCCTGCGCATTCCCGTTTAAATTTCAATCGAAACTAATAAAATATTCCTTTCTTAAATATCTCTTCCCATCGAAGGAGAGACGCACCCTCGATGCCCAAATCGTCTTTCGTCTGCATCGTCGCTTTCGTAATTTGATTTTCGCCTCGGGCGACAAAGGGCCATTGCAATTTCGTACTTCGACTTTTCTGCCCCGCGATATTTCCGCCTCACGTTCGACGACATATTGAATTGGCAATTGTATACGCAGAATGGAGAAGCGCAACAGGAATGACGGAAAGAAGTCTCTTGCGTGGGTGGAAATGGCACTCGGGGGTGATCTTACAATGAAATACTCACTCCTTCTATTACTGTCGCGATTCGCTTTTTCTGCTTCCGAGATCGGAATTGAAAGATTTTTTTGATATCATTTCAATATTTTTATATAAAAGTCAAGACATATCATAATATATTCATATTTCCGAAGACGTAAATTCAGATACGTGGATCTTTTTTAAATTGATAAATTTCGTTTAACATATGCTACAAGCAAAGTGTATTATTGCAATGAAAAATAATTGTGTAATATCTCAAAGTTTAGAATATTGCAATGCTGATAAATAAATTATATTTAATTAAAATTTGTAACGTCATATTACATCTACAATGTGTAATAAATTTGTTTATTGTCAATGAGAATAAAAATTGTTTTTCTAGTTAAAGACTTATAAAAATATTTCGTCTAAGTAGCAAGAATTTCATACACGTTATACACATAACGGAAATGTCATATGTAAAAGTACATGTACGGCGCGCAACGAAAATAATTAATTTAATAAATAATTTCTCGCCCTTGCGATTATTTCTTGCGCCATTAAACGCTTGATGAATCTTTCATACACACGATGTTAATTTAAAAGCTGCGTGATGTCGTTTGCACTTCGTAACTTTAGTCGTTGCGTCGGTGTGGCTGCGCTTGTGGTGAGTAAAAAAGTCGCACGAGGGTTGAAAAGCCCGACAGGAGCCTGACAGTCGGATTTGTACATTTTAAGTAGTAAGCCGGCTCTGTTCCGCTTTCCTTCGGTCCCTTATTTCGCGCGATAAATAAGGCCGTAACTTCGCAGCGAGGGCGATAATTAAATCGAGACACTTCGAGCGTTTACCAAGTTTTTTGTCGTTTCCGAGCGAAATTGAACCGCATCGATTGAAAATGAATGCCTTAAATAACAGCACGCTAAGTGTAATTCAGCATGTTCATCGAGTCATTTAACAAGAATAAGACATTCACAAAACATCGAATGTGATTATTTTATATTTTATATCTGCATTTTAAAAAATAGTTATCTTGCAATAATAATGCTGAAAAAATAAAGTAAAATAACGAAAGAATTGTGATTAAAAAATATGTTTTAATATCTGAATACTATTCGTTTTTGTCTTTAATGTACAAACATCTCTACTTATTCAAATAAAAATTTTTTAGTTTTCTTTTCTTATTTATGTTTCTCGCGAGAAAAATTAGATGAGTTGGCGATCAAAGCTGTGCCCAATATGACATTGGAGTTACGGACTATCATTCCCTCGTGGCACTAAGTGGAGTGCGATATCGCTGTCGTTAAAGCAGCCAAGTTACAATATGCCACCCCCTTTCCCGGTTGTCGAAGGGCCACGTTCGTCGAGGCGAGAGGGACGCTTGTAAAAATAAAGGAAATTTATTTGCGTAATTTGAGCGGAAGCTGAGAGAGCTCGCATTCTGCGATCACGTGTCTTCTTCTCGCGCCTTCGCCCTCGCCGTCATCACCGACCTAGTCGACACCGGTGGTACAGTGCCGCGGAGAATGGCAATATAGTTTCCCTAATGGCGCTTAAAAATCTTGAGAGGATGATATTAAGAATGTGACTACCGACGCGCAGATCCATAGAAGAAATGCGAGACAAAGACAGTGAAAAACGAATGCTTTGGCTTTACTTATTTTTTGTAAATTTATAATAAATTATAAGAAAAGAGATAATAAAATATTTATTAATTAAGTTTACACTTATATATTTGTGATTATGAATTAAGAAACAATTCAATAAAATATTTTTATGTCAAAGTTTTATAAAATTGAGATATTTTATTAGATACCTTATGTCTTGGATCATATTTTATATGCTGTGTATTGTTAATTTTGTCATATAATATAATCTTAATACATTTAAAAAAATAAGGATTCAAATCAACACTAGGTTTTTTAAATTATTTTTTAAATATAATTTATATATTTTAGATGAGTTCCTCAGAGTCAAAGAATTTTCTGAATATTTCATGATTATATTATTCCGTGGAATAATATATTATCACATATTACGTATTTACTATTATTTATATATTAGCAAAAAATTTATAATTATAAAAGAAAAAATAAATTTAATTTTAAATTGCTCGCAAAGAGAAACGAGTTAAATGCGCAATGAAACAGTCGCCGATCGCCATCAGCACCCTTTCTAGCGAGTGGTAGTATAGTTTCCTTAATGGCACTTAAAAAAAATCTTAAAAAGACGATATTAAGAATGTGACTACGACGGAAGAGAGCCGAGGGTGGGAGACACGAGAGGACATCCAAGGAGGACAAGCCGGAGATGGTTACGAGGGTGGGAGTTAGCAGTCGTGGTTAATCGCCGTAAGACAACCGGAGAAATGAGCGAACAGTAGGGGGAGGGATGGCCTGTTTCCCTCCCCGAGGAGGCGGGGTTGGGGTGGAATTTAAAGAAGTGTCGAGTGGCACACGGCGTGGAGGAAAGGTGGAAAAAACGCGAAGAAATTAAAGATGAACCTACAGTGAAATGGGGCGTGAGTTTATAAGGACTCTCCGCTCTTCGAGACACTTGTGCTACGCGTTTTACATCGGGGATGAGTGTCGTTTCGTCGGCTCGATCGAGCCGCATTCTGGAAATAAAACTTTTTTATATGCCTGCAGAAACGTGCGAGGCTGACATGGGTCGTCGTGTGTTCTCAAAATCATATATCATGTTGAAAATAATGTTACATATAAGTATAATTAAATATTATTGCATATAATATTTTGACAAATAAGCCAAAGTATCTGGCAAAGAATAGTAATATTATTGTTATTATATTGTTATTATTGTTATTATATTGTTATTATTACGCGTTGTTAATATAGTCTGCGATAAATTTCGACATTCTTGATTATACTGAGGATAAAAGAAATAGTCAGCACAAAATCACATTTAGTTTCCAGAGTTTAATATTTTTAATTTCATTATGTTATCGCGTGCGCGTACTGGCATGGTGTGAGGACTGCTATAATGAATCTTCTAAAGTAAGATAGCAACGGTATCTCCTGAATACAAAATATCAATCAGCAGCAAGGGTGGCTTGCGCGAGAAAAATACTCGGTAATTACAGTAGACTGCCTGCATCAGGGGGCGACCCCAATCAGCGAGTGAATACAGTCGTAGTCACACGACAACTTCACGAGGAGATTTCGATTTCCTTTAAAAGGTCTGCACCATTTAAAAAAAGACACCCCCATTTCTCACAGCGTCCATGAAATCTCGCGCATTTTTCACATCGTAATTTCTTAAATGTATCGTCGAATGACACACTTAGAGCGTGTCGTCCGCTCGTTTGTTTGTAAATCACGTATTACCACGTAGAAAACCGAGACGCCTGGCGACACGATTAATTCCGACCTTACATGTTCTCATCCCGACGAAACGGTAAGATATTCCGGTCATAACGTTCGGCGTCCATTTTTCTTTCGTCCGCGTCCCCTTCGAGGTCAGAAAATCCACGTCCGACCCAACTCGTGCAAGGGGGCGCGGTATTATAACGAATCCTCGCGGAAATTAAAGGAAGGACCTTTATGTATTCTCCCGAGAATTCATACGTAGCCGGTTAATTACGAAATTCAAATTAACGCGAAAAATAGCGGCAGATCCGACGTGGGGTCCGACGGTTTTTAAGGATCTCTCCCTTTTTAAGGCTACAGACTCGCCTACTTATTACGTTTTCTCAGTGGCTCGCGCACTAACCTAGCAGTCCGTTATTTACCTACTCGAGGTTTTAATTACCTACCCCCCGGCTCTCTACGGCGGACAGAAAAGTAATCTTGGAAGTATGTGAAAGCGGCCGGTGAATTCACATAAGAGAACAAAGTAAGTATATCGGTATGAGCCGACTCTATCCCTTAATGAATACGTGTGTGAGTGTATGGCTAAGAAATATATTTTTGTTCGCGAATTTAACCGCTCTTACGCTTGAATTAGAGCGCTGCGTATTTTTGTAATATTAACGCTTTCAAAAAATGCTTTCAGAATATTGAAGCATCTTAGCACAGCAATCTTAGTTTTTCTTTTATATTATAAATTTTATTGTATTTTAATTTAAAGTTTATTAATCCTCTTAAAATTCTGGAAATTATTTAAAAAAAAAAATTAATATCGAAATATTTAATACATTTTTACTATAAAAAAATAATCTTTAACGAAAGTTTAAATAATTATTGATAATTAACAAATATCTATTTTTATTATTTAAATGTATAATATGTAACTAAATATATATATATATATATATATATATATATATAAAACTTTGAAAAAGAGATTGAAGGGAAAATAAATTAATCAATTTAATCATTTAAATATTGCAATAAAACATGAAAAATTTTTAAAAATGCACCAATAAATATAAATTTCATAAAAAAATTACGAATCAATCATTTTGATCACTTTGATGATCTAATGTTAACAATCATTGTATGTTGTGTAATATGAACCAAGTTTCTGTTCTTCTAGCATTCGCCCGTTTTCGCGATACGTGGAAACAACCTGAATACGACCGCACCATCCGCACAAAGTCTCCAGCGATTCGCATAAATCGCGTGTATACCATAACCGTTTCCAATCGTAAGGCACAAACGGCACGGGCGTTTCGAGCGAGAAGTCGCATAAACGAGCCAGCCGGGGCCGGGTAGGAGGAAGAGAGGTAATAATACTTGTTTGTCCAAATGCATGCAGCAGCCGCGATGAAAACCGATGCTGATGCCCCTACAGACGCGATGCTGTATCGGAGTTACGAGCGACATAAAAAGTTACAGTTACATTATAATAAGCTTGCGTACGCGGCGCGCGAACCGCGCGAAAAAGGGGAGAACGATTCCGGTGAGTTTATACGTCACCGCGGGTGTAAATTCACGCGAGGGCACCAGAAGTCCGCGATTTATCGTGGCGTAAAAGCGAAAGTCCCGATTATTGGCGCGTTTAAAGGCTCGTAACGGCGATAGTTTCACCGTCGAAGAACGCGAAAAGCACGGAAGATTTTCGCGTTCTTTTTAACGGAAGCAGAGCCAATCCCAAATGTGGCTGCAGCACGTTCCCTATGCTTTTATTCGCGATTTGTCTCGCGTTTGATTTGTTCATTTGCCAACAAATACAAATCAATAAATACAAATGTGTTATTCTTTTAAGAAATATTCTAAATTTATTTTTAAATAAAAATTTAATATATAGATTATAGAATAACTGTAATAGATTATAAAAAATAGAAAAATTTCGGTTAGACTTAGTTATGAAATTTACATTTTCTATTATTGTGGATATCAACGCGAAAATCTCGGACTGTATAGTCATAGTTATCGGCTGATTCTGATAATACATATGTACGCTACGGTAAAAACGATAGTTACGGCAATCAACGCGATATGGTGTACGGCCGTTGCGCATTTTCGCCGGGCATATAGCCGCGCGTAATATAAAGCGGCCGTTCGGCGAGACGAAGTCGGAATAAACGGAAATTACCGGGGCCATCTTGTAATTATACGGCTAATAGGAAGGTAATTTAGTGTCTCGAACTCGAGTTACCAGCGCGGCGGCGGCGTCGGCGGCCGCCGGTAGCCCGCGTCGGCGGCGGCCTTCGCGGAAAATTAAAATAATAAACGGCATCGTTAGGATTCATCATCTGATTTTAATTTCCATTCCGAAATGATTGCGCATTATCTCCGGGGCCGCCCCGTAACACCGTTTCTGGATTTACTGCTCGAGGGCCGTGCCAGACGTTCGCCCGGTTCACTCGTTTTTCCTCCATCCACTTCAATTTCGTTCTCTTCTTATTCTTTTAGCATTTCCCGCCGCCTTCGCGTCGTCCCCCCTTTCGGCGATTTAATACCGCGACGGTGAGAGCTGAATGCTCGACACGAAGTTCGATCAAACTTGCGACGTTTCGTCTTGATCGAAATGTTAATCGAGGTGGAATTCTATTACATGCGATTTGAATGATAGGATCGTTAGACTCTTTTCTCTCTTTCACTCTCCCCGTGCTACTTATCGTATCTATTATTTTAAACTGAGAATACTAATAATAAAAGTTTTATTACGAGTTCCACATTGGATATAAGCTTAGAGTGAGTGGGGTTGCTACTTGTATCTTCGTGTCTCATAAAACTCATCAATAAATTAAAAGCTCGTTCGCTGTAGACCGCTGTCACATTCGTCGTTAGAGTCGTTGTGGCAGATTAAAAATTATACATTCATAAGTCGCTACTCTCTGTTTTGCGAATTATATGCTATTGCGTTTTTTTCGCCAGTCGTCGCGTTAATTGCCTTACTAATCTTACTTATCGAAAAGATTAAAGATAATAAAGATACATGGTCAAAATTTAAAAAAAAAGAAGAATAAAGTTATTTTTTTCTTCCCTTTTTCATAAATTTATATTCTATTGTCTAAACGTATACAGTAGTCGATATTGAAAAAGTTCAGCGCGTTGTATTTCTAATAAGACTTCTGCGGAGAAGTAGCCTTCTCAATAAACGCGTGTCAATAAAGCAGTCAACTTCGTTGACGACTTTGTTGCTATTACGATGGTTACACGGCTGTTCGTCGGGTGTAGTCAACATTTTACGATTCCAACGTGTAAAGCAACGCGCTTTTATCCGACAGGCTTTTTCGAGTCAGAGAGTAATGAAAGCGGCCGTTTCGACGCTAACCATTTATCAATATTCCGGTATATTTATGCGGCGACATGAATATTTTAATGACATATCCCGCGGTCTCGATGGGGGTTTGAAATTTTCAACTGGGATATCAACGGCTTGTACCCGCTTGAAAATTAGGGAGTAAAATAAAATCGGAATGCTAATATTATTTTCAAATACCGAAAGTACATTTATTCCTTTTATATATTTAACAAAATATTCTATATTCAATTCTTATTTTTTTAAAAGTTCGTATTTTTATTATTAACAATAATGTTTGAAACTCAATGTGATCGATGGATTGACGTAAGAATACAAAGTTGTTTTTTCTTGACATCATTCTGTTATTCATCTGTTTCTATTATTATGATAATAAATGGAATAATAATCGATATCGTATATCGAAAATTTACCAATAAAATGATTTTTCTTCAATTCGAACATATTACAGCTATCGATTTCGCTATAACAATCGAAAAACACAAATTTATGCGTGTCTTCTCTTCGTAGAAATATCATTTTAAGCGTCACCAGTGCTAATTATATTTCTGGCGGCGTTACGATGTCATGCGGAAAAAATATTTTAACGCCCGTTTTTTTTCCACCGAGGGCGATCAAAAACCTCGTCGCGGCGACAACGTCGCGCGAAAAAATTGCGGTCGGCAAATTTTTTTTCGGAAACCCCCCTATCATCCCTCGTTCGTTTCTACGAGCTGCGCGTTATCACGATCGTTACCGCGGCCGGGATACGCGGACCACGCATCAGACGATTTTGGAAAATAAAGTTTATCGCCTTCGCAGCTCGCGCTGCTACACGCTGCATAATAGGGTGGTGTCCGCCGACGAAACGTAGAAAGTATATTACCAGCGCAAGCTCGTCGGCCGTAGAAGTTGACATAATTTTTATGCGCGCCCGCGCGAGCTTCGCGCGCGCCGACGAATACGGTGATGCTGGCGAACATGTTCCGGACCGGTAGAACAGAATTTCCTCGCGTTGACTTCTGATTTAACGCGTGTTCCTACACGCGGGGGTGTAATAACGCTTTGTCATATCAGGCGCGGGACTTAAATCAGTGCGCTCAAATGTGCCCGCGACGCAACGAGCAGGACAGTTTTCGCAAATGCGTCGCAACTCGAAGAGAACAATATATCATTTTTTCATAGTTTTCTGCATTCGTTCAAGATATCGAATAACAAGGCTTTCCTTGTTTTTTTAAATAAAAATATTAAACTTTTAAAGTCGTTAACTGATGGCATAAATTTGCTTAACGTATGCGATGAAATGTTTACGTTTGGCTGTTACAATAAATGTGAGTTTATATTCCATCCAAATTATTTCCATCCAAATTATTTTAATCGTATGCAAATGTCTGGTAGAGAAAGGTGTAAAAAAAAATGGAAAAAAACAGCCTCGTGAATATCGTCGGAAACATAAACTTTCCTATCGGTGAGCGACTATCACGACGGTACGTCTGTAGCCTTCCGTGTCGGCCTCTAAATCTTCTCCTTTGCCGGCGTCTCGGCCGAGGATACGAAACTTCGGAATACCTCGAGAAAGGAGTCCGATTGTCTACGGTGTACGGTTAGGTAAGTGGCTAATTAACATTACAACTACCCGCTGGGAGTCCTCCGCCCCCGATGCCGTGGTTCCTCGCCGACGACTCTCGGTTCTCGCGCGCTCGTAGTCGCGTAATTTAAGTGTGCCACCGAAGACACGGTTTCGCCGCGCGACGCCGAGCATTATCATGGTAATTTGTTAGAAACAAACATTATAATTCGAGAAGACCGCGGTGACGGGGCGCGAGAGAGGACGGCCGCTTTCGGGGGTGAGAATTCGTCGGCAGCGTCGGTCGCGGGGACGGCCGAGTCGTCCGGAGAGAGCGAGGCGGCGAGAACCCCGAAGAAACGGGGCCGCAACAAGGGGATTGGTGTGAGAATCGTGGGCAAGGGTTGAGACTTGGTACCCAAGTTAAAGGCGTAAGATCCGCCGTGTTTTGGACAGTGTCCATTGTCTCGGGGTTATTTATTAGAGACGGCGTCGTTGGCTTCGCCCTCTCTTCCTCTTTCTCGCCAAGAGCGGGCGAAGACCGAGCTAAGATGGCATGTTACGCCATATAACGGCGCCGGGATTTATATCACGGTCCTACTACCAAGACGCCATTATGCCACCGTCGTAGCCGGAACCCAGCCCCCCTTCAGCCACCCTCTGTCGTGGCTATAGGTGTCCGGGATCTTCTGTCCGCGAGTCCTCATCGCCAGTGATTCAACGGCGATTAAGGCATTTCAAATGGGCTTTTGGTTGCCGAGCGATATGTATCGGACATAAAATGGAAATAGCTCGGTAATTCTGTGGATTCGCTTGGGAACATCATGGGAATTACAATTTCATTGTTTCCATCAGACTCTACGATCGTGTGAAGGGAAAGATGGCAGCTGTAAAGACATTTCTTTCTTTTTTATGTGTTCGATTTTATTTCATTCATAATATCAAAAAGTTAAATTTTTTATTTCATTCATTATATAATTAAATTTTTCTTTGTTAGAAATAAATGAAAAAAAGAAGAAATAAATGCATTTTCCATTAAATTAATTTTATTATACTACTAAAAGAACATCCTTATATCAACGATTCCTAATTCTTTCTTGGTAAAATAATAATTTTGCACATGAGATATTTTTACAAAGTTGATTTATTATTTCGACACAAGATTATCATATGTATAATTGAGAATACGACTATATTTTCCGATAAGACAAGTGATACTTAATGTTTCCTCGTATTTACAAATAAAAAATCGCGTATAAAGAAGCATACATAAATAGTTGCTATGCAAGTTGAGACATAAGAATGATCGAAGAACGCTATTGCGAACTGTGCGGAAAATTGCCGGAACGAAGGAAAAGAGAGTGCAAGAAAAGGAAAGAGATCGGATGGATATCTTCAGAAATGGTGGTGATGCGGAGGGTGAGAGCCCAAGCAGCTACCACTAAAATCCGTGCCGCGCGCCACTTCCTGAGCGAGGTGGAGCCGTGGAATTATTAGATATGCAACCGCGACGGCTCGCCTCCTACGGGCATTATTAAACTTAGTTATGAATGCCCATTAAAACTGTAAAGGAAATGCATTAGCCCGCCAAGGCATCCCGCGGATGACAAAGCCATCCCCCCCCCGCGGAACGAGAGCCATCCACTTTGCTCGACCCTCTCTTCTTCATTTGACGGAGTCGACGGCGATTCGATCGAGACGAAATCATTTTAGCAATGAAACAACACTTGAAAATTTTTTTATTACTGTCGATTATCTCTATGTGATAAAAAAATGGCATGAGAAAGTATGTGTCATGGTAGAATAATATAGTGGTTTAATTAGGTAAATTAGATCGAAATATGTTAATAAATTAGATCAAAATATTCAATTATTTGGATTTCTACAAGAATATTTGTATGTTGCTAAAAAAAAAAAAAAAAAAAAAAAATTAATTGATGGTTAAATAATCAGCATTGGTTCTAAATAATTAACATCATTTAATACGATTAATGGCTTGACCAGATTTAACTGCGACCAGAAAGGCAGCATAAACAAAATTACATCATGTTTGACGGATTAATCCAAGAGTTACAGAGTTCGAAATTTCAATCAAGCTATTCTCGCGATTGATCCCTAGCTCACGTTGCGGTAAAGTTACGATGGATCAAAATCTGAAGGCGCCTTTAGATTATGGGTTCCAAGGGCTCGACGATTGCTCGCTCGTCGGCCGATGCGGAGACTTGGACGAGCAACCGGGTTACAAAGACACGGGGCGCTATCGCTATCACAAGGGCTGTCTCCGAGAAGTCTCTGCGAGGGGTTATTAGCGCGGAATTATTGTCATTGCGGGAGCCTCGCAGCCCTTTCACCGCTCATAGGCTATACACGCGGCGATAATGGAGGCCGGCGGATGCGCGCCCGGCTCCTTCCAAGACTAAGGGCGTATTTTAACGGGCAGCTTTGACAATGGACCACCGTCATTCTTGTATACGACTTCGCGGCTGCGAGAGATAAAGGTGCTAGCTTTCACGAGTACACGAACTACACGTTCGCACTCTTACATCTTGCGCGTGTATTGGGCGTTTTATGTTTCGCTTCCGACGTCCAATAACATTGGCAATGTTTAAGCATTTCCTTGACGATTCATTAAACTTCGCTCCTAATACCTATTTTTACGACTTATGTATCTAACATGCTTCTATCGCGTAATTCAGTGCGCACATAAAAATTATTAACGTTACAATTATTAACTTCCTCTCAACAAATTCTTTGACTTTATAATCAATCTTGTCTTTAAAAAGTTCTAATCTTTTATAAATGTTCTTTTTTATGAATCTTGAATTAAAATTCGCTTAAAATGGGGGTCATAAAATTAATTGACGAGAAATAAGATTAAAGAAAAATTTCGAGTATGATAAAGGAAATTAATGCTGCAAATTTTTAATAAATATTTTTCACTTACAAACGTATATTCTTTATCGTAATACTTATATCTTCTCGATCGGAACATAAGCGAACATACCGACCAACATTTCGTGACAACCCCAAACGATTATCTCTCCGACGTGATGCTTTCAAGGGTGCGTACATATCCCTATTAATAAATAAATGAATCGAAAGAGAAAGAGAGAGAGAGAGAAAGAAATTGCGCCAGTTCGCGTAGAGTTACCGCTTTTTCCGCATCTCTGAGAGCATGACGCTTCAAGTGCTCCAGCAGACGTGGGAAAAAAAGAAAGAGAGAGAAAGACAGGACGAGGAGAAGGGAAAATGTATCCGTACCAGCGGTGGAACGAAATACGAATGCCGAGAAGGGGATGCGTGCGGGGAAAGGGGACGGCCGATGTCTACCACAAAAGCCATTGTCCGCCACTTACTGAATTCGTCGAGCCTCCCTCGCTTCCACCCCGCCATATCCAGCGTACGCGAAGGGAGAGAAAGAGAGAGAGAGCAACGCGCGCCACCCGATGTAAAACACTTCCCGTGAATTTTATTGCTCTAGGTACCTCCTCGTATACCTCCACATGCACGACACGGTACCTACCTATACTCGGCCAGGAACCACCACCCCCTCCGCGTTTGCTTATACGCTCGGGCGTGAATCTGACCGCGGGAACATTCAGACGTACGCGCACGCACACCCCCGAAGCACAGACACGCACAGGTCCATACATCGTAGTTATTGCTTGTGTACACACAGGACGCGCGGCTGCACGTGTATTTACCACCGACGGCGGGTAGGCGGGTCCGCAGTTACAAATGTCACCGTAAAATTACTTTTTAATTATCGTCGAGAGGATTTCGCTTATTACGCGATATTCCGCTCCGCATCTGAGACGGAGGCGGCGGCGACGATGGCGGTGGTTGGTGGCGCAGGCAGGAATTCGCCCGAAATTTTCTATTTTGCTCGCGCGCTGACCCTCGACCGTCGTACGGGGTCCGGTACTTTTAATTTAGATAAGATTGTCCCTTTTATACGTCGCGAGGCATATAGAAAATCTCACGTTGGCAGCGCGCTACGCTCCGAAATCGAAGTAATTCTTACCTTGGCGCGATTGTGATCGTCTACGTTTCGTGTCGCATTTATAATCAGAGCAGATAGTATGAAAGAGATAGCATAAAGGATCACACATAATAACAAAGCTGCATTATATGATATTCCGATTTGTAAAAGTTAAATTTTATTTTCAATCAGATATTTTTTATCCAGTATTTGTAATTATCCTTCAACAAAAATTGTTTAAAATATTGACAAATAATATGACACGTCGAAAATTTAATACTTCGAAACATCAGAGCTCT
The DNA here is from genome assembly GCA_037157785.1 of Cephalotes varians. NCBI lineage: Eukaryota > Metazoa > Arthropoda > Insecta > Hymenoptera > Formicidae > Cephalotes > Cephalotes varians. The sequence goes on along the minus strand of JANQDE010000002.1, from coordinate 1,667,963 downwards.
TTTTATATCTAGTTTATTATTTGTCGATAGCCATCGATCCTTGCTCGCCGTATTAAATCGGTTCAGACCCCTTTCAGAACCCTGAGCCTTAACGCTCCAAAAAATTCGTTTACTTTCAATGAGTAACGAGGTCCTCGAGAAGGACACGCCGCGAATGAAAAGTTCCAAGAAGCGGTCCTCTTTCGTCCGCCGAATATTATCTCGGCGACAACGCGGGCGATTCGTTTGCCCGGCGGTAAATCCGCGAATTAAAGAACTTATTCCATTTGGGCAGCCAAAGGGGTGTGAACGCTTTCGCGTTCGTATTATCTCCCGGCCCGGCCCCATCGGAGACGGGAGGGGACAGGGGTAAAAAGGGAAAGAGAGCGTAACCGGCAGGAAGGCGAGGACGAAGGACGAGGACTGGGAATGACCTGGCGAAAGGCGCAAGAGGAGGAGAGAGATAGCCCGAGCGGGAGGGAGAGAAAGAGGGTGAGAGAGAGAAGGCGCGTTTAGACGTTCGTTCCGCTGGTAACAAAGATAACTCTATGCAATAAAAATGATTCAAAGTTTCCCGCGGCGGATGGCGGTTCCGATGGCGGAGCGGTTGACAATGGTGCGTCTTTGTCTCCGTCCCGCGCCGCGCCGCCGTCCCCCGACCCGCCGCCACTTTTGCCGCGACCGCCTCCCTCGTCCGTATCCTGCGACACCTATCTTCCGGTTTAAAGTCCCGGCGTGCGCGCCAGAGAGGAACCTCGCTAACTTTTATTATTTACGACCGATATTTCAGCCAGGCCCGAGCGCGCACACCCGGTAGCGCGAGCGAGCGCAAAGTGGCCGCCACCAGAACGCGACATCACGTTTATTAACCGTGGTCGATGTCTCCGGGGAATCGCTAAGGCGAGATCGAAAGATCGTCCGATCTGTCGTACATCTCGCGCATCTCGTTACAATCCCGAGTTATCGCAGCTTTACACAGACGCGTCTTGCCACCCCCTTCCTGCGTTTTTAACTCAACACAGATGCATCGCGTGATGCGTAGATAGATGCGATGGTAAGACTCTCGAGATAAGAACTTCAAGCGATTTTTTATGTCGGTCGATGACGTTTAATCGCGACATTACCACTGCGAAATAAAACGAAATGTTATGTCGCGTATTAAAACGACAGCTGAGTGAAATTAACCGAACACGGGTCTTATCGAATCAACGGATGAACGGGCGACGATCGGCACCGAGAGACCGTCGGACCCTCCGTCCGCACTTACCCTCTCGCTACTCTCGTAGGCACCTTTATCTATACCTATACGTATATACACACGCGACCCTCTCCCCGATGAAGGGTCTGAATTTGCATTTTATTCGCAGTCGTGGAACCGCGGGTCCGTCCGTGCGGGTAACGCTCCTCCGCGGCGCGGACATTTATTTTAATTAAATTACTCCGGAGCGTCGAACAACCCATTTCCTATAAATTATCCCCTCGCCGCTCTTTTGCGTTCGCGCGCCGAGGCATTAACGTACCCGCTGATCCCGCGGTGCCATTGAAATGAAATAAAAGCACGAGCGGTCAGCGAGAGCGAAATGTACCGCTTGACCAATTCTCACCGCGATTCTACCGCTTCCCTTTTATTTCCCGCAAGTACGCTTGTATCTTTAAGTTCTCAAATGCTTCAAGATCAACAAATTTTCGTTGCGCCTTTTTGAATTGTTTTTTATATTTTTTTCAATTATAGATATGTACTTATATATATCTAGACAATGATGCTACAAATACTTTGAAGTGTTCTTTGATCGATCAATTAATAAAATTCTTTCTTTTATAACTGGTCAATCAAATGCTTCGAAACATTTGTAGTGTCAAATAGACTTCTATATATATACGTTATCTAATATACATTTAATTAAGCTATAGCAGCATATTAAAAAAAAGAATGATGGGTGCATTTAAAAGATAGTACTTTTTCGGTATGTTTAAGAAAATTCAAGAATTTGATTTTTCCTAATTATTTCTATATATTATCATGATTATAATATGTATTTATTAGAGAATACTTACTGTGTTTTATAATTCAAATAGACAAATAGATAGACATAAATTTTTATAGATCATATAATTTTGTAAAATTTGTATATATAGATTATTTGTTCTATAATTATGTTAAATTTACAAAATGACAATTTGTTTCTAAATAAAATAATGAAATATGTAAAAATTTTCATTTATAATTTTTATATAATTATAATTTTTCAAATAATTTTATATAATTTATATATATATATATATTAAATATAGTTTGTTTATAAATGAAATATATATGAAATATATGAAATAGTATATAAATGATAAAAATTTTTATTTGTATCAATTTTTATACAATCTATGTAGTAGATATAAATAAAAGATATAGAAAAATTATAAATATATAAACATAAAAATAAAAATAAATATAAAAATTTTTACACATTTTATTATTCCATTTATAATCAAACTATATTAATTTTATTATAAGAAAGAAATAGTAAATTCTTTACACTTTAAAAAGCAGATACCTTGTAGCGATCAATAAATCAGGCGTTAATTATCTCATTGCATTTCGTTCATACTCATGAAAAAAAAAATCAAAAAGCAAATAACGTTATATAATAAATGTTATAGAACGTGAGTGAATAGCACAGATCAATGTGATCATATAACACAACGTATCACATAACCCAATTTATCAATTTCCAATGACGATGGCAATTCGATTTAATGTAGTTTTCGATTTTGAACATTTCCATTCAATTTACCAAATAAATCAGCGAGTGCTTCGTCGCGAATAAAGGCGTCCCGCGTCCGGAGGCAGCTGTGTCACTCCGATAGCAACGCAAAGCGGAGCGGCGCACGCGTTAGCAGCCGACGCGGCCGGCGCGTCGTCGAGGTTAGGTTAGGTCGCACGATGCAACGCGCAATTTCGACGACTCCGCTCTCGCCTATTCACGTGCGATCGAGCAGGAAATCCTTCGACGATCAATTCGCGATTCGTGCAACTTGCGCGACAATAGCGGCTCTCTCACCCTCACCTGATAAGGGACATCCTCGCCGAGCTTGCCGCGGGTCGCCGCGACGTTGAGCGTGAGCACGCAGCACTTGTCGGCGTTCCACACGTACAGCACGTTGTCGCGAATCTCGAGGATGTTCCGCGTCTCCTTGGCGTCGCTCGACAGGCTCGCCTTGATATCCTTGAACAGCCCCTTCTCGTTCAGACGCAACAGATCCGTGCACGATGTCATCCTTTCCCGTCCGCGAGCGCGAGCGACGACGCGAGGTTATGGCGATAAACGCGCGCTTTGATACAACGACGTTGGCGCACGCCGCCACACGGCTGCCGTGAACTTCAGGTTACGGCGAACTTCAGACCGTACATGTTTTTCGAAACGACCGTTGATCGCGACGCGGCGTCCGAGTTCGGTCGAACGCGAGATCTTCGAACGGCGGCAACGCGATTTCGCGAGTGAAATCGTTGCGCGAATTTGTTGCCGCGAACGTCGTCGAGGAATCGTCGTTCGCGAGCACGGTCTCTCAAATCGCGACCGCCACGCGACAGTTATCGATCGCGAAACTCGGTTTAGCCGCGAGATTTTAGATTCGCGGAACGCGGGTGACTCGATTTTGCAAATGCGGCCCGGTTTCGAATCAAAATGGAGTTGAGACGATCTCCGATCGTGCACTTGGAGACGACGCGGGTAAGCGACTGCTCGTGTTGCGCAAATTATTATTCTTAAACTATCGTCAATATTAGTGCAATCACATTTCGATCGTTCAAAAGCAACGTAAACTAGCGTTTAATTGTCGCAGAGAAATCTATAACGTAATGGAGCGGATGTCGCTTCCACTAAAACGAAAAGATCGGATTTAACGCGTTTATTGCAACGTTATTGTTAATTAATTATGTATAATCTGCAACATTTATAAAATTGTGACTACAGCGACATGCACTGAAAACAAATTAATATTTTTATCTATTAATAAAAATTCATACGATATTATAATTTTATATTATTATAAATTTGTATTATAAATCTTATTATTTTTTTTATTACAAAATAAAATGTCGTGAAAATCGATCAAAACATTGAATGTGTTTGTATGTAACTAGACAAGCGCATGCGTAAATAGACATAATGGAGATAAATTTATTTTGATTTTTAATATCGCATATATATTGTAGCATGCGTGTTTGTGGAAGGTTAAAAGCAAAAAAAAACTTGAAGCAAATCGTAACTTTCGCTTCCAGGCCCCGGAGGGATTCGAACCCTCGATCTCCTGTTTACTAGACAGGCGCTTTAACCAACTAAGCCACGGCGCCGTTGGAGAAACGTGAGTATCTACAATTTATCAAGGTATCTGGGAAATTCCGACTGAAGTCGTCCTGCACCTCAATTTCAAAATTGAATCGTAATTTCTGTGACGATGCGTTGTTTTCGTCCTTTGCGTTGAATATTTTTCTGTTTTCCGTACGTTGTGATCTGTGCTCTGAGGGAGAAGCTGTTTATATTAGATAACGTGAAAAATATAAAAAGACGATGCATGATTGCGAAAAGTGATGCGAACGACGACTAAAGTGAAGATTCGATTAAATTATCTTATCTTTTATTAAATAACACCGACGAATGATGTGTAAAGTAGAAAAGGAAAACTATTGTACCAAACTAAGTAAAATTCAAGTGGTACATATCTTTGTATTCTATTCATGGATTCCTATTCTTTCTATTTCAATCCAAGTAATAGTTATCTTTTATTAAATGACACTAATGAATGATGCGTAAAGTAAATTATATAAAATAGATATAGTCGGCCAATATCCGACTTTCAAATTTTTTTTAATGTATGAATCGTTGTGATTTAAAAAAAAACGATTTGTAAAGCAGTTTTGTCATGAATTCTTTTAAAATTTGGTTAAGCCATGACAACAAAATTTTTTAATTTCAGATTGGATTTTATACATATATATATTTACAAATTTTTATTAATTATAAATCTCTGAAATTATAAAAATCTCTGTTTTTTAATAAATCGAATCTAAAATGAACAGAACTCGTTTTTAATCGTTATTATTTGTTATGCTAAAATAGCATTTAGATATAAAATTTATATGCAAAATATAACGCCCCCGGGTGGGCTCGAACCACCAACCTTTCGGTTAACAGCCGAACGCGCTAACCGATTGCGCCACGGAGGCTGACGAGTGATACGCCTTTAATAGATAATAAGATCCTCTCTTTAAGTAATTTTATTTTTTTTTTAACTCTTTATAACTAACATTCTTTTATTACGAACGTGCATATATATATGTTATCTTATATACAAAGTAATACTAATATTTGACAAACTAGAGTCAATCAAGATAATTTTGAGATTGTTGTACATGCAATAGCGAAACATTGTTGATAAGCTTAATGATGGATATAAAACGATTAAAACTATTAATGCAATTCGCAATCATTAAAAAAAAAATTTGAAGCGATAATAATATTTGACAAACCAGAGTCAATCGAGGTAACTTTGAGATTGTTGTACATGTTGTTGTACATACAACAATAAAATATGATGTGACGACAAATTTTCCGTTCGCTGAGGGTAATTCCAAAGAGAGGATTCCAAATTCGAAATGTTCATTGTCATCATTGCATTGATGAATAAAGCATAAAGCATAAAAAGTTTTTAATTATAATTTGCGCATCTAACCGCGCTGTATTCTCACTGGCCTGTTTCTTATCAATTATTGTATTGTTAAACATTATTTGTTAATAAGCCTAATGACGAACATAAAATGTGATTAAAACTATTTGGATTCGCAATCGTTAGAAAACAAAGTTTAAAGTACTCCGTTTGATCTCGTTCATTATCTCTTTGTGCAAAAAAATAAAACGGGAGTAAATATGCCGGTGAGATCTGCAAATTACCTGGTGCATGCGAAGTGATTTGCAATTCATTTTCCGATAACGGCCGACGATAAATTGCTCTCCGTTTCTAGAATACTACCAACAAAACGCACGTTCGTATCTACACAACCGCGACGTACTACGATACAAATCGAACAGATGTGTCGACGCAAGAAAGCGGCCGCGATGAAATATCGTTTCGCGTTGGAATAAATTCGTTATAGCCGTGGTCGTGGGCTGTGCGCGATAATACACGCGTACACGTAACGGGAAATAGTCCGGCACAATCGCATCGAAACCATATACGGTTAATTAAATGGGGTCGGCTCATTAGTAACTGTCTATATGCAAGGCGATGGGCGAGACGCGATTGGAGGGTGGTCCCAAGGTGATTTATCCGTCACGATGGATCGCAGATGTTCGACTGGTATGCGACGCGGGTCATCACAATACTGTAATTAGGATGATAGCGATATCTATATGTATGCAGAATGAAAATACATGTTCCGTTCAGCACATAATATAATGCGTTATAGGAAATGGTCGTTGAGGTAATGTTGTCTTTTAAATTGGACCGTCAAGGTGTATTAATCCCAAGAATAATAGAGAAGACAAATTAAATTGTTTCTCAAACGAAATTTTCAATTATGTTCAATTTATTTTTTACGTTTCTGAAGTATCCCTTTTATACGAAGAAATACAAAATGTTTTTGTCACACTCATCCATGACCGTATCAACTGTTGACGAAATAAACGATCGATACTTCAGTAATTTGTCCATAAATCGGTGTATACCATCGTTGCAAGGCTTGCGAGATCTTAAAGATCTCCGCCGGAAGGAGACCTTCTGGTGCGGTCATGGTGACACTAACGGTCTGTTTAAATTGTGTGTTTAATTACACAAGTAAGAGACAGTCGCCGCGAAATTTATCGGTCACTGCTACCGTCCCCTTCGTTCCTAATCTACGAAGTAGATATCCACGCGAAACAGAGGAGAACATATCCTTTGCCTGCAATAAGACGCTTCTCATTGCTTTTTAGTACCTCTTCCGAGAGAAGCAATTAGATTTATCAAGCATGCACGCATATAATTTACTGATGTTACTACAGTAGTTATGGCCATTGTAAATGCCGCTAAATATGACTCGCAACGCGTTGCGTGTAGCTTATGATTGTGATATTCAAGAATTATGCATTTTTTCAGGTTATCAACTACAAAAACATCACATATATCTCACCTAATTTACACATAAAAATATTTTAAAGAAATTAACAACAATATTTGATCTTTAACTAGTTGGAAATGTAGTGCAGCGATATCATGTAAATTTTAAAAAGATTTCTTTTTCATATCTACATATTATTATTTTTTTTTTTCTTATATCTTTGCGAGAGGCATGCATTTTTCTCTGCAATCGCATATCTTTGAAATTATTTTTAATTATCGAAGAATTTTTGTTGCAAGATTGAGTACTTGTATATATCTACAGAGAATACATGGATCTCGCTTCTTATTGGATAGGAATTTATGGCCATAAATCTAACTGGTTCCCGTCGAGAGGTTGAGCTTCCTCCTAGAAGTTTACAATCCCTTGTTCTCTCTATCCTGTAACCAACATCCGTTCCATCTCTCTTGTTCGCGTTTTCCACCCCTTCCCGGCACGGAAAGCACGGTACTTTACAGGCCATGGTGAGTGTCTATGATGAAAGTGTGCACATTCTAGGATACACCGAACTTGTAACGATGTAACGGGTGAGCATTGCACCGAAATCATGAGGAATTCATTCAGAATGCGAATGAACGTCCGGTCGGGGGGGTAACTTTCGCTAAATGCTCGGAAGAGAGAACGTACGCGAAACCGGTGATGATCAATATTCCATTACAGTAAATCCAAGTTGAGATTTAGCAAATTTGTTTGCTCAAGAAATTACCAGAATTCATTAACCGTTTCAACCATAACGTTTCGATTGTTATAAATATGTATCGGTTATAGATCAGTTACACATTTCTCTACTTAATCTACTTTGTATTGTGATTATATTTATTAACACATTCTTACGTTTTATTTTCCATTTCGCTTGATATAATTTAATTGTTTAATATTTCGAGCTATAATTTCTTCTAATCCATAAATTATAAAATTTTTTAAAAATACAGTATTAATCTTATAAGATAACGAATGCTAATTGCATTTTGACAAAAAATTATTTGATAGTAAAAATTTGTAAAAATAATTTACAAAAAATATTTTGTAAAGATTTATCTGAGTATTAAAAAAATTAATTTGCATTCAGAAAGCGTCGTACAAAGATAGAAAAAGATCGTTAGAAGTATCGGTAGTCATGATATAACAACGGTTATCGTTTTGATCTCACAAGTATGACACTTCCCTGCGCTGTTCTTGGCTCGTTTTTCTCGTTCAATCAACTAATGGTCTATAGAGTGAAGAGCACGGCAGAACAGATCACGAACACCCGGTAGACAATACGTCTTGGCGTACTCGTAGGTCATTGTGGCGTTGAAAGGGAGTAACTTATAGGGGCATTGGGAATTACCAGTTTATTATTAGGGAGATAGCATAGAGGGCCAAGATCAGGGGTTGCTGTTAATTCTCCTAACACTTGGCTCCCCGGAGAGAACACGCTGCCTTAAGACTTCCTCCTTCTCGACCCATCCCATTGCACGGCCGACATCTTGAATCGCTGCCGTGTTAATTAGTACGACTTTAAACGCGCCCGCATGCGGTAGCAATCGGGATTCCCTGAAATGGTTTCGGCGCTACCCTCTGGAGGATATTCAGATTGATACGCAATCTTAGGGTAAAAAATTTCGATGTGTGTATGTGAGATTGTGATATTCCTGAAAAATTCAATTTCCAGCATGATTATTACATTTCATGATGTGACTTATTCTGCAATCGTGATAAAATTTAATTCAATCTCATATGATTCATCTCCTTTCTTTTAAATAGTTTCTTGAATAAAAGCATTAAAAATTTGATGAAGATGGTCACACTTTGGTTGAAATAAATTGTTTTTCCAAAATTTTATTCTAGATTATTAACACACAGAGAAAAAATTAATACATAGAGGAAAAACAACTTCAGTAGCAATATTTAAAAAAAAAAATACAACTACATGTCGATATTTTCTATAAATTTGAGAGCTCAGGATAGTAAAATACTTTTGTAAAGATATATATAAAACCATCTTCAAGTTAATTATTCAGCGTTTCAGACATTCCTCTATATATGAGAGGAGAGGATAAAATATCTTTCACCTCCCTCTTTAATCCGGATACGGAGGTGAAGCATTTTCGGAGGCTCTGAAAGACGAGTCGGCAAGGCTTTGACGTATGGAAGATGTCAGTTGCGGGCTGGCACGGTGGTGTCGTCGATTCGTCTTCCCTTTAGCCGCCACCTTTCGCGAATCCTTTCTGTTCCGCTATCCTTTACGTTATATAAATGGTGCCCGCGTCTGGTAGCCGCTGGCAAAATTCCGTCAGCCTCGCCACAGATTGCTCTATTTTCGGAGCTCTTCGATTTATCAATTGGTTTCTTCGGGTTCCTCTCAGAGATTGGATCTTCTAAATTTAGTAGACATGCTAGTGACTAGCCAAATGAAGATAAAATATTAGCGATGCGATTGCTACTAATGTTGGTTTTGCCTTTTTCACATTAATTGTCAATTATTTGCGTCAATAAATCCAGAAAAGTGCAAGGAAGGGAATTCTAATAGATATTATTTAGTAAATAGCATGAATTATAAAGTAGATAATATTTAGTAAAATTTCAAATTAATTAATGTTCTATCGATTTTGTTTTTATCAAAAGCGATTTCTGATATATTTATCCGAAAAATCTAAAAATCTATTTTTTTAGTTTAAATTTTAAAGAGGAAGCGATATATTGATTGACATGATAAATGGTTGCATCGTAGACGTGGACAAGAACGACCAGAATCGCGACGTACGTAAACGTTTATAGATTTTCACGTGCCGAAAAGCTGTCGAGGGGCAATTCTTAGTTCTCCTTGGAAGGCCGTAACGATGTCGACCAGGCTAACTATGCCAATAAATCAACGGCCTTAATGAAAATGTAGCGCTATCCGTTGCAAGAGCGCTGAACGAGCGGTCCTACCTCCCCGTTCGCCGTTTAAATGAAATGAAAAGAACGTGCAGCACTGGAAAATGCCCTCCTAAAAATATCAAGATAAGAGCGAGTCGGCGATGAGGAGCTCTGTCCGGAATGAGGGATGGGGGCAGTTCGTTTCGCAGGAGAGAAAAACGCGCGTAATTGCGAAAACGTGGTATTTCAAAGAACGCCGGACAAACTTGCCGTTGATAATCTATACTGTAATATTATTAGAGTTCGATCCATACGACAAATATCTTGATTTCAATTTGTCGTGTTATCAATACGCATTTGTATAATTATAGAATAAGAAAAAGTTATAAATTAATATTTATGATATTTGTCGATGACAATAAATAAAATATATAAAATTAATTTGTTTCAGCTTTAAAATAAACGATAAAGCGATAAATAAAATTCTTTTCTCATTGTTTGAAATTATTGGAAAAAATCAAATAGATAGAATATAAGCAATTATTGTTATATCTTACAGAATTTTTACAGAATCTGAATTTTTGGGCCACAGATGTTCGTGTATTGAATTACTTCAGCATTCATACGTGGTATTGTTATTTTCACAGATGAGGGAGGGATACCGTAAGAATGGAAAGCATTCTTTTTCCGTTGTTGAAGATATAAAACATGACGTAGCATATGTTGCTCTACGCGCAGTGGTCACATACGTGTACAACATGTATAATGTCGCGTACGTGTGCCTGCTATAATTACGACAGTCGCGAGCGTACCTAAAACAAGTTTGTAATCGTGAAAGATGAGCAAAGACGACCCTCGCGGCTATACGCGGCAAAGAGGCGAGCCCGATAATATATGTACAATATTTTTAATTGTTGACATTAAAATGTGCTCCCTTGGTTTTTCTCGTTAACATGACGTGGGAGGGTCCGAAAACTGGCTCGCGTCACGTTTTCGGCCGAGCCCTCCGAGTTATTTATTTCACGCTTAAAGAATCACCCGCCATCCATACATACTGCCGTTGAGTACCGTCACATGTAGCCGACTTTGGACAGACTGTCTTCTGCAAGCGCGGGAAAAAATCTGTGACGCGAAAGCGAAAGATTCGAGGAAAATATCGTAGTAATTAAACAATGACATGAATTCTAAAAAGTCAGTAACATTAGTAAAAAATAGTCGTGGTCATGTACGAGAGAATAAAAATAAAAATATCAATTCTCTTCTTTATGCGAATTGCTAAATAAATCTTGTCATTTATAATTTTTTATTTATATCTTATATTAATTGTATCTCATGTTTATTCCTGTCACTCACTATTGTAGACAAATAGCCAATTGTTTCGGAAAAAAGCGTCTTTTGTAAAAAAAAAAAATCATATTTCGCTGTAGTTCGATCATGACGTATAGAGATTCAACTTTGCCATTCAAAGATTATGTACCCCTCGAACATCGTTCTGTACGATTACGCGAGATACGATCGAAAGAAACGAAATCGGAGGAGACCCATTGTCGAGGCGTATTCATATTTGGCTCCTACATTTTGCATGCGATTCGTACACAATGCGGTCCATCGGAAGCTGTCGTCTACTACTTCCGCTATCTGACTGCGGCACGTCTGCCTGCCTGTTTCCCCCTTCATTCTATCCCGTCGAAATTCCGACATATCCGCATATATTTATTTCGGTCGTATGGAAAAATACGAAAACGTTTTTCGGAGAGTTCTTCCATGTTTAACGTTTACTCGGAAAATGATTCGGAAAATAATATTGATTTCATTTGCAAGGAATAAACATTAATTAATCGTATCTTATTTTTTTCAATTATTGCGGAATTCATCAATAAGCATAAAGTTCATATAGCAGATCTTCATATTATTATACGATTACATTAATAGAATTAATTATCGATATACGCACGGAAAGAACGATTTTGCTGAAAAATTTAAAATTTTAGCTGGATACAGATCAGAAAAATATTTTTGTTAAACTATCAAAGTAATTATGTAAAACGCTCAAACCAAGTTGCTGAAATATCGAAATTTTTTGCAGCATTGCTTATTATTTTTAAAGTTCCAACAAAATTATTTTGATGGTCCAACAAAATTATTTTCTGATCTATATCCAGCAAAATTTTAGATTCATCAGTAAAATTGTTCTTTCCGTGCAAATAACAGTTATCAATCATTTACTTTTATTAAATAAAAGCGAACTGAAAATTAATTTTAGCCAGGCATTTACATAAAAAAAGTAATATACGTAAGTATCACGGGATTAATGAACAGATTGAAAATGAAATTCCAACGTGTGCGTGAAATCCGTCGATCACACGTCGCGTCGCAAACGACATATCTACATCTTTATTAAGGAGACACGTGTGGTTTAGAAATGTTTTACCCTAATTACGAGACGATCCTGATTAAATATATTCTAGTAGATCTTCGCCCTACCTCTCTTCCCCATCCTCTTCGCTTCGCTATCTCATACGTACACAGTTGTCACGTAATGGAATATATTCGTTACCGTGATATGATAACGGGCCGCCGTAAGTCAGAGAGTCATATTACCTTGGAGATCCTAGTCGCGAAGTATAGCGTGATTTTTCAATTTATTAAAGTCGACGCACACGCTTGTAGAATTGCCGCGACGAACAATGTAGATAAGAATGAAATTTATGATCCACCTATTGGAAATGCGACGAGCGCTCTCGCTAATGAATCGAATTCAGATAGCCGGGGATGAAGAATTGCGCGCGTGCATAAATCAAGAACAAAGCGCGGCAATAATTCCGACTAATGCGGCCGGAAGCGTTCGTTTCGCATCTTATCGCAGTCTGATCTCATTAAGCGCGAGTGCTTCGGCAAATTCGTCGATGTGATCGAGTCGCTCCGTATCAATTGTCGCCGACGCCTTGGCGAATTTGAGCCTAATTATTTTATTGCGAATGTATCGCCGGGTTAGGGTGCAACAACCCGAGTTAGGGTGCGCGTGAACTATTCGGATCGGTAACGCGATCACGATATCCATCTAGCGTGCAGCTTGATCAGAATGAGCACTTCTTTGACGAGTCAACATTAATTGCTAACGTTCGTAACGCTGCAAGTATCGTCCATGAAATTAATTTGTCATCTCGAGGGCTCAAATAAAAGGAACTTTGAGATAAAGGATCAAATTATTAATAAGATTTAATAGACATTGCCTGAGTTGGCTGTAAATGCCTGGTTGCTACTCCACGCTAGCATTTTTGTGTTGGACTTGCTGTACTTGTACTTTCTACGTTCATTGTAGATTTTTCCACGGACACGTGTTGTTGCACATTGTACGTGATGAACCACGTACACGCTCATAACTTTGGTGCTTTATTCACGGAATGCAAGAACGCCTTTGTCGTCGCCGAAGTGCCACGTACGCGCACGTGGACGTACGGGAATGACAAACGATCATGGAGGGTCGATCGGGTATTGGCATGCCATGTACGCGTGGGGTTATATAAATGAATCGCGTCCCCGGGGCTGTATCTTACGGGGATACGAAACATTAATGGACAGATGCGTTTTTGTCGACGGGAACGAATGGCCCATGGCTGTATGTCGATTTATCCTCGACGAACGATTCTGTCGCGGAGGACGCATCGAAGGTACACCGTGAAACCATTACGACGGAAATATTTCGATTATTATTTCTTTTTTTTTTTTTTTTTGTGAAAAATGTTTCCGCAATTGCGCGTCTATTGTTCAGACACTGTTCCATTGAAAAATAAATTAATGTGATTAATATCGAGCAAAAATAATTTATCAAGTCGAGAGAGCGCACGTTTTGTGCAGAGACGAATAAATGATTTATGATTTGATTTTAGATTTTCTGAGAATTTCTTTCTTTCAAAAAAAACAAAAGAATCTTTTTTAGTCTTTCGAGGTATTTACAGAAAAGAAGCATCCGCGAAATTATTCAAAGTTATTCGCGAAACGTATGTGAAGCAGGCATTTTTTAAAACTTTCTTGCGTCTGACGTGTTGGAAGTAAAAAAATACGAGCAACACTTTTCACTGAGAGAACATTCTTTGTAGCTCAAAGGTTTTGTTCAAATAATTCGTAACAATGCGTCGCGCACATTTCAAATTGCCGGCATACCCGAGGAAAAAAAAAAGGATATCTACGTACAAGGCGGGTAGTCCCGTGGTTTAGCGGGGTAAAGTACCTCGGCGTGTAACGAGGGGTGGATATTTGCATAATGATTGCAATTATTATTGCCTTACCGCGCGTAATCTATAACGCAATTCAAACGATAACCGCCCATGCATCGGGGACACGAGAGAGGCCCGTTAACATTCCCGGAGCGAAAGTGCTGGTGCGATGGTGGCCCTCACCATTAGTGAGTGCGACGAGACACTAACACATTGCCAGATATCGGCATCGTTATGTATCCGCGGTTATGGTAGATTAGCCGTCCTTAATGTCGTTCTTGTTGCGGTCTGACGACAGTTGTGATTTAAACCGAGAAAATTTCGCGGCAAAGTGACAAGTATGTCATTTTATTTTTATCGTACAGCCACTTTGTCTTTCTGGCAATCGAACGAATTTTAGTCACCTGTACCTCGTAATCTACTATAAGTCTAATATAATTTTTTTGTTTCGGAAAATACTTTTCAATTTTTGACAGTAGATGACAATGTGACATCGCCATGACATGATTCAGATAACATGATGATTATTAAAGAAATTTACTTTTTATTTTTTATTATAGTTATTATATCGTTATAAATATTATTGTAGTAAAATTGTTGTAAGATAGTACAGTATTGCTATAATCTTTTAATATACAGATACTGTATGTTTGGAATAAAATTCATTAAAGAAATATTTTCGAATATTTTTATTTCGTCAACTGGCTAAATTACAAAATAATTATTATTTTCTAAATATGGAACTGGAATTAACGTGATACATGTTTCTATTATGGATATTTCTCTTGATACGTGTGACAATATCTTTAACAATATTCATAAGAGATTAATTCTATATTTGCACGATGCAAGCATCCTCGAGTCGGTAGGGTAGATACCCCTAGTAAGAGATAAGGGGTCGCTAGTCGACCGTCTTCTTATCGACTGGAAGCTCCATGCAAAACGGCTCCCTGACTCCCCGATAGAAAGGGGTAGCTGCGAATTGCCGCCATCGATTTGAACAACCCCAATTCGTTAACGTAAGATTGAAGGGTTCGCCTTCAGGCAAACATCAATCCACATGATTTCCAACGATTCCGGATAAACGGCCGATTCCGTAATTGCATAAGTTATGATTGCATCGCGGACGCATATTGAACTGCTTTAAGGAATCGTTTCATAAATCTCGCATAATTGCTTGTCGATATATTGTTCTTAATGAAACGGGGAGAACGTTATCGCGTTTCTCGCAATTCGTCTTGCTGCAATACGAGAAAAGACAGAAACAATATTGAAGCGCGTGCTATCGAACTTATTATTTCGTCAATTACTATTTTGTGTTTAATAAAGTTCGTTAAGTATCGTGATTTGTTGAATTTACCTTATATTTTAATTATTGAAGAAGCTCTAAATTTAAGTTATACATCTTTTTTCGCGATATATTTTTGTTTTTTTAATTTTTTGCATTGAAAATGAAATCTATTACATAAGGGAGAGTTGCTAAATACGGTTGCCTGAATAGTACCTCATCAATATTTTATTTTTATTTAATATAAGCAGTATTTAGTGACAAAAATTAATAATTTCATATTTGTGCTAATGTTGCTAAATGCT
Source organism: Cephalotes varians (assembly GCA_037157785.1). Classification (NCBI taxonomy): domain Eukaryota; kingdom Metazoa; phylum Arthropoda; class Insecta; order Hymenoptera; family Formicidae; genus Cephalotes; species Cephalotes varians. The sequence continues at coordinate 1,652,183 of JANQDE010000002.1, read as the reverse complement.
TATACTAAGAAAAATATAAAATATCGAGGAGGTACTTAGGTGACCAGTACGCATTTGATAACTTTTTTCTATTACTTTTGTCATAAATTAAGATAAAATAAATTATGTGTATTGTTATATAATAGATATTTTTTTTTATAATATTAAACTCGCTTTTAAAAGTTACATCTAGATCGTTTTATTAACGAGAAGCATGTGTTTGTTTTGATTTCGTTTTTTCTACGATGTTGGGAGTACTGATTATTCTTTCTTTGCTTTGTCCGAATTTCATTTTTTAAATATACACATCTTTGTTCGCCCACGATTACATCGCGAATTGGCGTGGAAATGGATCCTTTTCACAAATCTCCGGTGATATAAATCGATACGTATGCGTATACGCGTTTCTTTTGTTATGGAATCCCCGTGTGAATTATGACCGTCCAATAGAGGGAACCCCCGCGAACGCTATATTGGATTCGCGATACGCATTTCGCGTGCCTCGTGATACTCAAATTTCAGCCGGTAAATCACGGCTGCCTAGATCGGTGCAACTTCGAGAGGGTCGAAAGAAACTTGCGATTTCTTCGGTCAAATGCGAACGTAAAATCGTCGTTCCGCTTTAAATACTTGGTTATGTAACTAACGATAGGTCTTTAGATTCACGGTTAGTTTTGCCGAAATGTCTTCAGATAAATTATTTTTAAGAATAGTAATTATATTAAATAGAAAAAAAATTCTTTAATATTATTAATAAAAATTCTATGATATTATTCTATGTGTATGACATTTTTATGTATATGGCAAACATCGTAGGGCATCGAACGTTTTCGGGTGGAATTTGTGACGTGTTTTGTCGCGTTGTAAAATATTGACGCGCGCACTATATTCACTGTAGATATTTCACATGACGCAACGTTCTTCACTGAGACAGAAGGAAATCGAGTTTTATATTTTATCAGACGATCTCTTTGAGTTTTTTCTGATGTAACCTTTGTTGACATAAGTAATAAAAACCATTTTATTCGTGGACAGTATTTATTAATATCTACCGAATTGTTAACTGAAAACGAGCAAACAACCATTAAATAAATCAAACTTTTTATAAACTTCTATTTTTAAAATTAATCAAGAAAAAAATATTTATTCTATATAAACTTGCAATTATAGATTTATTTCATAGTATTTTGTAGCGATTTATATGTAATTGTTTTTATAATTTAATTTGTTTGAGACCTTTTTCTATTCTGTTATTGATATCGTCAAGAAAATAACACGTCTTGAAATTTAAAGATGGCTCGCCATGAACTTTTATATATGTAGTTTTTTTTAAATAATACATATGTACAACAAAATAATTATCTTCTATAATATACATGTGTCAAAGATTTTTATTGTTATAAATCAGATTTCTATAGAAAACTATGAGGAAAAGAAGAAATGTAAATTTAAAACAGCTCTTATAAAAGATGTAAGAGTTTCATTTAAGATACAAACATGCATTCACGAATTCCTTTGTATTGAGGGTGCATCGACATCGGCCATCGTCATGCCCATCGTATCGGCCAAGCACCCCTCAATAACCTCGATACAAAATTCTTTTCACATTGCCCTCAATGGCTAGAGGTATAGGAAATATATGAAAGGCTCGCCGTCCAGTTCAACCGGCGCAATGTTGGCCGAGGCTTTTTCTCCCAAACACACGAGTGCCGTTTGCGAGGGGCCTATAAGCTCGGACCCCCTCCCTGTAATGAAACATAAATTATTCAATCGAAATCAGCTACGGACTACCGAGCGTCTACCACGACGTCGGTACTTTCCGGTCAAAAGCGGCGCTTTAAACCGAAACCCTCGATCCTTTCCGCGAGGAAGGCGATGAAAGCGAAGCGGCCGCGGCAGACCTTTGCTTTTTTTACGTGCGTGTTTTGAGCGATTCCACTTTTTTTTCGGGACTGAATATCGTCTGGCGTGCACACGCCTTCAGTTGTTCCTCGAGCAAGCAATTGGAAAATTTCGGCTCTCCACGATGAATTCTCGTTATTGAGATCGAGCAGAGAGAGAATATCTATGTTTCATTTAAAGAGTAGATTTCGAGGGTTCGATAGTAAATTAAATATTGCCGTGCGAATGAAAATCCTAAAGCATTGCGGAGACAATACTTGATTACGATAAATTATTTGTTACATAATTTTAAACGAAGAATGATGATAATGATTATCTTCTATAATTATCTAATAATTGTCTTTTTCTGAACCTTTAACGTAGTTAGTAAAGTACTAAAGAATACGTTCGAAGTAAGTAACAAAAAAATGATTCCTCGGGGAAAGAAATTTTTAATAACGTATTTTCATTACGCTTGTAAAATATACTTTACTTTTATTTCGCGTAAGGCATCGAAAACGGGGCGAAACGCATCTCGCGAATCCCCGAGGACCTCTCCCGATTCCACTTCCGGAACGGGCACGCGCTTTAAAACTGAAACTGCGCAGCTCAATTCCGGGCGTGTCGACACGCGCGTCGGTGTCGACGGGGAATAGAAGACGTTTAGGTGAGGCCGTCAAATAAAATACACACTCGTCCCATGTGAAGGGAGTGACGTGAAACTGTCGCGATCCTCCTGCGGAGGCCTCGTGTTGTGCGTACGTGCACGTCCATGCAGACGCACACGCACCTCGCGCCAGGAATCGAGGCTAACATGGTCACGCAATTAGCGAAATATGACAATGAATATTTCCAGGGGAAGTATCCGTAATGGAGACACGTATCACGCTAACTCCCGCGTACGCAGGAAATGACAATCATTTTATGATTTTAATAGAATCAACGTTTTTTTCACGCTAAATTATACGTGCTAGAAAATATTTTCTTCTCCCTCGCGTTTGCGTGAACATTAGGAGTATGTTGCAGTAACAGGAGATTTGAACAAGCAAAAGAGATCGGACATGTGTGGAACTAATTGAGGATGCGCGGAGGACATCTTGGAATTCTCCAAGATTGCGATTTGCTACGTTGATTCAAGTTGCGAACTCCCACGCGCCCTGGCAGCCTAATTAAGCTCCTATATACGATGAAAGACGGGTTAGAACAACGTTCATTGCGAATCAATGTTTTGTTTGGAGGGCTACTGTATATGTTGTTTGGTAGAGGAAACATCTGAGGACGCGTGACATTTTTCGTCATGCAGAATTAATTTCGTGCGACAACACACACGAATCGGAGACAATATTTTCGCGTTAATTTATGCGAGGTGCAACTAATCGCATTATGCAGGATTTCACGTGTTCTATTTAATGTAATGTCACCTTTCTGTAATGTCACCTTGTAAAAACTACGTTCGGTTATTACGTACTAACAGGGAAATGCAAATATTTTTTTGTGTATTGCTGTGCTTAAGTTACGAAAATTCTTGGGATATTCTGCTCGACGTTGCAGTAAATTCAGCTATTTCTAAATATATTGTTTTTTTATATCTTGTGAAATTTTGTCCGCATTTTTTTTACATATAACATTTATTGCTTATATAATAGTTATCATCTGGCAAATTGCCGTCAAATTGCCAGCATTTATTTACATACGTTTATCTTTTGTGATAATTATATTCACTTATTCTTACGCCCGTTTCGTTTTCATTATTGCGCGCGCGTGTCGATCTATTGTAAAGCTCGATGCGGCTCATCGTCAGGGAACGTAAGAGCGAGCAATATTGCTCCGGTCGGCCGGGAAGGCGCATATAGATTTTTATGCAAATTATATTGATATCCGATCGTGGCCGACGATAGTGCACGGAACATGCACGTCCCGCGGTTAGTCAGAAAGTAGCCCTACCTAGCCGCGTTCGTTCAGCTGCAATTCCTGCGATTGCTCGTTGCCGTTCGAGAAACGGTCGTGATTCGTTGGAACCCCTTTGCATCTCGCGATCCAGCTCTAACGAGGGCGAGGTAGGGTAAATCGCGATTAATGCTGTTCTTAACTTCCTCTTCCCCTGCCAACCTCTGGACGCAGCAGCAACCCCGAGCACGTTAACTCCGCGGTCTTTTATCAAATGTATGTGTTTTAGAAATTACACGTGCCGCCGGATTTATCGAGCGTAATGCGACTGAAATAAATGGAAATTAAAAAGCGCGGTCACATAAAACGAGACTTTAGCGAGAAGCGGTGTAAAGAGTGGAGCCCGAAGGGTAAACCGCGAGTTAAGAGGGCGAGCAATTCTGCGGATATGTTTAAAAACCGATAGTTTTTCTTGCATGTTTAGACTAACATAACTACGTAAATAACTACGTAAATCGACGACTCGTTGCTCGATGGATGTGCGTGCAATGAGAAGTGCGTGACCTAAGGTACACGATTACCGGTTGGCGCGAAACTCGGACCGATTTGAAATATAACCTACTCGTTATTAATAAAATTTGCATTTACAAGGGCGAAAAGGTGTCACGGCACGCCACGCGGGAGCGACAGAACACCTTTCTTTAATGAGGATTTCTTTTATTTAAATTAATGATCATTCTCTTTAAAGGATCTGTCTAACTTATTGTCTAATTAAAAATTATGAAAATACATAATTAATTATATAATGATCACTATATTTTACATTTAATCCCGGATTTTATTCTCTAAATTTTGCAGTTATCATTTTCCTTGTCAGAATACGTTTATGCATTAAATTACTTAACTTCATTTACATAGTAATAAAAGCCTATCTATTACTAACAGATTTAGTATCAAGTCTTATCCGCGACAATCGATCCTGTATTTTTAAATAAATCCAGTGGATCCACGGATACGTTCGTTTAGCTCCGAACCTTGGCGAGTTCGTGGGGTTTGATTACTTGTTATCGAGTTAACTCAACCGTCGTCTGGCATCTGATAAAGGCTCGCGAGTAATTATTAATCATAGACCGGGCAGTATAACGATCCATCCGAGTCTTATCTCGGTGTCGAGTGATGTATGTACGTGGCCGAGGTCTACGCCGCAGCGCGAGGGCTAGCGGAATTGTGCAACATCTAGAAGGGCGGTGGTAGTGGTGGTGTCGGTGGCGATGATGGTAGTGGTGTTGTTGCTTGGTGAGTTACCTACTCGCTCGCTTAGTTCCTGGCGAAACGGGGGTTGGCAATACTTCACCAAGATAACAACTAATAATCGATAGTTGGCATTGCCAGGTACGCAGCCAGGTACACGTACATAAGTAAGTACGGTCTCGAAAAGTCCCTTATTCATTCCCCTTCCCCACCTTTTCTACGTTCTTAACTCACCCTCTCGTCTTGCCGCCCACCGCCGCGTCATTCGGATCGGTGGGTAGTCTCGCCTTTTAACCATCCAACGGCGGCATGCAAGACGCTCGTAGGTCAAAGGTTGCGCACTCCGACTACTCTGTAAATTATCGTGAGCTTAACTGTTACCTCGCCTCTGGCTGAATGAACAGTTCGAATACGACGTATCTTTCGCGGGAATGCAATTTTCGTGGGAATGAGAGGGAGAATGTAATTTTCTCCTATAACGTGTGTATCGTACGTAGAGTGAGATACTTGCAAAGTCGACACGCTATACATGTATAAACTTCTTCGAAGATACATCACGTTATAATCTAAATATCAAGAATATTTTTATAAAAAGCGAACAACTATAATTATTTAATACGCAGCATGCAGAATTTGTTACTTAAATATATGAGAAAATAATGGATATTATTAAAAAATAAATTAATCATCGATAAAATATATATTATGATTAATATTTTTTTAATTATAATTAATAGTTTTTTCTTTAGTTCATTTATGAAATACGAAATGCATATTTGTGTAAAAAAAAATCGAACACTCAAAGGATGAAACATGTAGCTAGAAAGGAAGGGAAAGAAAAAGAATTCAACAAGATTGCCGGCCTTTACAACAATCTGCAAGGTAGGGTAACTGGTATCGCCACGCGAGATAAAGTATTACAATCGAACGCACGCAATAAGCCCTATCGCCGACCGATCGGCAATAAAATGTAAAATTTAAACCAGCAATTATCTCGTGTCGTGTATCTGGCTAGCTCGTCAACGTGTCGCGTCTGACTTCCTTTTCCCTCCACTTCCGTTGCGTATCGCCACGTTGCTACTATCGGCCCTACCACGACTCGCAACTGGTTCAATAATTAATACATCGACGACACCGTATCGTTGCTAGGTGATTATTTCACAAAACACGTTCGTCGAAACGATCGTGCTGCAAATTCGATATGTAATCAACGTAATCAATGACTAGCAATGATTAACAAGATAAGTAACAAGATATACCAATTTTGAAGAAGGTAATTAATAGCTTCGCAAGTTACAATTTAATGCAAATTGTTTGACAAAATAAAAAATAAATTTTTTTATGATATAAATTGTATAAATTAAATAATATACAAATCGCGGTATTATTTTCTCCAAGAGATATTGCACGCTTTTATAAGTTAAAATTTGACAAGATTTATTGCATCTGACGTATTTCATATAAACAATATGATAAGTATATTGCGACGTTTCTCTTCCACATCGAGTGTCACCGGCCTATTTGCATTCCAGTTCAACCGCAATGAAAGGCAGCTCGAATAAGGATTCCAATAAAATGTTTGGGGAGGTTTGCTTTGGGCGGGTGGTTCGGGACGTGAAACGTGGAATTCGATATTACAATGTTACTCTGTAGTTCCGTACATGTTCTCTCGTATCTGCACGTCAACATAAATTGTCCCTTCCCGCCTCTGCCGTTCGAGAAGGAATTTTTCTCCTCGTATCACATATTTCCGAACTGCACAAGGTGAATAAAGCCTGCGGCACACGATGTTTTTCCTGCTGGATTGCTTGTGTTTTAGTAAATTACTAAAATTGCATCAAACAGAAGGAATTTCTAGTAATTTACTAAAACGCAAGCAATACAGCAGGAAAATAAGCATCGTGTGTCGCAGGCTTAAGATGCTGGATATTTTTTACGCAACCTGCATGATGAGAAATTAAGTTTATTTTTTTTTTCAAAGTCTATATAATCGTTACATGAATCTCATGCGTCAAAAATAAAATATAAAGTTTCGAATAAGGTTTCACATCTTGAAACATAGACATTAGAGATCATCTGAGAATATTCAGCTGATTGCGAAACTGAAGCAAAACGATTACTCTCATAAAACCTTCAAGTATGTTAGTATGAAACATTTCACAATATTATAAAACGACAAATATTTATTAAATCTTCTGTCATTAAACCTCTTTGTTTGAAATGATATAAGGTCAGCTATTGATAAATAAGATAGGCTACGAAAAATCACAACAAAACTGACTTAATTAAAATGTAACATTATTTAATCTCGCTCACATATATTTTTTATCTTTACGACAGCAAAATCTATAACATTAAATTGTCTATGATGTGCTTGGAAACTTAGAGTATGATCGTTATACTTATCCGTTATCATTATCATGTCTAACGAACAGCGGCGCGCTAAGAACGCGTCTGTACGGCCCGCGCAAACGATAGTAATGAACCGCGCTTAGGAGAGTAATCGTAATATTCGCACGCTTTCCAAATGCGTCCTTTCGAGTTTCGTGTGCTAAGAACGTAGAACCCTTAGGTCCCGTGGGGTGGCTCTACTTTACGATCTGCTCGTCCGCGTGCTTCGCACAAAGGACCGCGCTACCTCGTTACGGAGGGACCAGTTAGAATAAAGTGTGATTAGGACGATAGTTATGGCATTTTGTATTATAATTCCGCGAGGGAAAGCTCAGCCCTCTCGCCCGCCAATCCCGCCACGTTCATTCTCGAAGGAGCTGTTAAGGCCTTGCCAAGTTTTCGATCCGAGGTAACGTGAATTCCGTGATTGCTCGAGATTCTGCTTTATTTGCATGCACAGCCGAGATAAAACCAGCTTTAAATTTGCGAAATCAATTTATAACTTTATTTTTGAGTGAATTCCACTGATGTGTATTTTAATTCAATTTTTATTATATAATATATATCTTTATATAGTATATATCTTAACGTTTGAAATCCAAAATGTTAATTATTTTAGAACGTCAAATTTACATAATTACAAAAATATGGAGAATTTATTAATTTTTTATATTTAAAATGTATATTTAAAAGTACATAAAGTTTTTCTATAATAATAACAATATTTTTCTTTCTCTTGTCATCTTCTACGTATTCTTATAAAATACGAATTGGTTCCTAATCTTAGAGCCTTAACGAAGGTACGTTGTTAAGAAAAAATGTTGGACAGTGATTCACCGGGACGTTCAGCCGCACAGGGGTTAGGCATTCGTTTTCGTTGGGGGACAATCGAAGTTCTGGCGAAGTTAATCAATCGATCCAGAAGACCCGTGAGAATCGGGTAGATAGTGGGCAGCCGGCGGCTGCCCGTATTTGATTGTTTAATTAGCAAGATGACCCGGTCGTATTCCGGCGGGAATTCTCGAAGGAGCTCGAGTTGGACGGGAAGAAGCATCGAGGGAGGAAAAGGCGGAGTGTCTTTAGAATGAGGCGAGAGAGAAAGAGCGGGACGGAAGGATGGGATAGAACGCGAGAAAACCGAAGACACCAGAAGGAGATACAGCCAGCGGAGCGAGTCAGCGGAAAGCTGACGCGATGGTGGCGGGGGACAGGAAAGAGAAGAGGATGTGTGTTCCAAGAGATACAGTCGCTGGAACTCTGGCGAGCGACGGGAGGGAAAGGGTAGAAGGAGAGCTAGATTTCTGGTGTATAGGGGTATTAATCCCTACCCTCAATTACCCTTTGTCTTGGGCGCAGCTTGGTCCACTTGTTAAGACACCGCCACTGTTTGTCTTGAGGAGCAGGTAAGGGCGCCCCCGGAGCGGTCGCGGAGGTCTGCCGGCTGTTTCGGTCGCTGCTTTACATACGTTCGTGAGACCGGAGACGAACTGCTACCGGGAAGGACTACTGATCGTTGCGGTCTCGCCTCTGCCCCTGATAGAAGTTCGTCGGCAAAGTTCCCGCCTTAAGGGATACCGCTCACGCCGCCACTGATATCCTTGCTCTCGCGTGATCCGCAGCCTTTTCGTGGACTCGAGCGATCCTGGTGCTAACTTTCCTTGAGATATATTGGCTCGAGTCTTATTCCAAAAAGTAGCAAAATGTTAAACATTTGATGGTGTAAATCATTTTGATAAAAATATAGACATCTCAGATTTAAACGACAAGATAGAAAGTTTATATATCATTGAAATTTGATATTTTTTTCTATAATCTCATGGAGAGTTTCTCCTGTCCATTTGCATATACTAAAAAAAGAGATATAATGCCTTTTTTGAATTACATTATAGCAACATTAAGTCACATTAAAATCTATATAATGTGCTGTAAAAAAACTATCTTTATCTTTCTCTTTCCACTTCTCTGTTCTTTTACTCGTTGTGGTTTGACACTTCTTTGAAATTCAATAAAAAAGAAGAAAGAAGGAAAGATTAAAAAAAAAACTGCGAATCGTCCCATTGAATTCGGTAAGGTCGAGATATGAGTCGAGAGGTTCAACGGAAGTCCGCTACCTCCAATTTATCCCGAGGGCAGGGAGCAAAGAGAGTGGCGTGAAAACCGAAAGAGTCGACAGGACGGCAGATTTATCTACGTCGTGGTAATTTCCTCAGATTTTCCGCCCGTATTATTTGTTCGACATCGGGCCGGCAACGAGCACGGCGGCAGAACGAGGGGTGCGTCGTCCGTTTCTTTACACTACGAAGAATATCAATTGTTAGAAATACAAAGGGTGAGAGCGCGAAGCGGGGGGTTGAAGGGGTGGAGAAATCGTCTTCGTCGTTTGGGGTAAGAAGGAACCACCGGCGCCGCGCGGTATATAGACGAGGGCGGCATGGGGTGAGCGCAGCCTGTGGCACACCACCCCTGTACAAACCAAATTCTTAAGAGAATTTAACCGTTTGAATAGCTCGCAAATCCATTGCAAATGTTTACACGGGATTGGCGCGCGGGCGAACTTCCTTCTCTTTCTGCTCGATTCCACCGGCAATCGCGATATCTGACTCCCTGCCTTTGGGACTCGAAGGCATTCGGTCGAATTTCCTAAGATTTCTGACACGTGTCCGTTTCGTGTATCCGATTGTACTTGTACAAAATAACTTTAGGTTCTAGCGTTTCCTTCTGAGTTGCTTATAAATACATAAACTTATTATAATAACAATGTACACATATTTAGTTCTTAAATAGCGCTTAACTTATTACTTTGCCTAACAAGAACATCGAATTTCTTCCTTTCTAATTTATTACTTCTATATTAAAAAAATTAATAAGAAAGGTCTTTTAGAAAAGTCTATTTCTCTTGTTCTCTTTCCTTGTCTTTCTCTCTCTCTCTCTTTCTCTCTCTTTCTCTCTCGCATTGAGATTTTATACATCGAAATATATATATGAATTGTATATGACGCAGGAATACTAAAAAAGATTATTTAGAAAATTTTATTTGTTTATTTAAGAAAAATCATTTGTACTTAAAGCACATACTGGACAATGGATTTTTTAATGTCGAGACACAAGAGACTAAGTTCGATATTGAACGGGGAGTTGAATCGTCATTTCTCGGCAATCGAAGTTGGGATATATGCAGAGGGTGAAAGGAATACGGCTTATTCGCGTGCCACCGAAAAGTTTTAGGAAGCAGCGTGGCGTTGCATGCCTCGGCATTAATAATTACTTTACAACTGATTTCTTTTTTTTCTATTTTATTTTATTTTTTAGCGGTACGATCGCGACTGCTACCGCGCAGTTAAAGTGTTGTGCATACGGGAACGCCTTTTATTGTGCATTAAAAGCTCATATCACATTATTATTTCAGCTAATCCGCAGCCGATGTCGCATGCTCATACGGAATTATTCCTACGTACAATGTTCGTACCTTAATTATTTGTTTTATATAGAGTCCGATAATAGTTTAAATTTCTTGAAGTATGTCGTAGATGTGTGTGTGTGTGTGTGTGTGTGTGTGTGTGTGTGTGTGTGCGCGCGCGCGCGCGCGCGTGTACGTATTAACATGACGCGATTAAAATTATATTAAATTGGTTCACATCTTTTGATCATTTTCTGATCATGATTATTAATGCTATTTAAATTAACAAAACAATTTTAATTTTTTAAATTGATTTTTTACTGTTTAATAAGAAATTGTTATATCTAGAAATTTTGTTTGCGTCATAATTAATATATGAGTGTGGCATTTTTTTAATGATATAATCACTATACAAATTTATATATCTCTAAATACACTTGAGAAATTTATAAATTTCTAATGTATCAATTACTTAACTGATGCTTTAAAATTGTTTCAATTTTTGGATGCTATCTGTTTCTTAGTTTGCTAGCAAAATGTACATTAAGTATGTACATTGTGGTACGAGATTTAGTATGGTCAGCTTTTGATGTCACTGAATTTCGAGTTTTCGTTCGCGAAGTAGGGTAGGTGAACGATGCCTTCGGTACCAGCAACGCATATCGGTTGACCTCAAACATGTATATGTATAAATCGCAACGTACTGCCTCCTCAATCTTGTCAAGCTGCATCGCCCCGTGAGCGTAACTCGTAGGTCTTGCCGCCAAAACCGCGCCATTCTGCATTCATAAGCTCGTTGCCTTTCTCTGTGCTTCGCATTCCGAATTATGTTTACAAAGAATTTTTGTATTGCGAACAATATTCCGACTTTTTTCAGAAGTGGTTTTGAATTTTAATCGATATCGGTTTTTTACTACGTTCCTTTGATTTTGAATTATCTATAATAAGAATTTTTATATTGTTTAATAATAATACAATATATATTTTTTTTGTTACATAGCGCTTCGCGTCGTAAAAAGTTATGCGTATAATTTTATACCATATTTTTGATTCAACAATTTCATTTATAAGCATATCGCGAGAGAACGATAACTGGATTAATTTTGTCAAATATTGTTTCTCTTAAAAAATAACGCAGAGTTTATACAATGAAAAATATTTCTATCATTTCTAAGATATCTCTAATCGGGCTAATATTAAGTACAGTTACAAAATATTCTTGTTAATAACGGATAAACGTAGCACCGAGGTCTAAAGGCTAATTTATCGCGTCAATCGCCGCTTCGTTCACTTTGATGAGAACGAACTCCATCGAGCACGCATAGAGTCGCGGTTCAATCGATATTATTACGAAATCTACAGGCTGCCGTGTGCAAATGCTCGTCGCGTCGTTGCAGTCGACTGCACGACAAGGGGCGCGGGCGTACCACCAACGCTCGATTATATCGTGGGATTAAAGTATGATCGGCCGGTCACGATATTCGACGATCAACTGATCGATGAAAGGCGGAACGCGCGGTCACGTGCCGCAAGAACGAGAACATTCGCTTCATGTGAATTTAAACGTGTTCATTGTATATTTCTTTGCGACGTGTCAGATTTCTCTTAGGTATTTGGCATATTTTTAAATTTGTTTGTTGATCGTTTCATAAAAGTATTTTCTTAGTAACAGGCACCAAATTTAGCGTTTTCATATTACGTGTTTCATATAGAGAATAGATATTTATACCATATTGATATTCACCCGTATATTTTATTTTTCACGTAAATTGAGATAATTAATAAGCTGAGATCTACAGAAATTGCTTATAGCTATAAAAGATAATAATATATTAATATATTTTAATTCCATTGTTATAAATGTACATTTACGTAGCACATTAAAAGTATAAAACAAAATTAAATAATAATAATAATTTATTTAACGCCAGAAATTTTAGATATGCATTAATGTAAAATGTATAATAAGTATTCTACTATTCGCATAATAATTTTTCGAAATAAAAACGAAATATATCCATGATATCGTCTCGCTACTTTGAAAGTTGTACAGTTTATCACGACTGAAAACGGTACACGGCTCTCACACACACATACACTAGCGCATCTCTATAGAACATGATATAAATGATTTTCAAAGATTTCGCGTGCCAAAGTTCTGCAATTCCGTTCCATGTTCCAGAAATGGCTTCACGTGCCATTTATATCCATTCAATAATTACGTTGCCTCGAAAAATTCACAACTGCGAATGGATCGTGATAGCGTGATATGATACAGTCGTTATCGACATGAACTTTGCACTTTGCACGTTAGTGCCGGTCTCGAAATAATTTACGGTGGCGTTACAAAGCGGCATTGTATTTCTCGTGCAGATGCAATTCGTATTCTAAGCTTACCTGCGTACTCCGCCATTTCTCTTTCACTTGTCTAGAAATAAAAACGGTAGTTTTATAGGTACAGCGGTATGAGACTTGTCTGAATATCAGGTATCTTTACGAGATAATAGTTTTCACGAGATAACAATTTTCAAAGTTTGATCACATAATAATTTCATGTCAATTTCTTTCTATCGTTATTAGATACAGTCTTTTGTCTACATTCACAATTTGAATTTTGTATATTCTCATATTTGTTTAAAAATTCTGTGTTATAAGATTTATAAACTGTTTACATGTAATAAACATTTACTGATGATCTTTAATAGATTCTATAATTTTATTCTATGATATATCTAGATTTATTATATATTTTGATATATGCAAATAGACATTTATAATTTTACTCAGATCTATTTTAAATATTTAAACAATCTTATTTTGAGTTCTTTTTTTAAATTATAGTCACAGTCTGTAAGCTACCGACGCGCCTCGGCGAAACTGGGAAGCTTCGACGCGGTTCGAAGTTGAAAGCACAAGTCGATGGAGTCTGTGATTCCATCGACGTGGGGCGACGTCGGGGTTGGAGACCGGTTCCGTCGACCGATGGGGATGAGGGATCGCGAAGCACACTTTACGATACGTCGAATGACTAATACGTTGAAACAATAGGCTGTCGTCGACGGCCTCCGATGAGACTGATGGCTTGGGGGTAGGCCAGGAACTGCAGATTGGGAGACGGCGCGATGGGGAGATTCCAATGCACCACTTAAGCGTTTCTATATCCGTGCCTTCGACTGCCCGTACGTACTTCCGTGCTTTTATCGCGCGAGGCTCGCGCGACGCCACTCGTCACAACCAGCGAGATGGCTTGTCGCTGTTACTATCGTTATTAATGACGACAATTATTATAAGGAAGTCAACTTTCCCATCGTGGGTGTCATTATGTCGTTATGAGCGCTCTTACAGCCCTCGTTGTCGCGCATAATAGGGCGTTCCGACGTCTCCTATTCTCACGTCTTTTCGAGGCTGTAAAACGACGCGATTATTGGCAAAGATGTTCCTTGTTGTTTATTGGCGTACTTTAACAGAATTGTATTATATGATACTTTACGAAATGTTTAATTGTTAGTTATCAGAAATTTTTTATTGCTACGTAACGACGCTTACTTTGTAACGTATATGTATTAACATAGCTTTCTGAAAATATCTAACATTTATTGTATTATCAAAGATAGCACATTCTTTAAGTCTATGTATGTATATTATTCACGCTGATCCTACGCTAGATAGAAGCTCATCTTCTGTAGTGGATTAAAATTGGCGTATACACGAAGCGCCTTGTCAAAGGACACCAGTTAGTACCGCATAAAACATATACGAAACATGGCCGTCCGCCTGCCTACCTGGCTTACGTTGCTTGCCTTTATTCCGACAAAGTCAAAGTTCAAAGTCCGTGTGTGTAGCGCGAGAATCGCAGGGACAGGGACGAGCAGAGGCGGAAGGGGGTGTTGGGGACGGGGGTGGCCGAACCCCGCCGACGGTGATTGCTTCTCCCCCAGTCTGCCTTAAAATTGACGTCATATTCGTTATCCTTTCGACCCTTCTTCCGTGCCGTCCTCGCGTCTCCCGCGCTTCCGCCCCTGGGCATCTCTTTCTGCATGCGTATAAGCTTACATCAACCCTTCTCCATACGGCCACACCCAGTTCGGGGTTCAGTCGACGAGTACCCCGAATCCGAGACGCGTGAGGTAGCGGATGAAAAAGGTGGATTCTTTTTTTCTCTGCGATTTCTATTGCCGCGCGTCATCTCCTTCGAGCTTCCTTTTTTCTCCTTTTTTTCGAAGAGAAATTTGTCCGAAGATCGTTATTGAGCTGCTTGCTGCTAAATGAGAAATGGTGAGTCGATGAAGATGAGACGAGAGATTGAATATTATAGTGCTTGCAAATTTATAGAGCGTACTTTAGAAGATTCACATCAAGCTTTAATCTTTTACAGCTGTGTAATTATTTTCGAAACATTAGATAATAAATATAAAATTATGCTATTCAAAATTGAAAACTAAAATGGATCAGTTAATTTAATCAAACGAAGTTTGATGAAAATCTTACGAAATCTTGTACGGAACGTTTCATAATTTAATAACGAATAAGAGAATGAAATGAAATATTATTTTAAATAATTAACATAATGAAGTAACATCGATGAAAATTGATTCCTGTTCTCTCTCAGTAACAATAGAAATTTTTGATCTTTGCTACTCGATTGGGAGCGTCGTCGATAAGCGCCACAGCTCCCGAGATACAAACGGAAGGGAGAAAGAAGGCTTTACGAGCGGAATAGTGGGCATCCCTTACCGCGGCGTCGAACCACCCCCTCCCAGAAAGAGCTTCCATCCCGGGAGAGAGAGCTTCCATTACTAATCCATGCAAAAACCGGAATATCTTTATCCCCCTCCGCATGCTGAGGACGTATTTCCGGAATAAATTCCGACGGAGGTAGCCGCGCGAAGACTGTGCTATGCGTTTCATGTACAGCGTTCTTTATTATTTTTGTCGGATTGATCTAACCCTTTCATGTTGGCTCGCGCGAAAAATTATTTCGCTTTAAAAACCGAGGCGTATAAAACTATAATATATTTTCAGTTGGGAGATATGCCGTTATTATGTAGATTTTCTACGAGTTTCGACGTTTATTGATTACGCAGAATTCATTTTATTCGTATAATACCCGAATTCGTTATATTTATTATCAAACAGTAATACCCAGTGTTTTTAAAACTCATATTTTTAATTTTATTAACTTTATATGATTTCACAAGAGTTAATTTATATATACATCACGCGAACGTATACAAAATTTAATACATCTTTCTCTCCGTAGTATATACTCTTCTGGCAAATATTAATTATAACCGAACATCTGCATTGCAGTGCGCGTAAACTTAATCCTCAAACCCCGAGATTCGTTTCCCTTGATACCAGTTCGCGCGATAAAACGCCGATGGCGACTTTATGACATTTTCCGCGAGAGATAGGAAAAGAGCGACCGCGGTCACCGCGAGTATGGACGTCGAAACGACTTGAAGGCTCGCAACTCGGGGAAATACGTGTGTCGTTCGAGCCTCGGGTGGGCAAGTGGTATCCGTCCGAGTCCAAAGGGTTGGAGTCCGAGGAGAGGAGGCGGTCGAATGGGTTAGAAAGGGTTGGAGAATCGTGGCAGCGCCGGCGCTCGCGGGGGTGTATCTGGGCGGAGGTGGAATACGAATATGAGAATTAAAGCCGTCGAAGGAATTAAAGCGTATAACCGTGGCGCGGATCTCTCCGGGCTACGTCCGTCTGAGCGCCTATCCGTCTATTCCATTGTACTTCGGGTTATCCGTACGTGCGTTCGTCAACGGATTTCGGTTGTCCTGTGAACATCGAATTGCCAAGTATGAGATTTTATCCGGTTACAGATATCTGCAAAACTTCTTAAATTTGAAAATCTCTGAAAGATTGATAAAAAGCAGAAAATTTTTTATTTATTTTTCATAACTATATCGCTATTTTATTATGACTTCAAATTCAGCGGAGTATCTTTATTCGAGAGAAAAGTGATGACTTTTAAAATATGTTGTATATTTGTTTTTATTATATATGCAACAATTTTTCAAATTTCAAGTATCACGCAATATTTTGAAATAAATATTTCGACGAAACATTTATTTCATAAATCACTCTTGATAAACGAAGGCAAAAACCTTTAATTGTCAGGATTTCGTCCTTTAGCCAGGAATTTCCGCTACTCAAACGATATCTTCGAACTTCGGTCGCGATTTGTGGGGGACATAGCATTGAACTCGAAATCGCGATTACGCGCACGGCCAAATACCGCCGCGCGCGAGACCGCACGGTCATAATTAACGGGCATAAATTATCAATCCGAACGTCGGTTAGCAGCACGGGCTGGCACACCGGACGCACGTACGCGAAACCCAGAAGAGGGTGGAGGTGGACGGTTGATACGTGTGTTGGGCAGAAGCGAACGGCGCGGCGGGTGCGGGGTGAGAACGAAGGGTAGTAGGTAGTCGAAGAGCGGCAGCAGGATGGCCACCGGCCGAAGTGATTGATATAGAGAGACGCGGTCGTCGCTGCGGGTCCCAACTCTGGTAATGCTGACTCCGTGACGTACGAATCTGCGAGCATTGCGAGCCGTCACTGTAACCGCGTGTCTACTGACACCCGGCCTAGATGCCACGAAAGAAACAAATGTCTCTCGGCGTTCACGCACGTCCCTTCGTAGTCAGACTGTTGCTCTGTAAGTTACCACTGCGGTTGCAATTTGGAATGTGACCTTTTGAAGAGATGCTCGCAGATTTCTCGTGATATCGCAAATCAAATTATTTATATTAGTACAATGTTATTTATTTATTATATCTACTTATTTGTTACTCGTTTGTAGGGAATAACATTATTGTCTAAAATTAATTCTATTGTCTTCACATTGGATTTATATCATTTTTATTAGAATTAATTATTTTTAATTATTTTTATTCGGTATTTATATAAGTCCTTGTTATTACGTGATTATTATTCCAAAGAATAATGCAACATTGAAAGATACACTGTTTTCCATCATCGAGGAGACATGTAGAACTCGGTGCAGAGCGTAACATCATTTCTCAAATCACGTTGGCAAGTTCGTTGTTGGCTCGTCGTCACATATTTTTCAGTAGAATAACGGCTTTCGCTCACTAATCGTCCTCGCGTGCGTGGCCAATTCGACGTAGTGTTCGCGTACGATGTGTCACTTTCAAAAAAGAAGATACATCCGGGAAGATAAAGGCGTGTCAACGTCAAGCTATCCATCCGATCTCTCTAGTTCTCTGCCTCTGTTTTTCTTTCTCTCTCTCTCTCTCTCTCTCTCTCTCTCTCTCTGTCTTTCTCTCTTTTTCTTCCTTTCTGCCGTTTTCACCATGTAAACGCGCGATGAGCTGGATGTCATGAGGGAGGAACAGATAGAACTCGGTATCTCATATCATTAAAATAGAGATATTGACAAAAGGCACTCATATGTATATATATATATATATATACATATATACACATATATCTGTTGTCGCGTATATACATCTCTCTTTCTCTCTCTCTCTTTCTCTTTCTCTCTGTTTCTCTACTACTCTCCTTGCTGCCAGTAGACGAGGCAGCCCTCGGGGCGTTTTACAGATCAATGGGAATATTGAACAATTGTTTCTCCGGCTACGGCTGAAACGAGCGGCCAAGACAATCAACTCTCCGCGAACAATGCGTAGCTTAATGACGCAGCACCACCGATGGCGCAACGCGTCTCATTTGCCGCTACCTCGTTTCTCATCCCTGAAAACATTATTATCGAAATCCGTGCGAGCTTCATGAAAACTGCCAATTCGAGAAATCAAATTTTGTGAAACATTCGTGTCTCGCAGAGAAACTGTATAAGGCACAAGTAGAGTAAGAGTCCGGAATTGGTAGAAGTCCGAGAAGTTCGCGTAGAACGGCGTGCGAATTCGGCTGTCGACAGGATACATCGCTGCGACGGTAGCAGCTTTCCTTAAGCCTCATTCTCCGCAATGGCAATGGCATTGGCGGCGGTGTGTTTTAGGGATCAATAATTTATGTAAATGTGTACGCGGCAAGGGCGCTACCGTGTGGCGGTGAGTTACAGCCACGATGGTAAGGGGGTAGGTGGGTTAGCATT
The DNA here is from genome assembly GCA_037157785.1 of Cephalotes varians. Lineage (NCBI taxonomy): Eukaryota > Metazoa > Arthropoda > Insecta > Hymenoptera > Formicidae > Cephalotes > Cephalotes varians. The sequence continues at coordinate 1,633,302 of JANQDE010000002.1, read as the reverse complement.
GGGTGGTCGGATGGCAGAGCGTCGTCGGGACGCGAAGAGACGCGGGGGATGGGAATGGGTGAGAGCGGGTGACTGGGGGTGGATGAGGAAGGGCGGTCGGACTTTAGGGGTGAGCCGCGGCGGTGGTAGTGGCGGCGGCGGCGGCGGCGGCAGCGGCAGCGGCAGCGGCAGCGGCGGCGGTCCGACCGAGGGTGGAGAAGATCGCGACACGAAGGGGTTTGACGTCCAACCCTTTCATCGATTGTACTTCTCCGCTCCCTTTTATCCCTTCGTCGCGCGCGCGCTCGCTTGCCACCCCACGCATCACCCTTTATACACTCTTGATCCTCCAGCGCGCGCCAAAAGCAGCCATCGACTAATGCCCGATAATTCCCGCCGCCGCATTCGCTCGCGCGAATATTTCCTCGGGTTTTCTACCTCGCGGCTCTCGCCACTCTCAGGTCGTTCTTTTCGCGAATCTTTGAACTGCGCGTATCATTAGGTGGCTTTCAGAATCGACGCTCACAACATCCATTTGACATTGATGATTATTTGAAACTATCGGTATTTGTTCAACTATGTGAAATTTTATCTTATAATATTCAATCAGAAATTACTTTATCTCTCTCTCTCTCTCTCTCTCTCTCTCTCTCTCTCTCTCTCTCTCTCTCTCTCTTTCTTTCTATAATTTTCATGCGATAAAAAGTTCATTTATCTTTAATCAATTTTAACTTGTTTAATAGATTAAGTAAGAATTTTCGAAATGTATTGCACATTCTGTGCGATTACATTTCGAAAATTCTATATTTATTACTGTTCAAAAATTTTATATATTATCTTTTATCCACTTTTAAAAATAATCTTGCATTTGCATCTTGTTACTAAATATTTTTTTTATTGGATTATAGTGCTGTCACATTATCTCACTTATTGACGACTATTCTATAACGAGGACATATAATACGACAGGACAGGTGAAACAGCGAAAATCAGTTGAAGAGGTTGACGGATATTCGAGGTGGCTCGCGCAGGCGAAGGGGCAGGTGAGGATGAAAGGGGGTCGAAAGTGAGGAGACTGTACGGCAGGGTAGGACCAGTTGTTTCGACCCTTCGTCTTCCTTCCTGTTCAGCAGTGGCGTCATCCCGTCGTCCCCTCTACTCTTTGATCCCCCCAATAATCAATATATTCTAACATAACTCTAATGGCCACCCCATTTGAATACAGTCGATTCCACCCCATGGCACTCCGCATCTCGCGCATCTCCGACAATACCAATCATCCGAAATATTCCCTTTCTCTCTAGCCCTTTCTCCTTTACTCCATCGTCTCATCTTTCTCTCTTCCTCTCGGTGCTTCTTGCCCACGCACTGTCTCTTGCTTTTGCTTCGATGTTGTCTGCCAACCCTCACTCCCCGAGTGGTATTAAAACTTTCGAGGACGAGACACCCGCAGGCGTCCTTCATCGAGCGACCCTCGGTTACGGGCGTAAAATTTAGGTAGAGTCGATGTCCAGCCTTTGCGCGCGTCTTTATCTTTTCTGCCTTGCGATGCACGCGGGGATTTGCGACATGTGGGTAGTTGTGCATCGTGGTAAACCGTAATGGATGTACCATGACAGTTTATGGGAGACCTCGTGAAATACATTTCTACTACCACAAAGTAGATTTAAGAATTGCGAGTTGTGATTACATTTGTATCGCAATTTTCTATTATATTTTTATGCGATTGATCGAAAATTGATTGAAAAGGGAAAATTACATATTTAACAAAATTGAATTGAAGCAAGAATATAGCTAATTAAGCAAGAATATGATTATATTTTTGCAAAATAAAATTATAATGTTCCATCTTGTTTTTTCTCAGTAATTTAATTGTTAATGAGATTATGATCATGACAACGAGAATTAAGTCAACTGTGTTAATTGTTATGTGTTAATTGTTACGTCTCCACGGCTGCAATATAGCTAAATTTAATCGTGCACTCAGAATGGTGTGATGATGACCATAAAACGCGTGGAACTGCATTAACCGTAATATGATTTTTAACAATACAGATTTGATCTATAGCCGATTACCCGTCCAGCAACCCTTTCAACTAAACGATAATACCCTACCCAAAGCGTTCACAGCCGGAGGGCTCCATGTGATGCATTATCGGTGATATTGGCGATTGAATAAAAGCTGCGTTACGCGAGTTTACATGCGAATAATTCAATTTCTTTTGCGGAATCACATTCTGTATCACAATAATTAAAAATATTTTGTCATCTGTATAATATTACAAGTAATGTGAAACTGTTGAGAATAATTTTCTTCATTTTTTAATATATCAGAGTATTAATTTAATGAAATAATAAATTAAGAATCGAGAATTTGCGCATTTTTTATCTTCGATATGTGGATTGACGAGAAACCTGGCCGATATACCTTTACTGGATATCTTTTTTCGCGATGAGGGGCGTACGACATCGAGTCACCCCTCAGATAAGTCGAGTGGGCTAATAAATCAATTCCGCCATGTAAAGCCGATGCGCCGCTCGGTTCTCCAGGTTGGTTTTTGGTTTCGAGCGCACTCGATCCGAAAATAAGGATTTACATATTCATGCAAAGATCCTCCTCGCGCCGGAGGATTCAGCGGAAGGAGGTGACGTCGACCTGTGCGGCGTGCAAGCCGAGACGAGGATAGTTTGTAATGGGATTTTCACCCCTTTTCGACCTAGCTTCTCCATCGCGCCTCTCGTTGCTGTTTCACACTTTATACGGGGAAAAGTCCTGATGTATCGACAAGTTTCTCGTATCTCGATTGTAGAACGGGGACGCAAAAATGTCGGAGGGAGAACCAATATTTGATACGAAAGTTTTTATTTTGTTGAATGATACAAGAACAGTGATTTCTGTTTATTTGAGAAACATTTATTTTATAAGGAGACTAATGAAGAAATTAACTTTTCCTTGATAGTCTTATCATATATAAAACAATATCACACTATTAGATTAATTTTTAATACATAAAAGTACGTAAATTTTTAAAAGTAGTTATAAACAGTAGCCTATTACAAAACAACTTGCTTGTATTAAATTTACACTTCTGCAGTATAATTTACATTATTTTTATCGTCGAAAGACTATGACCGAGTGATGTTCCACTTTTGCAATACACGCAATCGCGGCGCGAATTTTCGACGCGAAGCTATCGATATAATCTGGAAGCGTTCCAACTTCGTACGTGGATTGTTGCGAGGCTAACTGTGCCGCTCTCCGCTTGCTCTCCCCGTCATCGACATTCGCCTCAGAACCGCGCCGAGGTAACCTCGGTCGTTACGTGGTGTAATTTAAAAAGTTTGTATCATCGCGATACTTCGAACGAGCTCGCCAACCGGGGTGGCAAAAGAATAAATTGCATTTTCGCGAGAGGAGGCTAACGTGTCGTGTCGTTTTCCTTCCCTCCGGCTACAAAGTTCGCTCCTAATTCGAGAAACGACGCGTTCCTCGCGAGAAACGCGGCTTCGATTCGGGCGGAATGGGGAAACCGCGATCTTCAGCCTGCTCACGTACGATTTATTTAAACTTTGCTTTTATCGTTGCCCTCTGCGATTACCTATACCACACTACACTCGTGCTTTCTCGGATATAGTCCCTCTTTATCTCTTGAATTCCAACCCCTCTGCGTGCTCGCTGTAACAGGAATGATGATTTCAGAAGCGATCGAGACGCAGCGAAGAAATGCGAGAATAAGAGAAGTATTTCTAATAGAAAGAAGAAACACGAGATTTTACTAAAAAAGAATAGTTATTACATTTGTTTTAATGGGAAATATGATTTGAAATTGAACAGTGTGATGTCTATGCGATATAAAAATGCATTTTATTATTTCAATTTTTATGTTCTTTTCTTTTTCATATATTCGTAAGAAATATTTTTTATGATTCACTAAGAAAAGCCATTTAACAAAAAATTTAAAGCTGAAATTATGTTTAAAACGTAAATTTTTTATATAAAGAGGGTAAAAGAGATTGCGAAATAATCGTACATACCTTACGTTCGAATTATTTCCGTGCCATTTGCATCGAGAATGTTTTCGCGGTGAATTCTTGTATTGCGATCCACATTCATCCTTCGTACATGATTGGAATTCAGGGGTGTAACGGTCGCGGTCTCTTAGAAAATAGGAACAAACCCGCGCCCCCTGCGGCCCCAGCGTACCCCTGCATCCCACCCGCGACTTTATACTTTAAATCCGCCCTATAAATATCACGCTCCTTTGGATTTGGGGCTGGTTTCCGAAAGATTGGCTCGCGGTATCCTCCGTGGGAATCGCTCGCCGTTTTACATCGATATATCAAGGGATGAAGCGCGGCCCGATCCCTACGAAGCGCACGGAACGATTCGTCATTCCCGTTCCTTGTAAAACAGGCCACTGGTTTTACGTATATATCCGCGCGGCCGCCTCTAACGTGCCGGCAGCCTCACCTCGTCGATGCGAGTACAAAGATATATGGAGTGCTACCTGACGAAGTATATCGAATAAGGGATACCTCGTACTCACGTGAGCCCTATGGCTGGACGCGAATGGATTTATGAGTTCCGGGAACGTTCCACGAAATAGAAAAATGTTGATAATATTATCTTTATAATTTCTTAAAAATTTTTCTCTAATTCAACATTGTAAAAATATCTTATCGCCATATAATTTTTATATGAGTTATCTGAATTATTTAAATTAAATATTAGGAACATTTAAAAAAATTATTCGACATATTAATAACGCCCGTATTTCTTATCTCTATTTATATTATAGCTTTATAAATATACGTTACTAGTAGCGAGAAACAAGTTCCACGTAAACTGTATTTCTCTTTAACATAAAAGTTCCTGGCGTAAACTCAATATTGGCACTAATTCGCTCGAGTTTTCACATCGCGCGGTTTTTTCCGTTTTCGCGCGTCGCTCGTAAAAATTGCGGGTCGTGGAATTCCCACAGTGTCTCCCCATGGGAACCGTGGCAGCGAGTTGTCGGCAATCGAAGATGGAATGCTAAACAGCCGAAGGGTTGAACGTTCTGTCGTCGTCGGTTCGTTGAGGCACACCGACGGCAACCGAGCCATCCGACCGCCGCCATCCAGTCACCCGACCTCCCTTTAGCCCGCGCCAGGCGCTGCGCGCATTTAGATAAGTTAAACTATAAATTAGACGGATCACTGGTAGCTACTCGAGGAAATGTTGTCGGCGCCTGAATATGTATGATTTATACAAGGAACCCGACTCACCGATATAATTCCCGCCAGCCGGTAGCACGGGTGGGCGAACCGTGAGAGACTGACGGAGAAACCGAGCGGCTCTCTCTTAATTCGACCTCGATTCGGCGCGAAGCGTTTAACGTGCCGTAAGAATGAGCTGTACAAAGGCTATACATCAAGATCGTTGTAAGAAGCATTTTAAAAAAATATTAACATATAACTAAATAATCGGAAATAATATTTTGGAGAAACAGAATTTAGAAAACACATAAATAAATAGTAAAATTTAAATTTTCTTTCAAGTGGACTTTAATAGAAGCTTTATTTGGGATTTGATTATTAAAATGTTTACGCTAAAAATTGAGAGGAAAGTACCGAGATACCTAATAACCACTACAGTTCCGATTTAAATGTTGTTTTGCGGAGATCCTAGCGTTCACAAACAACGAATCACGTCTTCCATCGCGGTAGACATTCGCCGTTGATACCCAATTAGCTGCACGAAGTGGCCCTCGGCCGGGACGCAAAATCCATCGTCTGACCAATGTCCGCCATCTCTCCTGGACCCTCAGCGCATTGTTTCTTCTCGGGATATAGCGCGGATTGAAATCCCGACCGGCCTCGCGCGACTCTGATCCCCCGGTTGTTTCGGCCGCGGCAGGAGCCGAAGACATCCTGCACGGCGCAGTTGATTTAGGATTCGCATGTAACCGCGATCGGGCGAGGCCGAGCGCTGTCCCGAACGGAATACTAATCAAAGATACACAAATTCCGTTGGCTAATACTTCAAATCCCCTTTAGCCGGGATCCTGAAATTAAATTATTGGATTAGACGTCGGCGACAGCATGCTCGTGCGAGAATGAAAGAGAGAGAGAAGGAGAGAGAAAGAGAGAAAGAGCTTGGTTTCGCTTTCCCGATGAGATCCAGAATTTTGAATGTTTTTGCAAAATTGCTTCTTGAAATCGCTTGATATTTCTTTGAGAACAATGAAATTGAAAACGTTATAGTTTCCGAAAGGGAGGAGATAAAGTTACATTGTACAATTATATTAATTTTAGTGTAGAATTTAGAAAAGATTAGTCTTAATTATCATCATCATTGGTGTTATTAGCTACTTTAAAAATCAGCTTCTGTTATCTTTTAAAGATATAAATAATTTTCCCTTGATTTATTATAGTTGCTGCAAGATAATTCAATGAATTTAATAAATAAAATTTCTTGCTAGCTAGAAACCTAAAAGTGTTTTTAGTATTAACTTTATTTGAGTGCTGCGGTTTGGAAGCATCGAAGAAGGTAGTGGTAGAGAAGGGTGAAACGGGGAAGAAGAGACATTTTGAGGACCTGAAAGGGAGGAGGAAAGGCGGAGATAGGGTGAAACAGCGATTTAGGATCGGGACTGTCCGCCGAAACAAAAGGTATTCTATTCTCTTCTCCCTTTTTAACTTACGGCTCGACCTTCCAGCCTCTCTCTTTCGCCCTACGTCGCACCCTCCAGGCGACGATGCTCCGACTCGCTCGGCTAGACGGTTCCGTCGCCGTGGAGGAAGAGGGCACGCGAGGGGGTGCGAGGATGAAAGGGCTACATTTTCATATCAATGATTTTATGACCGCATCCTTCCACCCTCGGGGACGGCCGCCAGCGTTGTCGCCGCTGCCGCCACCACCGCCGGGAGCCCGTAGGAAATCTATATTTTATTGCGCGTGAAATTCTTGCTATTTATTCGCGTATAAGAATTTAAATGTTTCCAAAATGCGAGTTGGCCGCGCATAGATCGTCCAATCCCTCCGCCCTTCCTTCCCCTTCATCTCAGTCGCCGTTGTAATCCTTACATGATTTAGATAAGAGGGATCGCCTCGAGAAAGATCACGTGAACGGGAAAAAGCGCGACGGGACAGGCAGGATTCTCCGGAGAAGGAGAGCGAAACGCCCTCCGCGTAGATTAAGTTCGATTTGCCGCGACATATTCTTGTTTGGGCGCCGCGGGGAAATACGATCACGGTATTTTAAAATAACGACGCCATTAGCGGGACTTCGGCAAGACGCGCGAGCCCGGCCGTTTCTCGAGAGGGAAACTCATTTTCCTCTGCCGCAGAATATGCGAATGCCTTCGACGCTATTATTTTCGGAGGTCATTATTCGACCGCGCTATTTCGTTCCAGTTTAAACGATAAACGAATATATTACGGATCTAGTAATTAGAGAATTTCTATTGTTGCATTGTGTTCTAACGATAATAAATATAATAAATGTTGCACGATATATATTGATAAATGATACGATAATTAAGACATACAATTAATATTATAATATTTAGCATTTTTATAGAAAATATCTTACAATTATTTTAATATTTTAATAGTGTATTATCTGAAATGCAATTAGAATTCTTATTATCATAATTGTATCATCGTAAAAAAATTTTTCGATGGAGATACATACATAATTCAATCAAATATTGTAAAGCTCTGCATAAGTTTGAAATTTAATATCGTAATCAACAGGTGATAATTATTGGACATACCGTATAAATGAAGTTGTTAAAATCCTGCGAATAAAGAGATAAAATTTATTTGATTCGATCGGCTTTTGACATCGATAATCACTCTATCAGTCGTCGAAGCTTCCATGCAGCTTTCAGGAACGCACGATGCGATCGCGTATATGAACTCCCGGCGCATCCACCTCTCGCAGCCATAAAGTTCGAGTTTACAACGCGAAATGGACTGGAAAGCAAAACGCGCAAAAAAGGAGAGTAACGAGGGAGCGCGAGAGGGCGGCGGTGGCGGTGAAACGAGGACGAGAGCGCTTCTGCTAAAGAGAGATGACAAGAGGAAGTGAACTGGGAAGCGAGAGGGACGACAAGAATGCAAAGAGAAAGAGAGATAATTGCGAAGTGAGCGGGAAATTAAGAGCGTGAGAGAAAGAACGAAAAATCGAGAAACAGAGATGGGGAAAGTCGCGCGAAGGAGAGACAGAGAGAAAGGGAGAGAGAGAGAGAGAGAGAGAGAGAGAGAGAGAGAGAGAGACATGAGAGAAGGGATGTGGAAGAGACAGTGGGGGTTGGATGGTGGTGGCGGTGGCAGTCGGAGAAGTAATATCCAGCGCAACGTTCCGGGAGGATGAGCTTTAATTGGAATATGGATCCGCTCTCTGTCGTTTCCCGATACCCCGATAAATTATCCTACGTACCATTTGCCCCGGAAAGCGGCACTTCAATTCTGCCGGCGTTCGCCGCGTAACACCTCTGGCCGTGAAAGAGATAGAGAGATAGAGAGAGAGAGAGAGAAAGAGAGTAGGAGAGTAATGCCGCGTGCTATTCGGCGCGAACGGATATGACGAAGTGCGAATGTAGGCTTTAAAGAGACGCGATTAAGGTCAATTTGCCGTGATTCGATTTATTCTCGATTAAATTTCGAGGATCTGCGTTCAATCGTACGTCGGGCTTTTAGTGCGAACTGTTGAAAAGTGACCCAGTTTATCTATGCAGATGAGTTCGATGTCGATAACTCCCTCGCAAATAGGAGGAAAAATATTAACGTTGATAAAAATAAAAATAAATTAATTGATTTCTCTTTTATTATATACATAATAATGTTTAAAATATAAGACTTGACTTTAAAATATAACATTTGACTTGAAGCATTTGCACTTGAAGCAGTTTTATATATATATTGTAGATACTTATATCTTTGTGATAAAATAAGAATTGTGATAAGATTTAAATTGTACAAACTTTTTGTTTCAAGAGATATGAATTTCGCCTGGAACATATGATTCTTGATCCAGTTATCGAATGTTTAACTTATTTTAATACAATATAAGCGAGCATAGTTTTTCGAGTTATACATACATCTGTTCGCGTTTTGTTCACATTCGTGATGCGTATGTATAGTCGGCTATGGGAGTTCGGGAGGCCAAAGAGAAATGCCAGGCATTAGGTTCGGAATGGCGAGCAATGACGGAAGTTGATTCGCCGCGTTTCGCCGTGGGACTCCGCCCGGCGTTTCGCGAGTTGTGATCTATATCCGGTATATTCCTGGTACCCGTCTAGGCCTCCTCCAGGGATTTCGCGTGACGTATGTGGCTACCTGACGAGAGAAAACAATCTTCGAGGATATATCGTCCTCGCCCACTGCGAGATGGAGTTGGACGCGAGGCCGGTGTCTCTTTCGCCGTGAACGGCGACAAATATCGCCGACAGAACGAATATTGAAATCGCGCTCGAATGACTTTCGTGAGATGCATGGCGGAGGAGAAGCGGCTGGAAGGATGATCGTCTTTTGTATGCAGACAATACTTGTCTTATGTTTTTCTTATTTCTTCGTTGTTTCTTATTTCAAAAATAAATGTTCATTTATCAGATACAATTTTGAGATAATTAGATTAGAGTGGAACAAATTGAAAGGACATGTGAATATATCAATAGTAAAGAGATTCAAAAATACGTTTTGATATTTTATTTTTTGTTGCTTTTGATTAAAAATGGGAACCAAACTTTTTATACTATGTATATTTTATATCGTTATTTATATATTACATTATGTATCTCCCCGACTTTATGACAATGTAGGAACTTTTTAAAAAATATAATTGTGTATAATTTTTATGTATCTATTCGATATTGTCGAATCTATACATAGCACTGACAGAAAATTATTTATATCGGTGCGGCCGTGATCAGCGGCTGTAGAAGAACGGACTGGATACGGGGCGGAGGATTGGGGCAGTAGGGAGCGCGTTGTTGTTTTCTACTATCTGTCTTCGGGTAAACGCGTGCGGTTTAGCCAATTCGCCCCTTGACCGAGAAAAATGGCTATCGGCCTTGGGAATACGTTTACGACCGTTCCGGGCCGAGTAATTCTATTACGGAAGGATTTTTTTCGCTTTATACTATATCGGGGATGGAACTTTTTTCGCGTTCTGACCAGGCCATTCGTTTCCTTAATAAGGTCCAAACGTCTCGGGAGACTATCGATATTCCGCACTCGCGTACCGATTCTCTGTCACTCGTTGCTGCAATCACAGGAAAATTCTTCCGCTTCTCATTACATTAATAAATTATTACGATATTATCAAATCTGTAACGTCTGTAACGTGTAAAATACAAGTTAGTTATTGTAAGTTAAATTTATTTAACTATAGCTGCTTATTTTTGGACATAACGTAAAGATTAGAGATAGTTTTCTTCGAGTCTAATTTCTTAGGCATGGTATTCGAATCAAAACATTTTATTAAATTTTTAATTTTTTTCTTGTATTGATTTTATTTTTCCAAAATATCAATATCAATATGCTTTTTTTTAGAAAGATTTGAAATCACGACGGTTCTATTTTTTTTTTTTTTATGGCCTGCGAATCAAGCCAGGCGGCGTTTCGTCCGCAATGCGAAGTATCAATCTCTTTCGCGAGCGAGTTGCCCCAGCTGAAGCGTGGAAGGCACTCGATATCAGAACATTTGCATGTTCTTTATGAAAATTCTATAGTTTATGGGGACATTTGTATGTATTATCGTATTAGCATATTCCAAAAGACAGCAATCTCAATATTGGATACCGACGTTGGCTATATCGCTTGTTTACTACCCCTTCGCTCTCGAATCGCCCCACAATAGCGGGCACGCACACGTGTTTCCCCCTCCCGTAAACGTAGCTATGCGAATGCCTTCTTTCTCTCAAATTTCGAACACGCACCGCATATATGACATCAGGAATGACAGTCGGACGGAGAATTTCCTATATCTAAAATAGAGAGAGAGAGAGAGAGAGAGAGAGAGAGAGAGAGAGAGTGTGTGTGTGTGTGTGTGTGTGTGTGTGTGTGTGTGTGTGTGTGTGTGTGTGTGTGTGTGTGTGTGTGTGTGTGTGTTTGTAGAGAAACCATGAAGATATAACTTCGAAGATTTATTTGATTATCATGTTTTTTAACGTAAATGTTTTTATTTATATAGTATATAAATATTTATTTTACTTTTGATTGCATTTGATGTTAAAAGTTTCTATAAGAATACAAATGTACATTTCATATATTGCGCATTATCCTAGTCAAGTGCAACTCTTGCAACAAACACTAACTTTATTAATTTTTTATTATTGTATAATAATAGAGTGTTTATTTCTTTCTTTTCTTACAACTGATCATCTTTTAAATCAAGATTCCTCACATAATACTATAATATTCAGCAGAGCATCAAAGATGTTTTACAACTCATAAGATCAAGCGTAAGATCAGAAATATATATATATAATACATTTAATATGTCGCTATTGTTCAACGAGTCGTTCGCAGTTTCATTCGTACGAGGAGCTTTTCTCGTCCTACTGATATCATGTACGGAGGCTCGTATACGTTGCTAAGCAACCGTCTGGAGGGTGCCTTCTTGCGTGCGTTACATTATATCGACGTGGTTTTAGCTGCTTTACTCATTTAGGCAATAATAGCCTGGCTATGCATATCCATCGTGCGTAAAGAATCGCGTGGTGAGAAAAAGCGTGGAGCGAGGAGCTTCTGTGCTTTGCAGCTTCTATGCTTTACAGCTATACAGCATCCCTTTACAATCTTGAAAGTATTTCTGTCACGTTAATTCTTCATACTTTGATTATAATATTTAACGCGTTAATAAATTTTTTACCAACTGAAGAGATGAGACTGAATCTTCGTTGTTGATTATCAGAACGAAGCAATTTTGCAAATTATTTTTGAAATTTATTTTCACTAAATTGGAATAAAATAATTTGTTTTACAAGGTATAAATATTCCTTTATCATGTTTACACAAAAAAACCGATACTTTTAGCTATGTAAAAATTAATCGTCCAAAATTATACGTCTGTACAAAGCTTCGAATCGAAAGAATCGTTTATTGAGAATGATTGTCCTTAAATTTCGGGTGACATTGTATAAATATACAATTTAAATAATCGATGTGCGAAAAAATAATGATGTACTTGAGAAGTTCTTTGTCATAAAAAAGAATAATCTAGTTTTCTTTAAAAAAGATTGTTTAATTTTGCTTTATTTGAGAAAATGAAAAATGTACCGAGAGAAATGCAAAATTTATCTCGTTAATGTTACAGACGTTTGAAGATTTTTTAAGTCTTTCGCCTCCTTAGGACTTTTGCTTAGAAATTGCTTCGTTTAATTTCAGATAAGCAGAGATCGATTGTGAACGATAGGGGCGGACATTGGAATTCACCTTCACGCGCGCGAGCTGCCGTCGCTTTTCCGTGCAATTGCCTCCTAATTATCGCCGTCAACTAATAACTCGCGTTAATTTCAGGCGATTTAGTGGCGGCGGCGCGTGTGTGCGCGCGCGCGTTAGTTCATCCCCGGTTCCCCACATTCTCTCGCCTGCCTTCTACCCTCTCGCCGCCGAAGTTTAAATTGAATTGGGTTGGCGCGGCACGACGCTAGTTCGCAAAACTATACTCGTACGTATAGATATAGCCCGAGCTACGGGCGCTACCGTATCCGAAGACCATCGACTGGAGAATAGTGCTCCCTGTTTACGGGACAAGTAACGCCATGGAGATACAGTTCAACTGGCAATGAGAGTGCCGAACGCGCAACGGGGCGGTCCCTTTTGATTCTCCTTTTGGTCTCGCTTCCTCGCTTTGGTTATTCTCTTCGATCCCCTCCGAACGCATCGAACTCCTATTCATTCGGGTATTCGCTACACGAAACGGGTTTCTTCCACGTGTCTACGTGCCGACACAATCCCTCATGACCACCGCCAGACTCAGAAGTGGACGAAGCTGCCACCTTGGACAATTCTACGATCGGATGGTGTGAGAGTTACAGCAAGGAAGTTGTGGGGCAGAGGGTGGACGGAAGGTACGATATCGAGCCGTCTGCAAGGTATCGGGGAATGTTTCTTGCCTTGCTGGGGGTTGTCGCTTATCGGGAATGTATAGTGTGTTGGTCAGGTCGTTAGCAAGTTGTCGAGATTAAATGCCTTCCAGCGTATTAGAAGCTGCACTAGCTTGATTAGCCTCCCGACCGGCGCACTGCCGACGTGATCCTCCTCGGCACGGGGGTCGCATCGATCCCGAGCCGAAGCTATCCCACGTAGTCGTCGAAGACCTCTGGGCTGCGACACACTCGATATCTATACGGAAGCGTATTATCTGCTTACTGTTTAAGCGCCGTTCCTACAACACTTCTACGGATCCACTTTAGCCCTTTGGCTATGACGGTTGCGAATGTTTTCTAATCATCATGAGATAGAATTGATGTAAATTCCATAAGGAGAGAGAAAAAAATGAACTACTGTTTTGTGTTTAATATATCGACAAACTCTAATAATGTCGTCTCTAAATTATTATTCAAACATTGACTATATTTATAATCAACGTTTGAAAAGACGAAAATTGATGAAATATTCTTGGTGAATTTGGAGTTGAATTACATCTTATTTTCAGATCTCTCTCTCTCTCTTTCTCTTTCTTTTTCTCTCTTTTTCTTACTATTTTGACAAAATTAAATTAAAAACCTTTCATTTTTATTTAAATAAAATTTGCAATATATTAATTTCTACTAAGCAAAAAAAATTAGAAATTTATCTGCTAGAAATTTATCGCGAGATACATTGTTGCTGATTTTTGTATCTTTTCCGGAGTATTCCCTACAATCCCATGTAAGGATAACGACACGTCGACATTCATATTGGCGAGAACAACGAATCAGCCTGCGCATTGACAGACAGAGACTACAAAAGCATATTAAATACTTCGAATATTGGCTGTGCCTTCGTATGAGGTTGCGCTGTGAGAGAAAAGGAAGGAGAAAGAGAAAGAGCGAAGGGCTGGAGAGAGAAGATTCACGGTGTTGGATTTCCGCGAGTTGCAATACACTTAGCTCGATATATATTTGCATACACGCACGCACGTTCCTATTCCAAGAAGGACGCGGGGCGCCGTTCTCGGGGCGATGGGGGATGCGCGCGATGGCGCACACGCTCGTTAATATTCATACGAGCCATGAAGCACGGCGCGGCACACTCTCTCGCGAAATGCGTATAAAGTATCGGTAAATAAATCATAATGCGTTATTGCGTATTTGAATATGTTTGATGCGAGGCATCGGGGACCGGGTGGGATGTCTGTGGTCTCGCGACTCCGAGGTAGCGAATGAAATTTCAAAAGGGGGATGCGTTCCGGGGATGGTAGTTGTTGGCGCCCGTTGAATGCCGATAGAAGCACTACGTGAGACTAGGATACTGGAAATATTAGTTAGGAAACTAAGAGTGCCGTAGTTGCTCAGTTATAATTTACTTTGCAGTATCGAAACGTTTGAAATTGTTTTAATGAAAAATTTTATTGCTTTAAGTTAATATATAATTTGATTGGCGCGCTTGTACTTTATATTTCCGAAACAAAAATATTTGTTTGGTTTTGCATAATTAAGATTTCTTATTTTAATTGTCAACAGAATATACTTTAATAAAGAGATAAAAGATAGATGAAAATTTATAGAAATTAATCTTCTTTTCAGTTGTCAAATCTTCTCTTGCTTCTATCTTTTGCAAAACGATTATTTCTCTTGAGACTCGTGAGAACCCTCATATCGGTGAAGATGACGATGGTGGATTATCGATTGCTCGCAATGATTCATTGCGACCCTCTAACGCAGTATCGACGGGGGGTGGAGTTCGCTATTGTGAAACGAAAGTAACGTCATACACATTGCTCCCGCGGTCGTGGTCGGGGCGCGGTTGATATCGATGTTTTAAAATACATATCTGCATATACGTGAAAATCCGCTTCCCCTTCACGCTCTCCCTTCGACTGCCGTCTTCTCATTGCAAGGATAAAGGCACCGTACTTAATGAGTCGGGGGAAGTTGGTCCACGACGGGGATAGATTCCACACCCTTTGCGAAGGGCTCCGCCGTACTCGGGGGACACTTGTAACCTCACCTCGCTGTCACCGTCTCTCTTGCTCCTTCCTTGACTTGGTTGATCATAACACTGCCTGATTTATCGGTATTCCTTGAGCGGTAACGAGCTGCCCGCGCTGGGCCGAACCCAACTGAAAAGGGTCGCGCACACGTGTGACGTTGGGGTTTATCAAGTGTACGTTACAGAATGGAAATATCGCGTTTTTGTTATCTTTTTGCCTTCGCATTTATGCAAAATAATCATAAATTGTACAGTATTCTTTAAAATCATTCTGTATTCATTGCATTCGAATTTCACATCAATAGACAGGTCGAATAAATTTCGAAGTATCCTTGTTCACGACGGATTTGTGCTTTTGATCTAACTTCAGTTCATGGAAGTCATAACACTTCCAATCCTTTAATCTTTGCCTGCAAACAATAAAAGTTTAAATAATTCACAAGCATTACAGGTTGCAAATAACTTTGACTTCCTCAGCTCTCATTATGAAGTACGATTATCGTTCACCTTCAATGGGGAAAGGCGAGCTTTTCCAAGCTTCAGACTTCGAAGTTTTGTGGCCGCGCGATATACTGACGTTAGTTTGCGTATAATAAGGTGTCGTCTTATCTAATGGGGTTTGCAACGTGGGCCTGGAAGAGTGTATCGTCGTGTATAACGGTAATTACGCGTTATTAACAAGCCTCAGGGATGCCAAGGGGTGGTGATGGTTGCCTCTTGTCTAATTAACTGAGTTTACCGCGACACCTGCCCCCGTATCACGGCATCTTCTACACTTCAACCAGTAACTCAAGATTTACGCCGAAGAATCGCGAACAGATAGTAAGGGCTCTCATCCTTATTGTTGTTCTATGTCTCTACCGCGTAGCTAACACAATCAATAAGGCTAACTATTTTTTCTATGGAGATATATTGATTATAAAATAAAAATTATGAAATATTATAAAATATTTATTAAAAATCATAGGAAAAAGGAAAAAAATTTACTTAGTAATAATTTACGCAATATAGCGTAATAAAGTATAATTTTTACTAAAGAGTTATTTTATTATTGTAAAAAATATTATTTTATCATATTTCTTTTGTTATTTAACTTACTATTTCACAGATGTTACTTTGTTGGAAAGAATACGAAGGATGTTTTCTATTACACATCTTTACCTTAACATCAAGGAACAAAATATTACATTTATTATATTCGCGTATCGCTCTGATATCGTATTAATTTGCACGCAATGCGCAGCATTTGCACATCCTTTTTCGGTAGTGCCCCGCGCATAATAACATCATTTAGTCGTCAGTGCTCACTTAATTACCGGAATCCACGAGAATCCTCGCGCGCAGAGCGTACGGCCCGAAGCGTTAACTTTCAAGGATCTTCTTTCATAATTTACGTCATAATCACCTGGAACACAGAAGTGCGCCGGAGACATGAGCCGCGCGTCCGCACTCGCCGTTCCTGTCAGCGCGCCATTCTTTTACGCTGCAACAAAGTGCGCCCCGCGCGCGAAGGCGCATCGCGGGTCACGTTCATAAAGGTGAAGTGCATTTGGCGGTAATGTGTCGTGTATCGTACTCTATGCGGTGCTTTCAATCCCGTTGGAGAACGCCATGTAACCACGAGGAACGTCCCGCGATACTCTCGACGGCCGTCTGACGTTGGAACGTTAAACGTTAAACATCGCGCGTTCACCCATTCTCCCTTTGCACCCTTTTTCGAGCGACCTTACGCGTCGTTCGCTGCGTATCACTTTACGTTTTTGCATTACGATTAAAACATCTTTAGATCGTATGCGGCCGTGCATGAACACCGACGACTAAGTGAATATACTTAGCGAA
Organism: Cephalotes varians; assembly: GCA_037157785.1. Taxonomy (NCBI): domain Eukaryota; kingdom Metazoa; phylum Arthropoda; class Insecta; order Hymenoptera; family Formicidae; genus Cephalotes; species Cephalotes varians. The sequence goes on along the minus strand of JANQDE010000002.1, from coordinate 1,616,354 downwards.
ATACAGTAATGTAATAATAATACGGAGGAGTTCTAAAGTCTGTCTGTTTTTTACATTTAAAACTTGTAAAAACAGAATTTGTAAGGAATTATAAAGTGCCTTACAATTTTTAATTAAGCAATAATTATTTTTAAAGTGTCGTGCGTACGTTAGTTTAAAATATTTATGTTATGTTGCAGATGCATAAGAATATTCGCAATTTTTATTGTATTGTTTATAACAAAACATTCATCAGTCTGATTAATTTTGCATTATCACGAGAAATGGAAATGTACAGGAATGGTGAGCGATGATCGCGATAAAAGCGACACGTCGATATGAGACTTTCAGTGCCGTTCTTATCAACGCCTCGCATCGTATTAGAATCCAAATGGATCCCATTAGGAGAACAACGATAAAACTAACAAAGACGATACTGCGATGTTATTCGGCGTTGTGAAGGTTCGTTTCGAAAGTTGGAATTGAGGAGCGATTTTGGAGCGCGAACTTATTATATATACACATTGGAATATTTCGAGTTTGAACTCTTTGAAATGTTTATTCTGCTTGAGGAGTTTTTTTGTTTATACCGCTGTATGTTTAGATCTTTGATTGAATTTAGCCGATCACAGTTAACGTCGTCTGCGGGAACTACATTTTTCTCGAATTTTTTTTATTCGCGAACTTCGCTGTTGAAACTGATAAAATAAATTTAACGATTTTAAAATAACATATAATTTGATAAAATAAATTTAACGATTTTAAAATAACATATAATTTGATAAAAAATGTGCGATGATAAAAAATTTATTTGGTAAAAAATAGACTCACAAAACTGATCGTACAAATGTACTATATAATAATTATGTACACAAAATTGAAATATATAAAAATTTAGCTACATACAGATCTGAAAATAATTTTATTTGAACTATCAAAATCATATAGGACGTTCAAACTGGTTGTTAGAATGATAAAACATTTTGGCATTGTCAAAAATGTTTAAGAGTTTTACACAATTATTTTGATGGTCCAAAATTATTTTCTGATCTGTATCCAGCTAAATTCTTGGATACTTCAGCAAAACCATTCTTTCCGTGTAATTAAAAAAAAACAATTGATGAAAATAGCCTTTTAATATAACATAATAAACAAATGTCGACCTTGTTCCAGATATCTTCGTTCACGAATTTTTGAAAGAAACATTCGTAACAACGGTACAATTTGATCAATTTCGTGAATCACTGTATATTTACTTTTAAACAAGTAAAATTGAATGTGTTTATTTTAAATAAATGCGCTCGCCGTACTATTTCTTGGAATGACTGATTCCACAATTCCATGAATTCGAATAACTTAGCGCGGCTATTCCACGAAGACACTTACGGCAGGATGGTATTTTCTAAAAGAGCAGAACACTGCGCATCCGGTAATTCGTGGGTATCCCGTGCCGTATTTAAGGCAGACAACTCGTTTCGCAGCCGACTCTTGCATTTTCGAAACTAACGATAATATTCTGCTTGCTCGCGCCGAAACGGTCCATCTCCTGATAACAATGTGTGTGAGCACTATCACATAAAGCGCGCGCATTGCGAAACGAGTGCGAATGCGAGTACTGGTACCCCAGGTACCAAGCCCCAGACATACACGCGTCCTCTAGTCGCATTCTCCTCCCCCTCGCGGCCCTTATCCTCAGCAAAAGTGTACGAAGGCATTTAGACCTTTCCCCGACTCATCAGCTTTGTGCTTTTGCCGGCGACCGCCGCGGTGCGCGTCACGGGGTAATAACGCAGCTTTTGCGTTACCTCAAAAACACGAATTTTCACTTCAACTTTCCGTTAACTGCCCTCTCGCGCACCTAAGTACAAAGTTAATTTTTTAATTATCCCCGCGGTGTCTGGCATCGCGCACTGTGTCGACCTCGAGGATCACCACCACTATCATCGCCGCCACCGTGTCACCACCACCCGCGGCGTCGTCGTCACTTCGGCGGTCGCGTCTCCGCAATTGGGAAGTTGCTTCCGGAAGAATCTCCGACCGGGTGATTGCGAGCTCGGTAGCCGTGGGAGTCGGCTACAGCGGTTATCGTTCCGGTAACTCCGCACTAATGCCGCGTCGTAAATGCCACCATATTTACATTTCCACGTGAGCGAGCGAGTCGCATAGGCTTTATATAAAAGGGAAGTTTCTTGAAACATTTCATTAAGCTTACCTCGAAAGTTTCGCACGAACGAATAAATTCTGGGCGGCAATGGTAAGAATAAAAATCTAACAAATTCTGCTGGATGTGAAATGATGCGGAGATAGAGAAAATTGTAGAAAGAACAAATGATGAATGAAGTGACTAGATATTACTCTTTAGATTTTAATTATTTTTTATAGATGCATTTACTTCAAGTAAAATATTATTTTAATATTATATTATAATATTAGAATATTTTACTTTATAATCAGTATCATAATATTTATTATAATATATTATAATATTGATTAACAATAACAAATACTGATAATGATATTTCACATTTTATGACATATTATTAAATTGTACTTTAAGTTATTAACTTTTCGAATTAATAATGCTTGAACAGAGAATTATAACGAAAGAAATACAATTACTTCGAAAAGAGAAAACCGTAATGCATCAAGAGTGTAGCATTGTACAAAGCCTTGATACAACAACTTCAGCTAGCACGCAGGCGACGCATAACGTTTTGTTAGTACAGTGTTGGTTCGTGTAGGCTGTCGGCGTTACGTCGGCGATACTGTAACAAGAGACGATTTTGTAACCGAGAGACGTAGAGGAGGGACCTCGGGAAACGTTGACGCAGGTATAAGGCCGTTTCGTCAGTCTCATTGTCACGGTTGTCGCGGAATGAGAACGTACGGCCGGGTCGTATTTTAATTCCGCGGACAAACCACCCCCGCGGTCGCCTGGTCCGGGCCCATCCCTTTCTTCTTCGCATTTCCTCCGAGCCCCTGCCGGCAGTGGTTGCCGGTATGTTTCTACTACGTCGCCACCGCGACGAGCTGCTCACGCCGGGGTCGCGTTGACATTACGGCGCATAATATTTAATAATTATTTTCATTAAAGTCATAATAAAGTTTAGGATACTTTATTAATTTATAGGCCAGGGAACACGTTTAAAGGGTTCGCGACGTTTCCTGCCGTCTCGCGGCCATTCGTATCAATTATTGTTCTTCACGCGGCGAGATTAAGGAACCGCCCCTGAACGTAGTCGCGGCGAAAACTTCTTCGGCAATCTTTATCGGTCGCTTCGCAGCGTGTTGACTCTTAATGAAGAAAGTAAAATTGTGTTACGAGTAAGAGTCATGCTACAGTTTCGTAGATTGTAACGATGCTACATGTCATTGTATGTAACATACCGACGTATGCAATTAATTTAATTGATAATAAAATTTATCTAATTATTCTTAATAACTCTTCGAAAAGAAACTATTTAATTTTGTTTAAAAACGATTTCTGTGTGACGATATATTCTTAAATAATTTCACGATTTTGTCGCAAGATTGACGACGTTTATGTTTCGGAATTTTGACGTCGGTATGATGATGCGACTTATGATTCGGACGAAAGGATCGTCTCGAAGACGAGCGCGGCGCACCCTCGATATTAACGAAGGGTTGTTCGTTATCCGACTCTCTGGGGCTTGTTTATAGCGCGGTGACGTTAGAAGAGGGAAAGTGGCTCGCGCAGGGGTCGGACGCTCGCCGACGAACCACGTGGATTGGCTTTCATTAATCCGCTAACCCTATCTGCCCCCGACTCCTCGCACCCGTGTACCTACATCCGCGCATGTATTATAAATCGTAACGCATTTGGGGCCATCGCCGAATATCTACGGAGCCGCAGATTCTCCGCGCGGCGGACGGACGGACTCGAGACTTGAATATTTTAGGACGGAGGCGCATTAATGCTACCCTTCTTACGCTACGTATTAATCTCAACAACCGTTTCTACTACCGTTGTCGATCCGTACCAACACCAGTTGCTATCAGTGCTGGCGCGATCTACCATGTACGAATCACGTGTAAATCCCAATACGAATGAATCAACTGATTTTCGATTGTCCAATGTTTTGTCATATACATCGCTCAGATATTTCTGTAATTTTAAATTAACATAAGCGGCAATGTTTCATAATGTGGAATGAAAATCTTGTATCAATTATTTAGATGCTATTGTTAAATCATTAAATTATGCTATACTAGATTGTTCTATTTTCGATATTAGGTTTGTTATTTAGTCTTTATATTTCAAGATGAAAATTATTTAATTTTGTTTTGTTTGTCGCATCATCAATTGTTATTTATATGTTAACTACATAATTGACATAATTATATATTGATTTTCCTTTATTTTACCTATTTACTTATATCGTGATGGAACTAGAAATATATGCGAAGTAGTTCGTGTTTCGTGCGCGTCGAACGCAAAGTCTGCCGATCGTTGTTGCGAATTAACGATCCTCCGCGAACGGGGAAGTCTCCTTGCGCATAGAGGTATGAGGGTGCTCGAGAAATATCATCGAATAATGAATATTCATGCCGATGAGTCGCGGGACCAAAACGAGAGATAGGGGGGCGTGGAGGAGGTGGCCGGGTTGTAAAGTTGCCCCTTGGAGAATCGCGCATCGGCCGCCATATTTTGTACGATGTATTCCGACTGGCAGCACCCTCCGCGGGGTAGATCTAAATGCCGTGCCCCCTTTACACCCACCTTGCTCCTAAACCCGCGCGAAAGCTCGCGATCGACGACCCGCGCTAACTTTCGAAATATCAACTGGATTCACTTCGCCTGCAGCGCGCGATGTAGCCGGAATTAATTATAATGCCTTTACTTTAATTCCATAATTAATTCTAACTCACGTCAGTGCGATACTCATTATAAATTTAATGCGATTCCGCTTGTTGTTCCTTTAGAATTCTCAAATTGAGCTTTATGGGAAGGATCAACTTTGAAAATAGCGACGCGTAATTAATATAAGTAATTTACAATAACATTCATATATTTCGTAAAAGCACAATTTTGATTCTTCTATAAATATTAAGAATCATATTGTTTCCCTTTTCTTATTTTTTAATTAGATGATCTCTGCGAAAAGAGCAAAGATCTTCTGTTGATGATCTCGCGAATATCCCGCAGGACGAGCCTCCTTTGAAGGAAAAAAGAATTCTCTTTCGCGTGCATTTCCCTTTTGCTTTTACGTTCGCGATAAAACTCGAACAAAACTCAAGATTTTATAGGCTAATACCATGAGCAGCGGGTGAGTAGGTGGCTAGCTTTCACCCCCGTGGATCCGTAATTTTATATAGAAGTATGTTTTATGTATGTGCGTCAAGTATACACGGCCAGTTTCTTCCTTCCCACCCAACTCATTTTCTCTCTCTTCCTTTCTCAATTTTTCGCTGCATAAAAGGGTTTTGGATTTTATTTCCACTGCTTCGATGCCGAGCGGGAAAATCGGGGAGGGAGACGTCTACGAATGTCCTCGTCGCTTCCGAAATTTAAATTTCATACGTATGTGTGTCTGTGATATCACATGCGTGCGTGATTTTGTCTCTAACTGATCAATCTTGCGCGCTGAAAGTTTCCGAGAGACGAAAATACATTCAAGAAGTAACATGGAAGAATCATAGTGTAACCATAGTCATATTAATATCGCACTCTATATGTAATATATATTTGATCTCGACTCTCTCTGATTTCGACAGTTTATGCTGCCCCGGAATAATTTACCTTTCATTTTAGCCAGTTGCATCCAGGTATCTCTCTTGGTTATGAAATTATGCATTCCAGTTGGAGTAAGACAAATAAAGTGCTTTTTCGATAAGCGGATTCTCGATTCTCATCGACGCAGCTCGACGTCGAGGAAAATTTCTGCGGTTGGCGAAGATGTACGGGGTGGGAGGGAAACGGGGGTGATGGCGAAGGGCTGTCCGGGGATGCCGCGGAGCTGGACACGCGGATGGCGCCGTTATCCCCGGCGAGAATTTCAGAAAATATTCCAAGGCAAAAAGTATAGAGCGAGGCGTTTTAATTATCATTAACAAGGCCGGCGTATAACTCAGAATTACGCGTTTATACGTAATAATACGTAGGTAGGTAGTGCCGTACGTGCCGGTACCGGCCGCGCATTTATACATATCCACGTATGTAGACGCGTATACATATACGCGTTTATATTTCGCACGGAAATGGCGCGCGGGCACGTACGTGTACGTACGTACGTAGATACGGACAGTCAAGCGGCACGGACGGACGGACGGACGGACCGGACGGACAGAGAGACAGACGGACGGACAGCAGATCTGCAACGCGCTGACTCCGGTGCTAAATGAGATGCGTTACGGAGGGAGGGAGATGGTCAGCGGATGGTCGGCGGGCAGAGGGGACGGTGGACCACAGGGTGGTGCCGGCGATGGTGGGGTTTGGAGGGTGGTCGGCCGTCGGGGCGAATTCCCACCTTACCAATCCTATTATTAACAATTAGCTCTAAACTACTCTTTGCATATAAAATCATCCCGCACACCTCGTAACGGCGGAATGGAAATATACATACTGCATGGTCGTCCGTCGGCTCGGCCGTGGAAAATATGCCGCGGCACGACGCGGCACCGCGCGTATCGGCGCGCTCGTGGAATATCGCGAGCGCGAAGTTGGATCCACAAATTGAGCGAATGACGATCGACATGCGTGTGGAGTTCGTCGTGGTGACACGCTCATGCGACATGATCGTGTATATATGAGTTACATGTAACGATGTGTGTATAGAAAAAAAAATTGTCTTTATATTTATCTTTATCGATAATTCTCTTTATGACGAATTGACGAAGCTCAATTTACATCAGAATTATTTCAAATGTTATTTAAACAAGTAAAGTAAAATATGTATCTAGCATTTCTTCTTCTGGCAAATAAAAACGAAGTGAAAAACTGAATTTGTATTCATGTTATGATAAGCATTACAAGTTATATCACACGATAATTTGCGTTTTTAATAGTTTTACTTACTTTATTTTCAATGACGTAATTATAAATAACACAAACAAAGGAAAAGTGTTTTATTTGGTCAAAATGGATCTTGGTGCTCAATAATATTTTCATATAAATTTTAAATGTATTTTTCAGTTTTATAAACTGCGCATCGATATATGATTATCATTTATAAATTTTCAAATATACATATAATTATCCAAATATAAATTATAAATTATAAATCTCCAAATATTCATATAGTCTTCGCTATCAAGTAAGCGACATAAAAGGGCAATTCAAGAGGACCGCGGAACCTGGATGCGAAGCCGCGAGGGGTTGAAGGCGGGACAAAAGTAATGCAATGCCGGAATATGTCACGAATTAAGCGGGGAGAAACCGGGAGTGCTCTCCGTCGTCGTCGTTGTCGTCTTCGTCGTCTTCGCAGTCGTCGCTTTTATTAGAATTATCTTTGTCACTTTCCCAAGTTTATATTTACTCCTCCTGCGAACCTCTTAAAGTCGTGCCACCCCCGCGGCATCCACCTTCCGCTACTTCCTTCGAAGTCAACTCCTTCCCCAACAACCTCCCTATATTCCTCCTGTATCACCTTCGTCATCCCTTCCCTTCCTTTCGGTACCCCTCCATTCGCATCCTCTTCTCGACACGGTGAGCAACCCCTGCGTGCTAGCGAGAATACAGCGCGAAGCAGCAGCCACTCGCTTATTATCTTTACGACTGGGAAGATGGAATTAAACTGAGTGTGCAGCCGAAATGTAATAATATTCATTACTATGCTAATGTCCGCACAGGCCCGCGGGGTTATGGGCTCCGAAAACTTACCTCGTATTTTTGTTATCTGCCGCCAACCGACCGGGGAGGCCTAATTCCCGTAGAGTCGGCGATCAACTTGGCAGCGTGATTCCGTTGGAGATTACAGATCCGTCGTTGTATCTTGATAATGTGACATTAAATTATTATGCTAAATTGTTTCTAAAGAGATTATATCTTTTCTGTTATTAACAATACATAAAGCATAAAAATTTAGAAAAAAATTTTAAGATTATACATTAAAAAAAGCAAATATACAGCGATTAAGAATTGTTTGTCATTTGATACATTTTTTACAATACAATAAAAAAAATGTATTGATTATCAGTATAATAGAAACAATATAAAATTACAAAGTGAATTTCTTTAACATGAAGCTGTTCTTCATCGTTCAATGGTTATATTTTCCGTTTCAAGATTTCAAGACCGTGTACGTGTCGTGTGCAGCGAAAGTTTGGACGAAGACGCTCGTCATATTTTCCATATAGCAGTTTCCGTGAATCGCGATGTTTCCGTGCCCAAGGACTTCCCGAGTTTCTAACTGGGATGGCAAGCGACACCGAAACGCTCAACAGAAATCACGGGGACTTCCCAGCACTGTACCCCAGTCGCGCCACTCGCAGCGGCTTATCTGGGTCGTCAAAATTATAAGCTTTCGGGTAGAAACTCGCCGGTACAAACGGTGAGCAGTAAATTCGCTGTCCCTATCGGGGGTGAGCTTCCTTGGCGTCGGCTGTAGCGCAGGGACCGAAACTTGTGGCTTTAAATATCAGCGCTACCTGTCCGAAGCGCAAGACAAGATAAAAAAACAAGCACAAGCTGGCCAATAATTTTTAGTTTTTAGTAAGATAGCGTCATTGTTAAACTATTTTGTTTTCAAATTTTGCAAATAATATTATTGATCCAATGACTGCTTTTTTTTTTTATTGCGTATACGCGTTTAAAAAAATATTCTAAATCGTATATTTCTTTTTTAAATTGCTAACTTATTAAATATTAAACAATTTTAGGCGTCGCCTAAAATATATAATGTTACCTCTGGCTCAACGAGTGTCTCAAATTTTTTCGTTGCTCACGATACAAGCGAAATCGCTGGGGGGGAAGTATTTAATCAAGCGATCACTTTGGTCGGGTCTAAATAAACCAACGTTGAACGATGGGGTCGCAGATTACAGCACGAGGAGGGAGGTGATAAGACGACACGGTGGGTCGGTGGCGAGAAAGGTATGGCGAAGACAAGACGAGTCTAAGAAGGGTTAAATTACTCACCTCTTCGTTATAACTACAACGCGTTCCATCCCTTTCTTTCCCCTTGCTGTTCCTCCGTCGAAAACTTCTACTACCCTCGAACGTGTCTTTGGTACGATCTTTGGGGGTGACCGAAATCCTAAATAGGAACCGTAAATGATATCTATTAATAAGCTGGATCATAGCGCTTTCTCTTCCTTAATTTCTTCAGTTTTACAGATATAACAAAACGATATAATTTTATTTTGTGATATCAAAGCAAAATGACTTGATACAATGATGTATAAATTTATATTTAACGTAAAAAAAATTAAATTGATTTTGTTTGTAAGCTGCTTGCACGCTATATCATCAGTGACATGTTTTTATTAGTTACTGCTGTTTGTTACTGTTAGTCAATTAATTTTGATGTGAAGTGCAGGTAGATTAAACGCCAACTCATTAAATTTCTCGCAGGAGATATTGATAAAACAAAACAACGAACTTCATGAAGATACTGATTTGCCTTCCGCCTAGTATCGTTATGTCTGAAAGCATTTCACTTCATTCTCAGTTTTTCCGTCACGAACCGAATTTCATGCAACGCTCACGTACCGTGCCGTCATTCAAATTAATTGCGCTTACTTTGAGCGCGATTCGTCGGGATCTCTTCAGTGGCAGTTTCGGTTTCAAAGCACCGTGTGGATGAGTACGAATGTCAGGGAAAGTACGCGTGTACCAAGGCTGTACGTGTGTCGGCGGGTGAACGAGGGGGGGGTGGATAGAGGCGGGATGGGAAGCTGGAGGCTCTCTCGTGTACACCCGACTCCACCTTATTACAATTAGCTTCCTTATATATCTAATTAGCAAGATTCTTGGCGCACGGGGTTTCAGTGCGAAGTGAAAGACGGCAGTTGCCACCAGAGCTCTTCGCTCCTGTCTAATATAACTCCGCCATGCTCTAGTCTGCGAGACGTAATATCTCGCGTAGGTGTGTGATCGTCTACGCGCATACGGTTTGCGCGAAGTTTCGGAACCGGAGCCTGACGTGTTGCACGCTTATGAACGATTGTGTATTGAAAGCATGGTTCCATCAGAACAACTTTAAAATTGTAGGAACGAGAGATCGAAAAGAGACACAAGATATCTTTTCGATATTTTACGAGAAATATTTTATCTTGCGATTTATTGATTGCAAAAAATTTACGAATTAATAAATGTTGACGGAGATTTGAAAAGAATGAGGTATGAATTTTACACCAGGATTGCAATCTAAGGACAGCAAGAATTTCATTTTAGCCGACTTCATCTTGAGAACCACCCACCGGTCGCAAAATAATTCACAAGTGAGGGTAAACTGACGGAAGATAATTTTTAAACCCTTTCTTGGCCGCGGCAACCTAGCTCGGGGCGAACATGAATGGACGGCCGGCCAGCGGTTGGCTTCAGCTTACTTAATTATCGCACAAAGAAAGAATGGCCCGTGGAAATGTAAAATAAAGGCTGCGCCGTGTTTCCCCGGCGCTTTCTCAGCCCCTTCCACACTCCCGTACCTTTGCTGTTCGTCCATTCCTTTGCCACTAGGGCTCCGTCAGTCTCAAAGGACAAGCGCGATCTCCCGGAGGAGCATGAGAAGGAGAGACAGAAGGGGAAAAGAAGAACAAGGCAGGGAATGGGGTAAGAACGGTAAAGGAAGGGGTTAACTTTCCACAATTAATAGTGACTAACGTCCATTAAAAACTAATTCCTTTATTTATGGTTTACTTGCCGATTCTCCTGCGACCTTCCTTCTTTTCGCTTCTCGATTCTCGCTCCTTCTTGTCCTCGCCCGCAATCTCGGTGAGGGGTACCGCGCCCCTTTATTTGCTCTTTCCCCGAACGACAACTTGTTACAGGACGAAAGTTGCCGCTTTTTTCCTCGGCATAGCCGGTCTCAAATGACGGATTGAAATTGGGAAAGTTCTTGCTACCGGGCCATATTTTTCTGCGGTTGGGGTCCTCGTTAAAAGTAATTGCGCACCGGTAGCCTTGTCCGCGTTCTTCCGCCGATTCGAGAGGTACGATTGCATTAAATCTCCACAATCTAGCGCAATGTTACAAAATTTATTGTAACATTGTTACATTGGTTTTATAACGCAAATCATATAATAACAATATATCTTCTGCACATTGTATTTATTAAAATTAACGTTAACGCTATGTTACATCTAGCTTATATTAACAAATCTCTGTTGTCAAAAGATAGAAATAAACACTTTAAAAATATGAGGAATAAGATGTATTATCAAAAGTAATTTCTAACAAATATCTGAAAGAGTGATATCGTACAAATTGAATAGTATTGCTTTTTTATCCCGATTATATAATAACTCGATTGTTCTATTATTTTTCTCTGAACTCTTAGTCTTTCGACGGCTTCCTTTTAGCGTTGCACAAAAGCTCGTGCGCGTCGACAATACGAAGAACGGAGAAAGATTGATGGCGCAGAGAGACGGCCAAGTCCGAAGCGCTTTCACGGTGCGAAGCGAGAGCGCGTCGCCGGCGGGTCTGCACATTTTTAATTGTAACTAAAATAATTATACTTTGAGGAGAACTGGCCGCTTTGACACCGCCGCGCGCGGCCAGCAAAGGCAGCGGCAAAATAAAAAGTCCGTCCCCGTTCGTCTCGTACTGCTCGCACGTCTCGACGTGGTCGTTGCGAGGAATATGTAATTTCGCCTCTGCGAAACTGACAGCCCGGAAGGGGCCACACACCGGCGTTGCACCCCTAAATAATAATAAGTACGTCTAGTTACGTCCATCCGCGTCCATCTCCCTCCACCCTCGCGCCCTCTTTCAGCCCGTCCTTCCCCCGCTCCGTCTCCTCTTTCGCAGTTTTGGATCGCTGTACGTTAATTTCTGTACGTCAAACGAAGTTGCACCGGTCGCGTGTTTACATGTCGAAAACGAGCGTAATGGACTGCCGCTGCAACTTAGTCGCGTGATTTCGCGCGGTGCGGCACGGCGCGGTGCGGTGGCCGGTGACCTTAAGCACCGTTCATAAATGCAGCACGGGGTGCACCAACGTGCCGTTGGGGAGCGCAAGGCGCACGGGGGTAAAAGAGCGAGGCAGCCGGCGGCGGCCGCCCTTTGAAAAAAATTGTTCCGGGCTCGTCACGAAACCGGCTGGAGAGTTTCGGAAAGTATGTTAAACGGATTTCGCGTTCGACGAAAATTAATTATACGACCAGGCGGTAACCGGCTCGCTCGCTCACTCGCCTCGCTCTCTTTCTCGTTGTCCCTGTCTTTTTCCACCGCGTTGTCGGACCTTCCTTTCGACGATGAGGCGGCCCACCTCGACGCTTTATCATTCATAAAGTCTCGGATTTCAGAATTCGCGTAACCGAATACGCCCACAGCTCTTTTCCCGTTTTGCGCGAAATTTCACCGAATTTCTTGCGCCACCCTGCGCCGCCCACTTAAAAAGCTCCGCGTGCACACCGCGAGTTGCTTGCTTGCCTTTTTTCCTTCCTCTCTCTCTTTCTCTTGTCGAATATATTTTTCCGAGTGGACGCGATGACGAGGAGGAGGGAAAAATGTAGGAAACACGCGCACAGGGACGAACTGAATCTCCGAGAAAACTCTTAACGCTGCCTGCTGACGCTCCGACTGAGAGAATCAAGTTTGAGATGCAGCCTGCGGATATTCGAATGTGCATATAAAGAGGAATAAAGCAACGAGTGCGATGGTTCCATATGTATAATATGAATATACCGAGTGATCGGATAGAATTTTCAGACTCCTTTGAAATAAGACTGAAGTTGTATCTCTGAAGATTTATAACGTATCACACATGTTTTGTATTAAATTCACTTTTTATTTGATTTTGCAGCGATATTTATTTTCATTTTTTGATATTATCCTGTAGTAGCATTTGACATTTTTTTCTTATTAGATAGGGTCGACGTGAGCATTCTCTGTATCATTCTCTGTCGTACCGTTTTTCGTCACCCGGTAGATGGCACACCGGAGCTTAATTAAGATATGTATTTATTTTAATTCCTCTCGGGCCGCAGAGATGGCCGACTGGCCGGGCATAGGATAACACGATTTGCTTAGAGCCGCCGGTGCGCATACATCTCGCACGTGCAGAGAGATTTTCAATTCAGGTATAAGGAAAGAGTCGACGTGCTAGGAGCGCGTCGGTATGATATAATAAATAGGGAGAAAGAGCGAGAGAGAGAAAGAGAGAGGTGCCAAGAATGAATTTTGCGCTTCGTTTTTTCAACCTGCTCTTTTTTTTAAATCATATGCGGCGAGTACTCTTTTAGAAGATGCACTCTTCGCGCGATTCGGTCGGCGGTGAAGGGTCCACTTCGCAGAATAAAATTAGGAAACTGTATCTTTCAACTCTTTGAGAAGATGCATTCAGTCTTCTTCGCTCTGTTTTTCTTTCTGCCTCGTTAACTTTTTACCCTCTGAGAATGAGCAGTTTGAGGAACACTTTACTCCTCGTGGATTTACTCCAAAATGCATTACGCGGATTTCTAATAGCGTCTTCGATAGTGCAGATGCTCTAATACATATTGAATATTTATTTGATAAATATCCTGGAATGGAACATTTGCTAAAATAGCTTATATTTTTTATATACAAAAGAACATATTTTCTTTCCGAAAGAATCATCACACGTCTCGTTTGTTTCAGATTATGATATCTGCGATTTGAAGGACCGTAAAGTGGTAAGTCATACTTACGTGACACTTTTATACTTTGCTAACTTTACCGTATGTTCAGGCGAGAAAAATGATCATGTACGCAAACTTTGAAAGACGAACGTTACGAGATAAAAGTTAAAAACCATCTGGTTCGTGTACGAACCAACGGAAAGGACTATGTTTCTGAAAAAGACCTCATAATTCTTGTAATTCAAATTCTAAATGCGCCCCTCGTAAAAGCCAGCATAAAATCGTCGCGTATGATTCGATCGAACATGTCAGTTTGTCGAATAAAAGATCAAATGACATTGTCGTAAATGCGAGTTATAAACATTAACATGTTTGATATGATATTGTAACGATCGAGGGTTGAAAGGATGAGTAAGGAATGGATTTGAACTAACGTTCCTTGAATCATCGCAAATCGTTTTTTTCTTTCTTAAAATTAGCATAACTTGGAGTGCGATACGAGCATAAAAGCGGCTCCTCTTGCGCCAATAAAGTCGCAGTATTTCTTACGAAAGTGCTCAGGCTAGTAACGCACTTTACGATAACGTAAAGTTGAAATTAGCGACATTTACTCTTCCGGTCTCATGTCATTTTGTTTCAGGGATTTTACGGATAGTCGCAACTTTTACAATTTAATCGAAATGATTGAATATAAAGTTGAGAAATTGGAACTCGAATTTTGCAAATAATTCCAAAAGTAGTTCGCAATTATAATTGAGTATTAGACGAAAAAGAATGTTCTTTTTACGTTTGCACACATTTTTTCTTACTTTTATTTCTAGCGTTCTAAATTTTTTGCAGGAAAGTTTAGAAAATTTAAATTTCTCAAATTTCAGAAATCTGACTTAACTTATCTTTGCGTGAATCTCATTATTAATTCTAGCACGTTTAAACCGATATTGATAAAATAGCGTATCCGGTTTTTTCAACCCTCCGCTTCCTTTTTTTCGTTTGGGACACGTCATCAACGACCGTTTTTAAAATCGTCTCGATTTTTCATTGCCGCTACGTTTCCTTCGTGCGATTTCTGCGGCTTCGCAGGCTTCCGCCTTCGAGACGCTAATGGGTGCGTACGAATATTTCATTCCCTGTAAGATGCCATTACGAAAGTATATAGGATACGCCATGGCTATGTGCACGGTGGAGTCGCAGGTTGGAGAGGCGAGGGGATATTTAATGACGCGTGGCGATATTAAAATGGCATAAAAATGAGGTGTAATTTGTATCTGGCCTCAAAAGTTGCCCTCATCCTTTCCTCGCAGCCAGATTACACTCTGCTCTCTTTCTTCTCTCCTCTTCTCTCTCTCTTTCGAGCTTTCGCTCGACGTCGTGTACTATTATTGTTATTAATACGAAAGGTCGTGGGCTCACTTAATACCTTGAGAAATCGCCGCATTTCCGTATCAACTGTTCCACCCTCGGTCGCGTCGACTGAAACAGAAATTTTAGCGAAAGACGAGAATCAAGTTAGGAGTGACGCAATTCTCTGAAAAAAAATGTTGGAGATGTTATTGCTGTTAAATGCGAACAATGATTAAAATGATAATTTTAGAAAAGAGACGAGATACGAAAATCGGGGATGACGATCATATGAACCGATGGCTTTCCAGATTATCTGTAGCATATAAATCGTAGCACACAATCGTGCAACTTTGCGCGAATACTGAAGTATATAACTTAATGTCTTCTTCAATATAGAAGCATTACTGTTCCATCACTACCTCGTTCCCGGCCTATTCGGATTCTCTTTCTGCACGATCCGTCGAAATCCTTCCGCTCGAAAGGAGCCGCGGATAAAAATGTCATTTGAATATTTGGCGTACGTCCGCGACATCATTTATAACGCGTGACAATAAAGTCTCGAGCTGGTAGTAATCTTTATGGCGCGATACATGACGCGCGCGTACCGCCGTCCTCCCTCCGACTGACTTCCATTCGCTTTTTCGAGGCGCAGTTACTGCTTTTACGATATGCTAAGCGCCGGCACCGTCGCCCTTTTCAAAAGATATCTGAGCTTTCATCGTCACGGGCGGAATATTTTCTGGCTGCTTAAACATCGGATTAACGATCTGCAATAACAAACAAACTATTTATTCAGCTATCCCTCCTCATGGGGCATGGGCCCCAACTTCCGCCTCGTCTGGGATTAGATCAACGTTAATGACGTATCGCGATCAGCTATTTGGGCTATTCATAACACCGTATATCTATTGTATGTTTGCGTATTTATACGAATTGTTATAATGTATTCTTTAAAAATGAATTTATTTTATATTTGAGAAGTACTAAATTTTAGAATTTCATTGTACATTGTATTATTTAATTCGAATTTTTTTTTACGCTGTTACAAAACATTTATTGTTCTTATTTATCATTCAAATTATTATAGATACAATTAAATCACATTTAATACGATAAAAATATTTGATTCACCTTCTTATAGAATATATATCACATATTCTTTAATTATAAAATTTTCACGATTTATACCAAGATGTTTCTTTCACGTTAAATAATCAAATATCATTTTATATAGTTATATTTCAAGAACCTAGTTCGCAAATTGGTGTGGTGAGCGTTCGCTTCCAGCGAACATCGCACATCGTGGCGATTCATGGTCGACGATGGGGAAATAGTTCGGTAGACGTAAGTCGCACGACGAGGGAAGGGGGGTTTGGACGGTCACTTGGATTTGTGTGGTGTGAACGCGGGACGGACCAGTAAATCCACCCTTTCGTGGTCTCTTAGCGAACTCGGGTCATAGATCGTCCAAACTATCGTGAAACAACCCCCACCCTGCACCTACTGCGACCTCCGAACTACCCTTCGGGGTGCTTTGACACCCTCGTAAGGAGCACGGTATCGCCCTCTCGTCCCGGAAGAAGCTCCGATTATGCGAATGGCTTTGGAAATTCACACTAAACTAAAGTGTCTCGCGTCGTGTGGGTTGTAATATCGGGACTCGCGAGTTAACAACTCATAACATCGAGTAACCATATTTATTAAGATTGAAATCTAACAAAATTCTTATTCTTAAATTTTTAAAGAATTCGAACGAAGCAAAACTTGGATATCGCACGATTATCTTCGCACCGTTCTTTCTACGAGGCGTTTTCGCTTTTCTTCTTTTTCTTGAATCGGCTATGATATAGAATACCGTGAGCTTGAAAAGAAAAGCGGCGCTCGTTAGTTCCGTGAGAAATTAATTATTTGCCCGCCATCGCTACGGCCGCTCGAGTAATGGTGAAAAATGTCTGGATTGTGCGGGATTACATCACGTTGAAGGGGGGAGGGTGGCAGGAGATGAGTCGGGTAAATGGGGGTGAGAACGGAGACCCGGAAAAAGAATAAGAAGGAATGTATCGGTGTGGCTCGTTACACTTAAATTGGAGGAATGACTGAGTGGTCTCGTTATTCATCGCGAATAATATAGAAAAGAGCTTCCGACTTCGTGCTTCACCTGAGCAACGATTCCTGGCAGGATATCTGACACGGCTAGATCGCGAGGGAGTCTTTTCTTTTCGGGAGATGAATTGACGCGGTCGTGTCTGACGCCATAATCAGGCATTGAAAACGTCTCGTCCCTTATTCGAAGTCGAAAGCGATATTCAAAATTCAACGGAATATTCTTGATCATTAGCGAGATATTTGTGCATGTACCTACAAAACATATGATGTGTGAACATCAACTTAAATTGAAATATACGAAAAGAATTAAAATTAGAAACGGAGCTGTTTGTATCCATATTAATTAACAAATTAATTAATAACAACATTATTTTTCTGTGTATTATTTTATCACTACTTATATTAATAGTTACATGTCGATTTTACAAAATCGATATTTTGATTGTATTTCATTTGCTGAAAGTGAAAAGTATATCGTAATGAAACTGTCAGTAATCGAAATAAAACATTGGTATCTTTATGCATACCTATACGTAATTAATGTACCCCAAGGAATGACGTTTTGCTAATTAGTTCGCTTTGTGCAAGAGTCGCGCCGAGCCAAACAAAAAGACATCGAACCAAATTGTTCACAAATTGGACGGATGACATTACCGTCCTCTATTAAATGGCGTTTACCCAACTCGTTGGCGTGTCGGCCTTTAACCCTCTCGGCACGAGCAAAACCACCACCGGGGAGGCCGCCTGGCTTGGGTTGGCGTAGTTTGAGCTGCCCATAGAGATGGTCGCTTCTCTAAGATCAAGTGCTTTCCAGTACCGCACTAAGCCAAACTCCTCCCGCCTGTTCGTCCGGTCGGATCTGCCATCCAGGAAGGGGTGGATTGATAAACCAACCGCGCTCCCGTCCCTCTTGACCGGGCAAATTCTTGCGGACAGTCACCGGACTCCAGTGGATCTCAATACCTGATCTTGTTTTCGACGTACGTCAAAAATAAAACAGGTGCAAACAAAAATATTTGAAAACATTTTGGACTATGTGATATTAAAATGTTAATGATAATAAAAAATATCATCGAAGAATTCGATTGGAACCGCTTCACTTTAATCATGATATAATTACTGTCACTATATTTTTAACTTCATTTTTTTCTAATTTCGTAATATCACTTTACCCTAAATTTTGTTCTGTCTGCATTGCACCTGTTTTTTTAAATAATTTATCAGAGAAAGAGCTAGAACTCTTGGGATATGCGAGCATATTCTCAACACGTGATCCTACGATCACGCCACGAGGACGTCGACAAATTCCCACCCGAGTCTGTCCCCCGTAAGATGTCCCCTGGACCCGATCTACCGGGTGTCTCGTCGTTGTTGGCGCACGTAAGCTGCCTACAACTTCCGTGAGAACGACGTCGTGACGACGGACGACCCTCCGGCCGGCCGCGTGTCATTCTTCAGGGCGGTAGGCTCGCGTGTTCGTCTTGGTTGTTGCGCCTCGTCACGAAGGGGGTCGCCGCGACGTCTTCACGACGTTGAGCACCCCCAGGGCGAAATACTCGAAGTCGAGGGGTAGTGGGTCAAGCGGCATTGGGGAAAGTCGGGAGATCCAGGAGTATTGTCGCCGGAAGTCTCCGTTGGTGAGCGCCGATGGTCGGGGTAATTGGATAGAGAAGATCGAACCTCACTGTAGCACTTTGCCTTGTTCCCTTACATCTCTTCCTCGACCCATGAGAATCTATGAAACAGCCCCACTGACTGTCGCTAATTCTTCGACATCCGAAAACTATAAACCTATCGAAAAAGAGAGAGTCTAGTTATTTTCTAGAATGATACGATGAGATGTCATGCGATTGGGACAAAACGTTAATTTCATTTCCCTCGGGATGAAATTCGATTATTGGACCATGTGACTGAACATTCGTGTGCGTAAACTAATAGCGTTGTTCAAAAGAAGATTGTTCTGATTTGCTACTTGTTAACACGTACGTAATCGAATATGGAATATCGAATATGGAACAAAAAATTGCTCTTCAAATATGATTAAATTAATAATTATATTTTTAGATCTTTAGAAATTTCTTTTATTACAATATTTCAATGGGGCTAAACTTATCATGATTAATTATATTTAAAGATTCAAATCATTGATTTTTAAATTTTATTACATTTATATATTTTCCAGCAAAAAACAAGAATATTCTTTCAGCATGTTTTTTTTTTCTACATTTTGTATATCTCCAAAGTATTCTCCGATTTAATGGAAGCGTTGACTAAAATTTTGATTGGTTAACACGTCCTCTGTATTTTGGTTTAACTCAAATTAGCAGCGGACCGAACTTTTCGCTGAATTACAAGGCTGGTCGGAAATATTAGGAGAGAAGATTGTAACGTATCCCGTGATTTTCAACGAATTGGCGCACCGATTGCACGAGTTGGCGTACTTTTGATTTATTCTAATTGCTATTTCGATAATGGGAGGCCGGGTCAGCGCTTTCGCAGCTCTTGCATTCCCATTATCGGACTCGAACGCCCGAGAAATATAATCGCATTCGAGTTAAGGTAACGTCCGGCACGGAGCTTGCTAGTAATTATTAGCTAATTTGCCGTTAAATCTTCGCTGACCGCTAAATTATCGCCGAAGGACGAGTGCGAGGAAAGGATATATTTTAGCATCCTGATTACGCATCCGTTTGAACATGCGAATATATATTATAATGGAGAATTTCTTTTCACGATCTATAGATAAAGCATTTGCAATTTTTATTTTCAATATTTCTAAAGGAACACTTCAGATTTTATGTGAAAATGATAGAAATGTAATGCATATAGTTAATTCGTGCCGACTTAATATAATGAGTGACCTGCGGGATTGAATAGCCTTCTGATGGAAACGGTCCTTTGCGACAAATGAACCACAAACCGAGTGATAACCAAAACCACTTGAGATCGTCCACGTTTGAACGTCATATATTGTTTTGCGCGTCTCAGAAAACCACGGATCTGGAATTAGTCTGCCCCAAAAACCGCCGTTACGAAGGTTCTCCTGTTAATAAGATTGGAACATGTGTTTCGGGGTGCATTATAGATTTTTAAATACATTATATTCTGTGAAATTTGTTAAATTTATTTGATGTGTTATCAGCTTCTTTGTAAATGTTTACAAACAGTATTATTTAATCTCATCACTCTGATTATATCTATTTAAAAACTTCTAAAATTATTGAATTGGCTCATTCTGTATACATGTTGTTTCATATAGAGATTTATATACACCTCGATATTTCAACAGAGTTTCAAAATGTTTTTTCATCAATCAATGTTTCTGAGTAACAATGAACCATAACCGACTGTATCGAATCTATCATGACAGTCCGCCATTCTTGGGGTGACAGGTAGGGTATACAGACACGGTGAAAGAAGAAGGAGCAACCGTATCTGAATGGCTCCCAAGAGTGCCAAGTTCGAATCCCATTACCGGACTCGCGCCCGTTAAATAGGTCTCGCATCGTCAACCGGAAAATATACACATCGTCCTCGAGTTGTCTTCGGGAGGGAGGAGAACCGCATCTTATACTCTACGCGACGGAAATCGATGTGGGTCCACTGGGAGGACCGAGTTGAAATTTTCGTATCTTCATTGTTTATTGCAGACAAGATGCTTTCGAACGCTGTCACATAAATTTTAAAAAGAAAACACGGTTCACAGCGTGAAATAGCGAACAGGACAGTCAACAACAGGATTTTCTATCAGATCGAAGAAATAGAATTAAGTTATTATCTTCCTATTATACTTCACATATTTTCCTTTATTTATATAATATCGCAATTACCATTTTGTAATTTTCCATATATAATTCAGTAGACGTTATCATGACAGTTTCTCTAACGCACAAAGAGATCGTCGTCCGTCGTCGAAACGTTCCTCAATGTTCCCCTCCGGCATTTCAGTCACCTTGCGTCTTCTTTTCTCTTTTTGCAGTTTTTTCCTCCGCCCCCCAACGTTCGTTCGTACACCATTCCATTCTCGAGCCGTTACGAACGAAACGAAAATAAAATGTAAGTGGAAATTTATTGCCGTAGGCGATAGGAGACGTTTCCGTACTTTTAAATATTTTATAAACTTTCTTCTTCTTTTTGCCTCTCTTCCTCCGCGCGCCTCGTGGTTCCCAAGAGCGTCTGGAGAGTCCCGGTGACGATAGAAGGAAAGAAACGAAATGTTCTCAAGAACGGAGCGAAAACTTCACCCCGATGTCGATCTTTTTGTATCTCCCGACGAATATTTATCGTAGTGCTATGAAATAAAAAATTTACCTTATAAAGTATATAATATATATTTTATTGACAGTCAGTTGAACCATTAATTTCGTCTATGATTGCGAAGTAGACAGCTAACAGAGAGCAGTCTAAGTGATTATAATATTTTTCCACGCATGGAAAAGACTTTACATGACTTTACACTTAAACTTTTAACTATCGTCGAATCAGAATGCAATACGGTATAATGGTGATCATCTGTACAGGCGCTAATATCTCTACCTTTTATAATCTTTCTAGTATATCTTTTATCTATTACCTATTATCTATTATCTACTATAATCTTTCTAAAAAATAATATGAGATTCAAACATAAAGATAACACAACGTAATCTGCAAAAGGCGATCAACACTATTCAATCATTTCCTGCGAAATCTAACAACTGACTGAATCTGACAACGAGGATAAGTATTATCGAAATCAATAATCGACAAGCATAAAAAATTTGTTGTGCTCCCCTATTCCGTGTACTGACATTCACCTTTATTTGACAACACGCGAGCGAACGGCGAAATAACATTGTAAGGGCCTGTCGAAGTTGTGAATATTTGATGTGAACCTATCAGCACCTCTCAATACGCGAAAATTGACAGCTCCCTCTTGAACACTCGAGCCTCTTCTCCGTCTCTTTGACAAGGGCATAAGCGCTCCTGATGAATATTTCTCGAGAGGCAGATGACGATGGAACGATGTAGATAAGTAATAAGTTCTTTCCTTATCGTTCTCCCAAACTAATAAGTCCCCTTGTCTGCTCGAGTTCCATCAAACGTTCTGAATTATTTAGAACGCAGAGTCTCTCTACTATTGATGCCACGCAATCTGCTCTTAAGGAAATCTACTTGAAGCTCTCCCCTTTTTACAGATCCGTATACATTATTTGGTTAATTTGTAAATTCTTGTTTTGTCGAAAAATTATCTTTCGATAGTTACGTATTATTCCTTAATATAAGAAATTGACAATATATTTCTCCAAATTTAAAAAATTCTAAAGTCAAATATTTCATATTTTGCTTTGTACATTGCGCTTAGATCGCGCTAATTTATTCGCGATGATCAATTCATACTTTATGCTGTCCTGCGCGGTAAAAAGTAGCAAAAGAGAATCGCAGAAACGAAAGAGAAGAGACGCGTACGTCGTGAGATCATGCACCGCACGAAACCGCTGCAAATGGAGACGGTGAATTACGAGACTTTGCGTTAACCTCCCAGCATCCTCTCGCACGAAAACGCGCTGTTACGGGGCGGAGGAGAGATGGAAGGCGGGCAGATTACTTTTCGATAAGGAATAATTAAAAATTTTCTCGTTTAAAGTAGCTAATTCCATTTCTGGCGACGCCCACGGAGGTAATGGGCGGCCGGAAGTGGCCCGGCATGCCGGAAAAAATAACCGCTAAAATACTTGGTAGATAAAGAAGATAAAGTCGCTGGCTGGCTGGCAGTAATTTATATCGGCGTGTGATTCCGGAATGAGATGCGAGGAAAAATATTTCAGGCCAGTACACCCTCCAGATAACGGTAATTAAAAATTACGGGGCGGGGGAGGAAGAATATGGGTGCCGCTGGTAGGGCGGGAAAATAAGAATATATTGATTGTACAGGATGAATCATCCTCTTTGTGGAGAGAGAATCCAATCTCTCTTCTATTATATCTTAAGAAGATACATATAACGACTATGTATTATTCTTTCTCTGACGTTTTAGAGTTAAAAGATTTTAAATTTTGCGTTATATAAAATTATATTAAGGAAGTATATCATCTGCTTAAAGAATAAGACATTTATTTTTAGATTACAAGTTTTTGCGATTAAATTTCCGTTTCACATAAAGAAACATTCCAAATGTGGTCAACATCATCTGCATTACGTTGTGCTCATATCCCGGCACAGTCGTTGAGCCGGCACAAAACGCGATAGTGACATCTTCTCTATTGGTGCCACGTGTTTCCGGTCGATCTGTCGAAAGTTTCGGTCAACCTGGAACTCGAACAAGGATCATAAATTCCCGCAGTGGAGACTAATGTAGTGGTAATAGAGTATAAATGGGGGTCATGACCCGAGGTCAGCCTGTCTTACACCCTTAAACTGTCGTCCGCCACCTTCGCCCTCGTGCGAGGACCGGCCGAGACCTTAAACTCGCATAACACCCACCTACCATTATTTCGAAATGACTTATCGGGACTCTATGTTCCGGGTATGCCGATTCCGGAATCAGTTTTCTCTTGAACGGTATTACTGTAACAGGAAATACTATTCTCAAATATATACGATAACGTTTTGTACAGTTTCAAGATGAATTACATTTAATATCGCTTAAAATTGTATCTTAAAAAATAATATCACTTCTATATCCAAGTTAAGGTAAGCTAATTTACCTTAAGTTAAAAATAAAACAGTTGTTCTTGGTTTTATGAAAATAAAAAAGATTGCTTATAATTAAAAACATTTTTATATTGAAAAAAACTTATATTTTATAGTTTCATTAAGAATATTTTACACGATTGAGAATACGGCAGTGCACCGTGCAGTGCTGCCGTCTTGTGAATCTGTAACGTACTAAAAGGTCGCAGGACAAAATTTTTTCCGCTCGTTTATGCGGCACGCTCACTCATTCTTGTCGCGTTTCTTTAGCATTTATATATCAATGATAAGATATATATAACAGGTTTAATTTCTTTTAGCCAATTAATATAATATTATGTTGCTAATTTCTTCACAATTTCATAAATTCTTATTTTACATGTGTCTTTTGAATATTGTTTTGAATCTTGTGAATGCCTTTATTTTAAAAATCAGCAAAACGACGAGAAAAAATACGTTGTATATTTCTTTTTATATTATATATTTCCTTAACGTTATGTATGTTTATATTTAACGACGGCTCGATGTTAAAAAGTAACATCGTCCGTCGCGAGTTTTTGCGATCGAGGCCATATCGTTCAAGTTACGGCTTTTTGGTTCCCGTAGGTAGTCGCGCGTGGAACTCTTTTCCAAAAGTTGTTTCAAAGTTCACGGCACAATGGACATGGCGCATTATGTATCCCCCTTCGCTATTTCTCTCTGCTTGATGGTAGATACACATAGTACAAGGGAAAGGCGTCCACGTGTTGCGGGGTGTGTACCTAGCGTAGTGCTGACCAATGTTCGCCCGAAGATACGGTTGACGGGTCCGGGTCCGGCCTTCACGTCACCTCCACTTCAACGGTCTCTCGCGCCCTTTCTCGTGAGCCGCCGCTCTTCTCGGTCCGCATTCAATTTCAACACCTACGTCCGCAACCTGACCCAGCGCGCTGAACAATCGCCGAACCCATTCGCAACTTGAGACAAATGAAAACTTTGCGCGACGCTGAAACACTTCTGTCACTGTTGGAGGTGCCACGAGGTCCGTTTGAGAATCGACGCACGCGACTTACGTGTAACAGTAGATACGTGACTCCAGTCTTTATTTTGTCACAAACTCGACAAGAGATAGGTAGTAACTAAGAAATCATCTAGAAATCATCAAGAGAAATATATAATTATAATAAATATATAATTATAATAAATAATTATAATATTTGTTTCCTTTTTTATTGATTAATGAAACACAGAGAGGCCGCTTTTCATTGCATATTAAACAGAACATAATTTATTGATTTAAATTAAAGCTATTCCAAACGATTATTTTACTTAAATTTTATTTATTAATTGATAATAAATATATATACATATTTTGATTAATAAATATATAAAGATATATATATATATATAAAGATATATATATATATATATATATATATGAAAAAATTTTTGCACGGATTTTGAAACTTATTTCTGGTAAAAAAAAAAATGGCTGCAGATCGATATCTAGATTTATTTGACAGTTTTATTTGCATCGCATTCTCGCTCGATAGCTTCTAACGCCTCGAAAGGGTCGAAGGAAGACGCCTGGACCATCGTGAAAATAATTGCGGTGTTCGGCGATGGTAACCCTTCCCTTTACTTTTCTTTATCTTAATGAAACTCCATAAATAAAGAGCCTAATGTTACGAAAACAGTCGCTTGGGGGAGAAAAAACCATGACGCGGTGGATCGTCGAGAATCGAGAAAAGCAACGTTAAATTATTAATCTCCTTGTAGATTTATCAATATTAACATTAAAGCGTTAGAAAACCTCTATTTAATTTAGAAGTTTGTTACGTATTTATTAGAAATTTACACAGAATTTAAATTCTAATTGTAGTGAGCGAAATAATGCATTCAGGTGACAGTATAGTTTACATAAAAATTCTAATTTTTTAAATTGAAAAACCGCTTTAAAAGCAGCTTTTTAAAATATTACGTAAGTAATTGATGTTTACTAAGAATTAAATATTGATTTTGATAGAATGGTTATTTAAAAAAGGTCGAATACTCTTGCTGAAACAACAGCGATAAGGATGCATCGTGCCGTAAAATTTTTTTTCAAACGAATTCGGGACACTTTTGCTATCGAGATTTACGGCAAGGTTTATCCCCCGAGGCGAGTACGTTTTGACGAGGCGAGGGCTTTAGAAAAAGGGTTGATGTGCAATAAAGGGGAGATGCTTACATCTGTAAAAAAAGAAAATGCCAATAATTCATTGACAACAATCTCGTTGGAGGGGGATAATGGGCGCCGTTTTCTCAGGAGGCAGTTCCTGCACGTTTCCGCTTGATTAAGAATTAGGCTTAAAAAATAATTATTTTTAATTTGTGACCATGATAAGGGCTTTATTGTTCTATCCTGTATATGGTCCGCTACAGGGACGGTAAAGTCGAGCGCGGAATTGATCTTCGTGTTTCACGTTAATCCCATTAGTTCCATTAATATTCTCTCTTATTCTTAATACTTCATAATTATGTTCAAAGTTGTTTATAATTTCCTACGACAGGAGAGAGATATTTGTATCTTAATATTTTATTATAAAGTTTGCTTGTGTATGTAGTTTTTAGTGTAGAGATATAACTTATTTTTACTAATTACTGTTAGCATGACATTTTTGGACCTCAGCCAATGCTATTTGTATTCTAACAATAAGAGATTGATACGTGATAAAAATAAAAGACACACATAATATTAATGCAAAGTATACTTAATCGTGCTTAAAATACTAAATTAATCAATATAATATCGATAACATATAATGGTAGCATTTAAGGAAATTGCAAATTAATTATTATTTTTATATGAGACAAGTTACATATATTTCGAATTCTTCTTTAGTCTCCTGCCTGCTAAAAGTATAACAAAGACAAAGGCGTAAAAACGACGTCGGGCATCGAAAGGGATAAGCAAGTTAATGAGAGACAGAGGTGCGCGATGGTAAAGGCAGAACGAAAGCTGGACGTCGAGCCCTTCTCGGTGGCACGGTTAATATTACGGAAGAGCCCTTTGGCAGCCTAGACAGCGACACCCCTCGACAATATACTTCATGACGGGACGTGGGTCCCCATTAATTTTTTTAAGCATTATAAATATTTAAGCGAGCCATTTCTCATAGGTAAAGCGAAATGGTCTTCTTCAACGAATCCTTTTTTTTATTCGGACCGGCGACGAAATTCACGATACCCTCTTCGTGGCTGACGCGATTCTGAATTGTTAACGATAGTGCAGAGATTTATGATTCGTATTGCGATTACGTGTAACTTTACGACAAAAGTTATTATTGAAATAAAATGAGACATAGCTGGTTGTATATGAATTATATTATACGAAGTATAAAAAAAAATATAATTGAAGAAATTTTGTTTAAAGACAGATACATTAGTAATTAATTATTACTAATCATTTCTAAGAAAAAATATTTAAATAAATTAGAAATGATAACAATAAATAACAATAAAGATATTTTTTTACTTTAATACATCTGAAATCAATTTTTATATAAGTGAGTAAAACAAAAATACATAACAAAAAAATGACAATATAGTCAAAAAATGACAATATAGAGCATACAGATTATATAAAAACATAAAAATACATAAAATAATATTAATGAAAGTATATATATTGTTAAATGAATCGGCTTTTATTCTTTGTAATTGTATGCGTGACGTCGGCAAGTTATAGTCGCAAGGCGACCGTTACCTTTCGGTGACACAGTTCACGATGAACAAACTGTCGACGCGTTGAAGCGCGTGCGGAAACTTGCTCCTTAGATAAATGGGCGAGAAGAGAAGAGGAGAACAGAGGGTGGAGCGCAACCGCGTAACCAAAGAAAGGCGGCGTTCACGCCGCTACGTGCGCGCGAGCGAGCGCGCTATCGCGCTATTGAAACGACAAGTGAAATATACGAAATAAATCTTGCAAGACCCTATTCAGCGGAGACAATACGGCGTCCAGTCTATGGACGCTGTCGAGGGTAGGCGCACCGTATTGTGCAACGTCGGGGAGGTAGACGAACGTGAACTCACGGACCGACTCTCGTTTTCACCCCCTTTGCCTTGCACTTCGCCTTCCTTCTCTGCCTTCTCTTTTCGAGCAAGCTGAACACCCAGCCTTTTGCCCTGACCACCCCAAACCTCGTTCCCTCGGCTACCTCCTCATGCCCTCTTTGCTCTCACCCGATAGCTCCCTGCGTCTATCTTTCTCTCTCTCTCTCTCTCTCTCTCTGTTCATCTGTTCCACGACATACATCTTTCGTTTTCTCCCTCTCTCTTTGGTAGCTTCCGTCTGTTTCGCTTCGATCCACGAAACGGCAAGTCGCGAGTCGGTGTCGTTGGGTAAATACCGGTAGCGTGTAGGCGATCTTTGGACGGGGTGGTCGTAAAGAATGGTCGTATTCAGAGTCCGGCAGCACTTCTGCTCCACCCTTCCCAATCCACCCCCTCACATCCAGTGTTGCCCGTTCTGCTACCAACCTACCTACCTACTCTGTTCGTCGGTGCGGCCGAAGCGACACCACAGTGCAAAGTTTCTGAAGCGAGACAAGCCGCAATATAATGCCACCCTTGGTACACGGTAGCACCTCACTCTCCATTCAATAGCGATTCTAGATACACCCTTTCTTCGGCCGAGTGCCCGGCTGATATTCTCCATATCATTGATTACATTCTCGATGTCTTTAAAAGCGTTGTTTTTTTTATGAATAATATAGAATTTAATAATACTTTATGTATATCAGTTATTGAATATATTTTATAGAGAATAGAATTTGTTACAACGAAAATTTATAAAAATTTTACTGCAAACGTACATTATTCATTTTAATAATTTATCGACAATATATATTTATAAATTAAACTATTTTTATCATTAAATTTCTATTAATATATATTTCTAAAAATATATTTAATATATATTTTTAAATGTATATTGCAATAGATAGCACTCGAGAAGGTATCGAAAACGTCGAATTGTACAGATGATTTCCGCGTTCTGCGTTTCGATGCGACCGAATGCTGTCATGAATCTGCAAGTGGCATTGGCGTTGCTACCTTACCACCGTCGTTTCGCGAACGATCCCGTGCATTCGATAACGGCACGACTCGACGGACTCCAGCGCGATGGTTAATATTGATTTATGCGTAAGGCTCGCCAGCCTAATCCGGCCGGGCCATAAACAGATCAAGTCCAGACTAAATCCGGCGCAAATTGTTACTAATTCGCATCTTAATAATGACCACGTCAGAGGCGTCACCGTATCTCAGAACGTGGCAAATTAGCCGCGATGACAAATGACAGTCGGCCGTGCACGTGCGCCCGCGGCAACCCTCTCCAGGCTCGTCGTCGTGGTGGTCATACGTGCCGGTCGGAGCTAGTCGTTGCGCGAATGCACGTGTGGACGATGCGCGCGTGTACACGTGCACGCGATACCGACTGCGTGTGGGTGGACGGGTGGCGGTTGGGTTACATACGAATCCGCTGGACATACCGCAACCGAGCCAGCGATACGGCTGCCTATTCAACATGTGCAACCGTCAACGTGCACAGATACAATCAATCAAATCAATTAATGATTCGATTGTCCGATCGCGCCGCGACACGTGCGCCTCATCCTGAGTTATAGCATGCGTTAGTCCTCTACTCGGAGGATCTTTTTGCGGTAGAAGAGATTGGGGTTGTTACGCTTTCCATATTTTTTTTTCAAGTATTTCAGAAGATTAATTAGGCAAATAACAATCATTTTTAAATAATATATAATTGATAAATAATTGATATGTTAATGTGATGTTTATGTTGAGTTTTATATCCAATTTTATTCTTTGCAAAAAGAGAGAATAAAATGGTACAATTAATGATGAGAGAGATATTTTTAGAAACATTCGTATAAAAAGCGATTATTAGTGATTATAATTTCAATACAAATCTCTTATCACAACAAACAGTACTCTTTG
This sequence comes from Cephalotes varians, assembly GCA_037157785.1. Classification (NCBI taxonomy): domain Eukaryota; kingdom Metazoa; phylum Arthropoda; class Insecta; order Hymenoptera; family Formicidae; genus Cephalotes; species Cephalotes varians. The sequence continues at coordinate 1,586,558 of JANQDE010000002.1, read as the reverse complement.
GAGAAGACCAGAACCAATAATCGGTTGAATAAACAATCCCCCCGTTTGGAAGAGGCGTCCGCGTATATTAAAAATGGATCTGATGTCGTTGTTCGATAGCCGGGATGAATCGAAGCACAAATCGGATTTGGCTTGGGGTCGGGAGAGCTTTTAATAAAAACCTTGTGCCACAAGCGGGAAATCCGATAGAGCCGAAGTACGCGCAAATATTTTCTCTTCCTCTTCTCGGGGCCGGAACGCGCTGAGAGCACCGTCGACACATCAAATCGAGTGTGTATCGGTGCTGCAGCGTGCGGTAATATCCTTTGATAACCAATTTGTGCATCCTGCGAGCTTTGCACGATCACCGTTTCGATCTACCGGGTGGAGCTTTTCATTCTGCTCCTGTAATGAGATTTATCGATGTTTCCCTATAGGTTCATAACGTGCTCGGCGATGTGCCGCATTGTAATACGATTTTTTTATCTCGCGTCTCTGTTAACAATAAGAGTTTTAATCGCTTTATCATATGGATTTACTCAATGTTTTTATCATTATGTTTTATTATTGCGTTTTCCGTAAATTGTATGCGTGTTTATTCTAGTAAAATTGATACATTGTGAATTATTTCGTGACATTTAACTAATATCAGCATTATCATGTTTGAATAGAAAATTGTTCGCTGGTTCTCAAAATGTTAAAAATACATATGTTTTTCTTATATAATCAAAATATCGCATTGACGTAATCCCATTCATACATTTTGATCATATATCTGCATATTTTACGTTACGTAAAATACGTATGAAAAATGCTTTCGCGAATTATGGCGAAGTGGTAGAAGACGGCGGGAGCACCCGTTACTCGATACGGCGGCACGGCCGGCAATATGTGTATCAATTTGCGGCGTAAAAGGTTGCACTTGATGTATTTTTATTTATCGCCTCTCCGCGAACGATATGTCGACCGTATACGGTTCTCCCCAGTCGTACGCGCATCCATGTACATACGCTCTCTGCGCCTACGGTCCGTTCACCACCCCGTTCGTTTGCCACCCGGCGAGCACGTTAAATCGTATTACTCAGATAAATTGCGACGCACGGATTTCCGCGGACCTTTTTCGCGACGTACGCGATGGAATTGTCTCATACGTATACGGTAATTTCGTAAATGCACGGCTGCGAGAGTCCGGCCGTCTCTTTGGCCGGGATGTAGGAAGGACTTTTCGCCGGCTGGCGATAATACAAGGCCGGTAAAGCCGATTTCGCAGCCGTCTACCGCCGATCGTCCATTGTTCCGGCCGTCATTATTCTTCCATCTCGGTTATGAAAACGGTTCGCTTGAAAAGATTGACGCATTCTGCGCTGAAATCTAATTTTTTAAATAAACGAATAAATGGAATGACAATAATTATGCTTTCTTGTTACGCAGACATCATTATTGTTATGTACGACATTCGATTACAGATTAAGTTATTTTGTAAGAGTCTCAAACTTTTCTATTTAAAAATTTCTATATTAGAAAAAAGAAGTCCTTTGAAAAATGTTAATTATTATTATTTCTAATAACTGATAATGTTTTTAAAGTAGGAAAAGTTGTTTGTTTTTTTTTTAGAGATCTTTAATGAATTTTTATTCATTAGTTTTTATATGAACTCCATTAATAATAATAATCTTTGTGCCTGTACGTTGCATAATTTAATCCGTTATGATAAAGGATTAAATTACGGTAATATTATGATGGTAGAATTACCGTCTCTCATTTTTATCTCGATATCATCAACAGCACGTTGAGGTCCGTGATGCAATCAAGCGGGGATAAAGAAATCGCAGAAAAACATCCATGCCGCATTTTAAATCAAAGAGCTTTCCTCATTAACGATTTTCTCTGATTTCTTTCGAGGTTGGGATAGAATCGCGGCGCACCGATAGCGCTCGATTAAACCACTACGCGCGAATAAATCGCAAGGGTCGTGCGCGACACCTTTCTCTCCCTATGTCTCTCTTTCTCCCTCTTTCTCTCTCATTCTCTCCTTAAAGTTATAAAACCGAAGCGGGCGCTCGCGTTCTCTCGCGGATCGCAGAGAGCGGCCGGAAATCGAATTTTGCTCCGTCATATTTCCACGGTGGAATGCGTCCTGCACTCACTGCGCCGCGTACGTTTATAGCCCGCGGCTGAGTTGCAAACTCTCTCGCTAACTATGTGCCGGGAGAACCGTCAATCGGATCCGCCAACACGCGTATCACTTACATGCAAATCCCGAGCTAAAATCCCGCGCGTTTCGATGATCGTGCAAACGGTCGGGGTGAAGCAGAAGAGGAGGAGGAGGAGGAAACGCAACGGCGGCGGCAGCAGCAGCAGTAGTAGCAGAAAGCGGGGTGGCGTTGCGGGGGAGGATAGAGGCAATGCCGCGGACGCAGGAGAGAGGGACCGAGCGAGAGGCGCGATGTATTAATTACCAGTATTGATGTCCATTTGCAGTGAATTGATGTGTGGTCAGTGTTGCATCACGCGCAGGGGTCGAGCGGCCGAAACACACCGTGTGCGGCAACCCCACGCACTCTCTTCCTCTCTCTCTCTCTCCTTCTCGCGGAGAGAGATGAGCCCGCATTGAAACCAGGACGAGAGTCAGACGGCTAAACAGGGTTGGCTGTGTACAGGGCTGACCGCGCGTCTCGCGTCGATCGCACGTATCGATATATGCATTCCTCGATCCGCGCCGATCTCGGCGTCACGCCATTCCTGATTTCGCGTGTCCCATTCAGGATGGAGCGTTGCTTGAAATCAAAGGTCTCGGCTATTGTGTTGTATCTTGACATCGCGCATACGGACGTATGCTCGGGGAAGATAGTAATGCGCGTAGGTCACGTTGCAGGAAACGCAGTGGTTGCTGACGCACGTCGCAATCTCTGCTCTTTTTCATGACTCTGTGCGGAACTATTATAGATCTGATAACGGAACAAGGAATAGCTAAGATTAATAATCAAATTGAAGTGTTTCAATTTATAATTTCGAGTGTTAGCCATCGTAATTAGATATTATCTTCTTATATTTTTTTTCCTAATTGAAACAAAGTAATAATTTATTTTATAACAGAGTATAAAAAAAAAATAACAATAAATAATAAAATAAATAACATTGACAATACTCTAATTTGCTGCTACATTGTGCAAAGCTGCATGTTGCGTGTCGCGTGAAAAACACGTTCGTATAGCGATGTATTAAATGCCTTGTCGTTTCTCTATCGTACAAATTCCGCGAGATTGTCGGGCATCTTTCTACGGCTTGAGTTTGGTAATAAGAAGTGCTGTACACTAAATAAACGACGACTACGAGAATGTTAACAACACCGACGTCGCGCGAATCTGTCCCACGAGGATTTCTTCCAAGACGATCGTCGGCGCGGCGCTTCAGGGCGACGCAGAATCGGTCGTTAAGATTTATAGCCGGCCTGGCATGGTCCCCGGTCTTTAGCCGCTTATTAGCATGCGGTATATCACGGCGACCGGACCGGTCCGGGGTCCGCGACAATAATTAGATAGATACGGAACATAGACGACAGCGGGTATGGGACGTAGGCGACGCCGTCGGGTTAGGTGGGCATCCAGGGTGAAACGGAGAAAGGGTCGACGGAAGGAGAGAGAGTTCGTAGGGCGGTGTAAGGGGATGGAGAGAGATAGCGGGAAGAGACAGAGAGAGAGGAAGAGGGTGAGGGTGGCGGCCTGGAAACAGCCGCAACGGTGCGTCGTATGCAAATGATGACGTCACACAATACCACCCTCCGCGACGAGGGCTATAGACAATGCGTCCGCATAGATAGATCTCGTTCTACTACTATAGTCTGAGCAGCGCTACGCGTCGCGGCTACCTCCGTGCTCCGAGCCGATTCGTAACTCCCCTAGATGTCGGAGAAACCAGCTGCACATCGCAACGAGATCATTACGGTGAATCCTGACGTTGGTCTTTCGTCATAGTATCTCGCCGTCTCTTTAATGATCCCCCAAGTTTCTTTTTGAATATCGCATTATTGCTGCAGCGCATTGCTGCAATGGAATAGAATGGTGAAGAGATTTGAATCGAGTTGCAAAACAAGATGACATCCAATTTTTGCTAAGCAACTCTATATTGATCGAAAGATTCGTAGATGTATGATAGACAGAAACGTGGAGAAATTGAAACATTTGTTAAATATGGACGTATTCGAATACATATTCATAAAATTATAATCTTTAATTTTAGTTGCATGAAATATTTATCGTCGTTTTCACATTATCGAGTTCTTCCATTTATTCACCTAATTCAATTGCAATGGCGAGTCTCGCGTTCGAGATGACTGAATATCCGAATTCTCACGTTGCAAGCAATAACGCAAGCTGATGCAGCTAGCCGATGTAGCTTCAGGTATACATCCCCGTGCCATCGGTCCCTAGTGCGGTGAATTCAACGGAATTTCGATGAAACGCCTGAGCGGAAAATCAGGGCCGATCCAGGGGATAGACGGAGATCTTACCGCAATGACGTGCGGTCGAATCGACCCGGACGAAATGACGGATCCTGCGAGTGACATTCGATATCACGGCGGTAGTGCGGCCGGTGAAACGGCGAATACGAGGTACCGGACGTTTCAAGCGTTCCGTCTATCGGACTGACGCTGAAATCCGGATTAATCGCGGCTTCCTGTATATCACCCTCGGTTTGCGGTCGACACGGTGAGCTGCCTCGTTTCGATCGTCGTCTCGTTATTTTTCTTCGACTTACATCGTCTTTTTATGCATCTATCCTATATTTTTTAAGCTATAATTTTATTCTTTAAAGGAAAATAATCATCAAGAAGTGGCAAGAACTTTAGTTGGAGGAGGATGAAAAATGTTCGTAAAATTGTTTTCGTAACAACACTAATTTTTTTGGACTAAAAAATCAAGATTGATCGAATGAAGATTGATCTGATATGAATAATGACTGCATGATAATGATATATTTGTAAATTAAATAATTTATATATTTATAAAATAATTTAAAAACTTTGATTTTTTTTTAAATTATAAACTTAATCCAAAAAAAATTAATCCACTTATTTACAATTGATTAACTTTAATAAAATGTGATATTAGAACGCAATGTAAATTGATTCATATATATTTGGATGTTACCGAATAATACAGGAATTGATATTGAATATGAATACACGTCGATTAATCTAATGACGGCAACGCATTGACTTCGAACGGATTCATTGCATTCAAGTATCACGTGTCTTGACCAGAAGCCATAGTTTACAAGTCTCTCCGCTTCCTCCGCCTCCCCCGCTATATTAATTGCGGACAGATTCCCCCGGTGTGTGGGCGCACGAAGCGGATCGCGACATTACACGGGGCAATAATCAATGATCAGGCTAATTGAGTGGGATTGATCGCATCGATGATAACGATACGAACGCGGTAGGTTGCATCGTACGCCAGATATATGCGCATTAGTATTGGATCATGATGCATGCCCCTTTAGTCCGCACGTCATTTGGCAAAGTTATTACTGCCTCCTCGATGACACGATCTGTTTCGCAGAAATGTGGCTATGCGTTTGGTGGCCATTGTCTGCCATCATATTTCATTAATTTTACAAAAGATACAAATACTGGATCAAATGCTATTAACAATCAGACACAATTTTTATTTGACTCGAAAAAATAAAAGCGAAACACATTTAAAAGTTTTTCATATTTTATTTTTTATAACATTCAAAATTGATAAAAAAATTTATTTTTTTATCCCACGCTAGATATACATTTTATCCAATAAAGAAAGATTAAATTTTAGAATTTTTTTTACCGAAAATCGCGTTTCCAGTCGTTACATGGTTTTGACATAAAAAGAGATTTAATAAAAAGTAATTTAATTTTAATAATAAAATTTATACTGAGAAAATATAAAAGTAACTATGCGGAACAAGTAGCTGTAAGAATCGGTGAGCATTGTTCAGTACGAATTCAAGATCGTACCGGAAGGAGCGAGAGATGAAACTGATGTCACTCGAGCAGTTTATTCCCCGACGAAAGACGAGCTGTCAGGCGCTTACAAAAGAGATCGGTAGCGAAGGTATTTGGATCTCGTCAGGTAGCCATGACTGAACGCGTAACGACCGCGCACAATCAAAGGTAAAACAATACCGCGTGACAGAACGGGAGGAAATCTCGGGATGCGCATATGTGCGCGCGTAAAGATCGCCGGTAACCGATATCCACTTGCCACAGGTGATTCAGCGGCCGCGGAATTACGGACTGCCAGGTTCGTATTTTCCTTTACTGTTGCCTCTCGCGCGATTTCTAACTCTTTGTCTTACCGGATCTCGCTTTACCGTACGTCACATCCTAAGGACTCATATTGCACTCGAGACCGATTCCTGACTACGGGAATCGCGGTTGGTTACTCCTTATCCTATTGATTATTGGTTCATACAAGTAGAAACTGTACTATACAATTGCTTCTTATAAAATTAATAAAATATTGAAAAAATTGAACGCATTTTTTTGATATAATAAACTTTGATTGCGCGCAGATAGTTTGGAATAAATGAATTCCAATAATAGTTACATAATCAATTACTGATCTATCGATTTAATAGAGATTTTATTTATTGTTTTACATATCCCTTTTTCTGTTCCATACTTTCTTCTGTTGTGATTTTGCAATTTGATGTTTTGATACAGAATTCATCCAGATCGTTATATAAACAAATAATCATTGTTACTGGATAAGTTTCGAATATTTAATTGATCGATAATTATTTATATATTGTAGATGAATTAATGATGTTAATCGTCCGTGAACGAACAATGTTCGTGAAAACATTTTTATACAATACATTAATTTTATAATTGGTAAACGCACAATAAATATATAAAAATTATTACATAATATAAATAGAAATAATATAAAGAAAAATAATATATTAAATTTAGATTTTTTTACTCTTATCTTTTTTTTTGATATTTGATATTTAGACGCATTTGTTGTATGATGATCACAAATTGCAAATTCTATCATACTTTTCCTAGAATGGGGATGTAATAAAAATTGACATCACGCAATAATCGCATCTTGATTGCATTAAAACAAATAAGTATGGATTATTTCTTCTTGATTATTTGCGTAATGTCGGGCAAATAAATCCATTAGGACTAATCGCGACGTGGGCGAGTATCGTCGACGCATCCTCGAAGGATTCCGGGATGTAATCCGACGCACCTCGACACAAATATAGCCCGGTAGGGCCGTGCACCAAAGTCGGTGTCGGAGGTACGCGCGTGCACGAGAGCGCGGTAGCTGGCAGATAATGACGCGATATTATGCATAGGATATTCGGCGCACATCCGCGGGCGTATTCTCCGCGTTGATTTATCGTTGTCTTCATTATTAGGAATGCACGTACGCCGCTCGGCCATTATGCAAGCGAGGTCCCCGGTCCGAGAGAGACCTGACGGACGGTCCAGCCTCGGACTCGGCTACAATACAATGTCCGCATATACGGGCGGCATATACGAGAGGGAGCATTGAGACACACACCTACGTCGGGCCAGATATAGATAGACAATTAGCTACCGTCACCGTCTATAATTCTGGTAGATTAGTAGCCTCGGCGTCCTGCAGGAATACAGTCCTCCGCGCCGCGATCCTCTCGTCGTCCACGTCTCGTTGTCCCCGTGAAGCCTAGGTCATACGGCGTAGATTGGAATCTTGATGCATGTTGATCCCACGGCCGACAGATCCGGGTGCTGCCTGTATAATGGCGGAACTAAAAAAAAAAAGAAATTGCGCCGATTTAAGCGAGCGCTCGAGCGAAATCTAGCTCGCTGCGTTCATCGGCACGGATGATTAATTTATGATGACCGATAACGTGCCACGGTCAGTAATCATCCTTCTTGTGACGTTATCTCGTATGCGAATTCAAGGCTCGGTTGCAAGGAATATCGCTGCAGTGTTCTATACACTGATGGAAGTTTAAATAAATTTATGATATTTGATAAATGTAATTTTTATTAAATTTAAAAGTCTTATATTATTGTGCATCAAGAGTTTTGTTAAAAGAAATATCGAAAATTGCTAAAGAAGATTCGTATAGCTTTCTGATGTTTTCCAGATCTTAGGAGTTGCGCGACAGCAAAATCGAACTCTATGTCCCTTCCATTTTCCGTCTCACTCCATGTCCCCCTTTGTTCCGGCGAGAGAAAGAAAGAAGGGACGCGGCATCCGTTAGGGAGCTGCGGGAACGTGGACAGTGATAAAATATTCAGGAACGCGCGGCGGTAATATTTCACGTAGGAAATCGGTCGGTTGATTTTTATAATACTGGTCAAATATAGCCAGGGGAGAGAACGCCGGTCGAGTACGTCGGGGGATCACCCGGCGCCCCTTACGCCCCCGCGCATCTACCGTCGCACAAAGGACCACGGCATAACAAATAGATGTATAAAGGGTCAATAAAGGCCGACGTAGAAGGAAGATGGAGAGCGAAGGAGGTGGTGGACGAGGTGGAGAGTCTCCCGAGGCACCGGCGGGGAATAAATCTGAGTCCGTTTTCGCCCTTGGCCGCGCAGCGGGACGCTAAAAATCAAGGGTTGACGCGACGTAGAGAGGGCTCGGTGGAAGTCGCCCCCTCGGCGACGAGTTGTTTGTCGATAGTCGAAACAGGATCCGCGTAAATTGTTTTGTCCTTGCAGCTATTGATGTATTAATGATAAGTTGAATGTATATAATCTCTTTTAAATTAAATTAATTTTGGAAAAACTAAATTCCCGGATTAAGTCGATGTTTTAGTCAATTTACTTAATTTTTATTCAATGCTTATTTTAAATACTTTATTATATTTTTTTTATTTCTATCTTTTTTTAATTTTTTTGTATAATATTAATTATTAATTAGTAAATAGTAATATTAATTAGTAAATTTTACTTTCCTTTTTACACAAGTTGTAGAATTTGATGGAATAAAACTCTTTCGGTCTTTTTTAAAAATAATTAAAAGATATAAACATGATGCATATAAGCTACTTTGGATATATTATAACGTTGCTGTTATTTTCTAAAATATGTGCTGGGAGATGGCATTAGAGTTAAAATATTTCTATTTATTTTATAATAATAGTTGCACGAAATAATTCACGACTCAGCTATGATCTCTATTCAACATTTATGCAAAAATCTTTATTGAAATTCACGGTATTCTCTTTAAAGGCGACCGCGTTCTCCATCCGCGCACTGCATTCTTCAATCGCATTTCCAGATCGCACGAGTAAAGAAATATCCGTGCGACTATCTATCCAGCCAGCGCCTATCTATCCATCCATCTTTGTTTGTTACTACGCGGACCGTGTAAAGTCTGGAACGTCACCCCTCGCGAGTCGAGTCCTCTGGGACTCGTCTTCCCCTCGCGTCTCTCCCCGCCATCCAATCTCGATGCCGGGACAAAATCTGCGGGCGTACATCACGTTTATGGACCGCCAGAGGTGCCGCGTCCCGACGTGTCTATAAAGCCCGCCACCTCCGGGTCATTTTACGTCCTTTAAAGCGGAGTTTCCATATTTCTCGTAGTCGTATCCGTATCGCGAAATTGGTCTTCCGGGGTCTCCGAACGGGCGGGGGTGACCCTTCGCCACCCAACCGCTCGTCCCCGAGTTCTCACACCCCCGTATGGCCAGAAAGGAAGAGACTCTCGCCCCTGCGAAAAAGTGAAAAGTCGACGCGGAAACGCGTTCCCTCCTCCTCGTTCCGTTCGACCCTTCTCCAATAAAACCATCCGACGATAGCGCATTGACTCGATAAAAAGGCACTTCGTGGCTATCGCTGCCAACGGCTAACCCGCCTGGGGATGGAGAAGTATACGTCTTGTTAGGTCAGATCTCGTACCGAGACGCGTAAAACGCTTTGATTTCGTTATTATAGACAAATAGAAAATTCATCTGAAGCGAAAGGATTTTTAATAGAGGGCGTTTTAGTTTAGGGTATCATGCCTGATGGTTCGCGCATGTGACGAGATTCGCATACCTTATAAAACTTATAAAACTTATTTTTTCTCTTGAATTATAATAAGTATGAAGTTTAATATTTTAATTTATATTTCTTTGCGTAATCATAAAAAAGTATCGCAAGAAACCGTCAAAATAGAAAGAGATAAAATTATTGATAAAATTTCAAGATATTGAAAACTCATTGAAAGCCAAAAGCTCATTGAAGGCTAAAATTATGCAGTCAAAGAAATTAGATGTGTTTACCTCTTCTTAAAATATATTTTATGTATCTTACAATTTATTGTATGTCTCTTCTAACAGTCAATTGGAACTTTAGTGATATTCGCGACTTGTTGGATTATCGGTGCTCGTAAAGCTGCGAGACGCCCGGCGGAGCTCGCGAGCGTCGATCTAACATTTATAAACGGCCGTTAAACGGGTCCTGCAGGATATCCGCGTATCCTCGGAGGCGAGGCCGCGGTTGGTACCGAAGGGCGCGATGCGAACGAGCGGGCGGTCGGGGCCGGGTCCACTTCAGCCTCGAACTCCACCCCGAAATCTCATCGGCCCAAATGGCGCATCAACATCTATTATTAACCGGGTTCAGAATATTAACGATACAGTTACCGTATTCCAGAAGCTAAATTAGCGGAGATTATTACGAGTGGGCTCTCGCGGTACCATCCTGCCTCCCCCTATCCCTCCCCCTTTTCCACCCTATTTCGTTCCGTCTCTCTCGCTCTCTCTTTCTCTCTCGTACTTTCTCTTTGCCAATTTGTTGTCTTCGTCTGCGCACCGAGTGCGGATCGCGTGCGTACCCGACGGGACACACCCGCGCCCACCCCCTCTCTTTCCCGCCTCTGGTGTTTTTACGAAGACCGCGCCATTAATTTTAATATTATTGCATATTGCTCTTCAAATTGCCGGAAAGCGCGTGTGACGGCCGCGGCGCCGCTGATCGCGTGACGCATTGCCCGCCGCGGTGCCCAATCCATCTTGATTTTTCGTTATGCCGGTATCCGTTCGCAAACGCGTCATCGATTCCCTCTATATGAAGCGTTGATACAATAATATGACTTAAGCCGTATCTATAATGAAATTCTGTCAGAGAATGCTTCCAGTTGTTATTCCGAACTGCTGCTGTGTATCTATATTTATTTGAATTATTTATTTGAGTTACAAGATTAGTTGAATTTTTTTCAAAAAGCGTTTTATAATTTTTTAATTATAGTTTAATATTTGTCGGCGTTAGTGCCATCTGTTTTTATACTAATTGGTTACATTCAAGCAACTTTTTGATATTAAATAATATTTATCGAAGAATATATTGTTTTGGTGCATAAAGAAACTTGCAGGAACATGAAATCACAATTCTTTCTTTTTCGAACACTAAATTGTTCCACGTCGTACTTTGATTATTACGTCACACATCCCAGAGGAGATCGTGGTGCAAGGTATGGTGAAGGATTAGGGCGAGTGTATGTAAAAACGGGATGTGGAAGGAAAAGGGCACCATGAAGTTAGGGATAAAAAAAACGTAGGATGGAAGTGAAGCCTTTTGATTGACTGTTTGAACGATTTGTGCTCGGCCGACTACGCCCGTCGGGTTGGCATTGATTATTGCTTATTGAATTTGTATGTCGGGGAGAGATGCTCTGTTAGGGGTTGTCAAAGTCATGAAGTCGTGAAGGGTGGGTGCGCGTGAAGCGTTTCCGTTTTCATACACGTTATCTACAATATATAGAAGACATAGTTTAGTTTCCTTCTATTAATCAACAACCAAAAGATCTAATTGTTTGTCAATTTTGTATGTCAATTTTACAGAATGAAAAAAACCGGAAATAGAAATGAAAAATAAAAATTTATATTTAAATGAAAATAAGAATTATCGCGCTTTTCAAGTGGGTAATATTTTATTGTATATATTTGTAGAAGTAGAATATTTTATCTCGAGTTCTCTGTAAGCGTTCGCGATTCAGGAAATGCTTTATCATCTGCGATCTATTTAATTGGAAAAGACATGTACGCGAAGTATGTATTATGAAAATTTTAATTTCGTCGAAATCTTCCTCGAATAAATTTCTCTATAATCATAATTACGACTGTCACGTTTACTTATATCGCGGCCGTGGACGTCACTGGTTGAATTTCGCATAGGTATAATTCGGCTGGCAATCTCTCGAGAGAGATTCAACGTAGCGCGCAGCGAGAAATATTTTGTCAGACTAAAGAGGTAACGGGTGGTTTCATCTACTCTCCCTTTCTTTCGCCTCTCGTCGTTCGCTCAATCTCTCTTTCTCTTTGCCGTCGCACTTCCCAGCTCGTTTATGCTTACGCGCATCGTCCGGCGAGCACCACACGTCGACCCGCGACGTAGCCCTGAATTATTAAACGACGTGGGGATCAACCGCGGATCTCCGAACGAGTCTCCGCATCGTGAGCCGCCGTCTCTCGAGCTTTAACCGGGCGGAATACCAGAATCGAAGAGGTTTTGCAGCCGCGAATAACGTCACTCGCGCGAACGAGCGGTAATCCGGGACACGCGCGCTTTTTCGGCCCTCCCCGCAGGCGGTCGAGCATCATTAAACCGTAATTACGGCAACCACAGAATCGGCTACTCGAATCGTTTGTGACGTAAATAAAACGCGTCGCAAATCTTACGCACACTTGATTGATTAAAAAATTGACGATAACAAATCACGTTTCTCGAATCGGAGCGGAATATTGCGACAAATTTTGCATCGCTTTTTACTCATCAATAATCGTAAAACCGTTTTTGAAAATACAATTATAGTGTTGATTCGTGTATGTGAAAGTGGCGAAGCTCGCGCACGATAGCCTCGGGACGGTCGCTTACGCCCGCCGTCGGCGTCGCTTTCTTTATCAACGTGATTTCTCGCCGACGAGAAAGAACCATGACACGGTCGTCGTTGAAATCCAAGTATGCACACGTCTGAGGACCTTCTCCGGGGTCCGGTAATAGAGAGAGACATACGGGTCGTGCGCAAATTAACCCGGGTAATGAAAACACAATGAAATTATAATAAACCAATTGCCAGGTTGATTCGCAGACTGGGAAGGAGGCCATTCAATAATAAAACACGTACCTGCCCACCGCGCCCGTGCTTGCGCGAGCGCACCAGAGTGAGTTCTTCTTGTGCAGAAAAGGGGGTGAGAGGGTGGCAGGCGGGAGGATGGACGGGGCCGTTCGTGTGGGCATCGCCGTCCGGCCGCGCGTGTACGTACCTGCAAGAGAATTAATTTCTCGAGAGCCTTTATGCTCGCTGACTGACCAAACTACTACGGGGCACTACGCTCCCTCCACGCACGTAGGAAATACGTGTGTGCGTTTCGGTCGTTCGCGCGGACGCATTAAGGCGAATCTACGCGGTACGCTTTTCAATGATCACCAAAAGGATGTCAGACCAAGTAAAAAAACGGGATTTGTGTGAAGTGCATTTTTGCAGGAGAAATACATGTTGAAAGTCTTTTCTTCTTGTTTTCTTGCGCCTCGTGTTATGATATGATTATAAATTCCTCAAGACCTACAGAGATCGAAACTTTATCAATATTATAAATTTCAATTCGCAATCAGTAATACAATTGTATCGATCGTATTAAGATTGAATTATCTACAGTGTAGTTTCGCCTTTACACGCACTCACACCTCGCGAGGAGACGTTCACGACGGTGCGCTGTTGCGAAAATACTGACGTCGACCAGATATAGAACATACGTACTACCACCGACGGCAGATTATTACAACGAGCGAAATTTCAAAATACACTTATGGCAAGTGTGCGCCAGGGGAACCGTATAACACAATGATCAAACACGACCGGCCGTAGAGGGCTGGCTGGTACGTTCAACATTGGACAGGCACTCGCGCGCTTCGTCGGCATTGCATCGAAATACATTAATATCACGACGTTCGTTAATATTAATTTCTTTGTTAGTGCCGCGGCTTGGTGTGCAGCCTGGCGATTTTGAAGAGGAGTTCTGCATCGCGAGAGAGGAATACGAAATTCGCCTACACAGCGAGACGCAACGATTGACTCACAGTCACTGCGCGCGGGATGTTGATTGTTTGAAATGGAAAAATGCAATCTTTATTTTTGTTTGGAGAAAGACAAAATGTCGGAGCGTATCTTCGCGTATTTAAATTTCTAATTTAACAAAGGGTCAAATAATCCGATTATAAACTATAAAAAGGAATTAAATACTTTTCTAGTATTCTAGTATTCTGACCAACAACTTTGTCCACAGTATTCACTTTAGGAATAATACTCTTGACGTAAAATTATGCGATGACCATTCAGGGTAGACCGGCTACGTTCTTTACGCTTACGATTATTTTTATTCCCGACAATCCTTTGCCCATTTCGAAGATCGTTAGCTGACGATTCTTGCGTAGGGGTGACCTACACAGTACGCATACATCAGCCTTTTTCAGTCAAAGTAGATATGGACGGATAAAGTAGATAGGTAGGTCATGGGGATGAGTTTCGCATTACCAATGTCGGAATTTCTCTATGGCACGTGGCGGATTGTATCCGTTTGCGTGTGTACTAACAAGAAAGAAGACACGTACGAGAGGGTGGGTTGCGGAAATGTCGAGAAAGTCTTTGTTGCGGTCGGACGTGGTTAGAAACGTGGACGCACGGGCGGAGGAATATGTTTTCACAAATGTAAGTGCGGTTCTCAAGCCATCCCTTATGAAATTATTTCGATCCTCCGACGGGGGAGGTGTGGGATAGGGAGGTCAAGCGGGGATGACGGCGGAAGGCGAGCGGTGAACACGTTGGGAAAATAGCAGCGCGGCTGCAAGAATTATTAGAAAAATTAATTATTTTCCCGGTCTCTTAATTAATTTTACAATTGCTCTTCTCTCTTTCTCTTTGCCTCATGTCCTTTTTCTATCCATGGATGTTGGTCGAAAGAGAAGTAAGAAAGAGAGGGAGAGAGAGAGAGAAAATAAAAAGAAGATACTAGCTTTCTCGATTATCTTGTTTTTATTGTTTCTCATATTTACGTTTATAGATTTACATTTGAATATTTAAGTAGTATTTCTCGAATCAGGTTTTTGAATTATCTAATAACTGCGAAATAATTTTACGGAAATATTTTCGCGGTATCGGATTTCTAACATGTCGACGTTTTTTTACGGTCAGTTTTTTCTTCCGAGTTATGCTTCTTCGGAACCCTCGTAATTTCACACAATATATCAGGAGATGGAAATTAAACGCAGTACACGTGAACGTACGCAAGGATACGCGCAATGTATCCTTGGAAAATCTCGACTTGCGCTCGAACGAGAGGAAAGGGTACTCCGCGAGACAGCGCATCCTTTTCCCTCCTCCACCTCCACTTCCCTTTCCTCTGCTGTTTCCTCTCGCTTTCTGGATTTTTTGCCGGTCTGGCCACGTCTCAATTATAGAAAGCCTTGCTTCGGCTGCCACGGACGAATTCCAATTAGTCGCCGGGTGGCCCGTGTCGCGGGGACCCCGTATGGGGTTTCCCGGATTCTGTACGAGTTCCTTTCATGGAACGACTCGTTCATTTGCCTTTCGTCCATACCTTCTCCACCTCCTCCACCTCCTGCTCCTCTTCCATCTCCCGCTCGTCCATCTCTCACTCCCTCCCCCCGCCTCCGCCGCCGCCACCGGCACCGTCGAAAGTCTCTCTATCCCTATTTGCCTCTCTTTTCATCTGACCGAGCCCCAAACCTGGAGATCCTTCTGTCGGGGACCGGACGGCTGGATTAGCAGGGCGTCAAAGCCAGCTACGGAGTTGGCTCAAAGTGGGTGCGAGAACTAAATACACTCCTCCTGTCGTCCGGCTCGAATACATATATAAACCGCACTCCTTTTCTCACTGCTCTGAAGACACGGCGACGCGGAATAGTTCTGTATTCGCGAATTCTTTCGAAATTGCTTCGAGGGCTGACGCCGGTTTTATATCCCGTACGTTCCACTGCGGCATTAAGGGGTGAGGGGAGAAACTGTGGGTATTGTTCCGTCTGATATGGCGTTATTAAATTTTTCTTTAAGCGGGAAACGGTCTCGCATAAATGCGATGGACTAATGCACTTGGCTCCCGTATTCAATGAAGGGACTAGGTAGTCATGAATCCTCCGTGAAATGGCTTTATATTGCGTTTTATTTTTAAAAGTCCTAGTATAGACAAAAGAAATTTCTATATGATATTGCACATTCAATTCATTAAATCTCAAAGAATTATCTCTATTAATCTCTGAAAGTATGATTGATAATATTATTTTAAAAAATCAATTATTACTGTATTTTATATAAAATATGGTAATCCACTTATAATCTGTGATATTGCATTTGATAAACTATTTTTATGATGTATAATAACGTATATGTATACATTTTTTATTTACTTATATAATAATATTACGAGACTTTATGGAGGGTCAGTAAAAGAAGGATCGGTTCACGCTAGGTTCTCTCGGTAAGCAGCATCGATTTCGTTTGCTTAGCTCGTAGCCAGAGACTCGGACCTTATCTATCGTTTATGGGGGTGATTCAGTCCGGATTCTGCCTTCCCGCACGCATTCGCCGTAGGGGACGATAGTTCGCGGAGCGCTTCACGGGTGGATGAGTCGACCTTTAATATGCCGTTTGAATCGGAGCTTTATACAACGTTACGACGGGAGATAGCTCCCGGCCTGACGTGTTTGCATTTGAGCGAGCCAGAGAGTATTGGATGCATATGTTAATCAGCAATATGGCGCGGGATAGATATTACCCAGTGCCATCGTGGAAGGCCATCCCGGGGTAAAGCGCCCACGCCGGACCTCCCGCCCTCCTCCCCGACAACTCTCATGGCGACTGTATCCTCGAATTCGCGTAATCCATCGGCGGTACCATCGCTTCTCCACGTTTCTAGGATTTCTAATTTCGAAAACATGATACAGTTCGTGGAACTATCGTCGGGTTCATACCGGAAATTCGCTGGGTTATCATCGTGATTAAATTCGGCCCGACACTGTCGGAATGGTCGGCGAGAGTGCGAATATTGATACAGAGAGAATTCTTGATACAACAATACCTGACATCGGAGCTTGATGGTCTTCCTTTTTACATTTGCATTTACGCGCATGTTATGTATCACTATATATAGAAGATATATTTATGAAACTTAAATGGCCTCTTTACCGATATTTTCTAACGACATTGAAAGAAAAATTTATCATCGTACTCATTAATTATGAAACTAAAATATATGAAAATACTTTGAGTAATATTGAATATTATATTGCACGTGAAATTTAGATTTTGATTTGTATCGTGTCCTTCATATTCTCTTTTAAATTTTTTTAAGAGAACGATTTTTATTTTACTCAAATTTGAAATTTATTTATATCGGGATTTCCATGAAATTTCTAGCGATAAGCGACGGAGCGGTTGTGTGGTATCATGAAACCAAAAACGCGAGACGAGTCACGATTCCGCGGCTAAGGATTATCCCCGAAATCTGACGTCTGTCGGCACTTATCCCGACCTAAAGGGCCAGGTAATCCTTTGCCGTCTGACGAATTTATCGGAAACCTCTGGAGAGGAATGGGGAACGCCAAAGATTTGCTTTTCCGATTGAACCTCACCACGTACGCAAGGGAGCGGGGAGTAAAATTGTGTGGGAAGGGTAGAGCGACTTTTAATGCCTGAACGATCAAAGTCGAAGACGTTCGTAATCAGCAAAGGATGTTCCCTTATGGATTTCTTGTTCGATTGAATTTGAAGTCATCTGTCGTCTGCGCGCTTCGCGACGATGTGGCAGGGAGATGACAACCCAGCAAAATTGGCATTATCGTTTTATCGCAATTGTAAATATAGTTTTATGCCCTGTAAATAACACACTTTTTTTTCTTTAGTAAAAATAAGTATTAAATACAGGTTTTAAACAAATA
This sequence comes from Cephalotes varians, assembly GCA_037157785.1. Lineage (NCBI taxonomy): Eukaryota > Metazoa > Arthropoda > Insecta > Hymenoptera > Formicidae > Cephalotes > Cephalotes varians. The sequence continues at coordinate 1,568,647 of JANQDE010000002.1, read as the reverse complement.
TATTCAACATCCATCAATATTTGAATCTTAATGCAAACATATTCTATGCAATATTTACATACGTTAAAAAATGTTTCTATTATTTAAAAAATTTAATTGTGCTTGCATTATACTTGTATTTTGACTTAATATTGTTCGTTATTTTGCGGAGTTTATACAGAATATTTTTTCCAGTTTAATGGTGTTCTTTTATTTGGCTAATGTTACCTTCCATTTTATCGACCGTCTATGGTACATTATCTTTACACTTCAGCACAGACGTGACCTTTTCTCTAACCTTCTCTTCTGCATTTTATCCGCTCCATTTGTTCGACGCACGACATTTTCTTATATCGAAAAAGCCTTGTTTGTATCTTTAAAAATCTCATGGTTTTAAAAAGAAAAAACTAATTAAAGTTTGATACAGCATACTTTTTTGTATATTTTTTTTAACAAATATTTTTCTTATAAAATTTTATAATACAGAACATTAATATATATGCATTTCATATATTGCAACTGCACGACGTTGACACTGATGAAAGGTGAAAGAGAACAGATATGTTATAAAAGCTCAAAGAGACGGCCTTTTGAATTTTTTTTCTCAAAAAATATTTTTGAAATCACGCCCTCGCATTTGTGTTATAAATTTAACGCAAATTCTCGTCGATCCATCGTGTTAAGACGTTGCAGATCATTAAGTCAAACAGGGGCCCGATTGCTCGGTCAACAAACCCCTTACCTGATCCTGCGGGGCGGGTAGTCCTGACCACGAAATCGTACGGCACGTCGAGGAAGGTCGACCCTGGGAAAAGAGATATCGGTTCAAGGGATTCGGCGGGACGCATCCCTTTTATCCCGCCCAATCGTTCGCGATACATCGGGGCTCGGTATACAAGCGCACAAATCTCTGGGCCGGTTACCCTCGGCACGGGTGATTTAGCGGGTTTTCCGAGGGCTTCGAGGGCCACGATGCGGCTGGCAAACTCTTTTATATCAATCGCGGATTGACCGGGGGAGTCCATTGAACGCGGTCGCTTCCGGAGAAAGAAAAAAGAAAAAAAACTATCCGCGCATGGGGCGACCCTCCGCGAAAGTGTGAACCGCAATTTGCTCCCCTTGCACGGCAGATTCACAGATACGTACAATTGGCACTGGCATTACGCACTGGCTCAAATTACGCGTGTTATTTCGATGGGTAGCAAAAGTAGATGTGGACGTGATACTCCTGCAGTTTATATCAATTCAAGTAACACATCAAAAAATTTTTGTGGGCGCGAGATATTTCAAATAAAGAGCGATATGTCGAAGTTGAATGTTTTTTTTTCGGAGGCCATTGTTGTTATTGCTATATTACGTAGGTATTTTTTTGAAGCAAATATTGCAACAACGAGATAACGATGCTTTTGTTAAATATCGGTATCTTTGTTAAATAACATTTTTTATGTCACAATAAACATATTGAAATATATACAATGATGAATAAGAAATAAATAAGAGTAATGTGGAATGCATCAATTAATAAATATTAATAAAAAGAATTATAATAATGTAATATGTATAATATAATAAAACGTGTTAATGTTATATAGTTTCTTCTTCGTATATGCTCGATAATGAGCACTATTCGGTTCTGTTTTCTTTTGTTTCTTCATCGTTTCTCTCTGCATAGCAGCATAACAATTAGTATATAGCTAATTATTTATAATTAGATGGTGACTAACTGCGTTCATTACAGTATCGTTTCGAATTGTTGGTAATCACAGCTGAAAACGATGGATGAATCTCTTTTTGGGACTGAGAAATTATGATTTTCATAATCTTACAATGTTTCTCTCTCTCTCTCTCTATATATATATATATATATATATATAGTTAAGATTTATTCGAGACACTTTCATGAATAGTTCTGCGAGAATAAAAATTGTTTTTACCTTAGTTTTTCGTGAATAAATAAATTATATCTTAAAAATTATTTTGGATAGTATAAGAGTGGATATGTTCTCTCTTCTGTATTAAAAAATTAACATGATTATTCCATTTAAATGTATAGTGTAATATATTTGTATCAATAATATATAATTTTTCCTTAATATTAGTAAGATCTGTTATGAAACATGAAAACGAACAACACACGCATTATTATATTTTAGTTTATTTTAGTTTCTAAAATATTCTATTGCATATCTGCTGCATATTTCAACACTACATACGATTATTACGAAACAAAACTATAGACAAAGTGGAAAAAGGCTGGCAGATGTCTTTGGTTTATGCCGCTATTGCCGCTGTTGTTTGCTCTATTAATATCGAACGTGGAGAAGTTTCTTCAAAAAATTTCAAGGATGTGTAACAATAAGGTGTTAATAGAGGCTCCGTTCCATTCTACCTACGGTTATGTTTACTTTATAGAAAACAAGCAAAAGCCATGTTATTCTTCGATGGTCGCATGGGAGATATTCAACAGTTTGTTTCTCTGATTAAACTCGCCGGAATCCTAGTAGTATTTTCTTTTCTAGAATAAGAGCTATTCCGGAGAAATGTAATATTTTTTCTTCAAATAAGGAAGAGAGGGTTGAGAAAACATACTATGAAAGATTTCCGTAGTGCATGATTTATATTTCCTGTTTAAATATACACATAAGTGTTTATTTAATTTGTAAAGAAATATTGAATCAATTTACAAATTTTATGATAGCCTAATTTACGAACATTACATCTGTACATTTAAAAAAAAATTGAAAAATGCAGATATTTTTGTAAAGGAGAGAGAACAAAGTAAATCGCGGAGGAAAATTAGAACGCGCGCAGCGCCATGAGGCATTGACGCACTCTCATTTGCGTCTTCCTTGCACGATATCCGTTGTTCATAAATGAAATGCTAACGAATCCGTGCGTCATCGCGCGATCTTTCCTGCTAGGAAGCTGCACGTCGCGTCTGACAGTAGACTTCGTAGTTTACGAAGATGAGCTTTCGCGCCGTGAAAATGAGAGGCGTTTTCGTGCCTGCGGAGAGAATTCCGCCATCCCCCTTGCCTTGGGAATTATTGCGTTAAATCGCGTAACTAGCGGGCGAACGTGCGCTCGTAACTCGCGGCGTATTGCGCCGCGCTAGTTTCTTGCGAGAACTTTGGAATCAATCAGCGCCCGCGCGCTGATGCATTCGAGAGAATTAGTATTACCGTCACCAGCGACATCCGACCTGCGTCGTAATCCGGTTAGCACTTCTGTCAGTCCGCTCGATTCGAGTCTGTGCCGCGAAAGATGACGGATCCAACCGCGGCGCGAGAAACGTGATGTTTTACATGCAGCCTCGCTTGAAAAGAAAAAGTTTATTATGCTAGACGAAAAAACAATTTTGTAAACGCGTAGTTACGTAAAACTTTTTACTTGTTATTGCATTACACAAATGGAAATGAGTACGTTTCATGTTTCAAAATTTGAAAATAATGGGAGCTTTTATTATATATATATCAATTTTTACAATAACAGACTTTATTTTAGAAACTATCTTATTTAAATACATATTAATTAATGTGTTATCGTCCAATATTGCAACAATATTCATTTACGCACACTTTCGTGCAATGTCTCAGAGGGAATATTCTTATATCGATTTTTATTCGATTCATATTAGAGCGTCGCAGGACGGAAGGATAAAAGTCTTCTTCCGTCGAGGTAACCCCGTTTCTCCTCGTTCCGCTTTGTCCTTTATAAGGATTTGATACTTCGGACAGAGACATTACATATCATGGGCGATTGACCTGCCGAAGTTTTGTCCGCCCTTTGCGCCGCGACGCTACCGCCGGGAATAGGAACGCTTACTTCTTCAGCCGGCTTATCTTTCGGCGAACGCGACATATAAACATCAATTCAATGTATGAAATCTGTCAAAATGAATTTCGCTTGGGAGCTGCCGCTCCGGACCACCATTTTTCTTCCCGCGGCGAATACGATCTTGATGTGAAATATCGCTGTATTATTGCGCGGGCACGTGAGGAGTATCAGGTAGGTCGATTCTCGCTTCTGCTTTTTCAAGATAATCCGTTCGAGCGGCAGGTCGTGTGTGACGAGAGATACGATTACATCAATCTGCTTCGTTCTACCTCTTATTTTTTCCATTTTTTAATATTTAACCATTATTCGTAAAATTCACAACACAGACGAAGAGGTGGAAGAAGATTTTACAAAATATCAACTGGAATAATCTAATAAGTTTTAATATAAGTAAATAATATTTTATATCGAATGTCTGAATGCAGATTTCTTTAAATTGCGTTTGTCCGTCGTCCCACATATTTTATCGAAAAGACTTGCGTTCGTGTAGCTTTGAAACATTTACGATCGTTCGAGAGCAGCGAGCATTTAACGCATCAGTAAAACCAATTAGAGTTGCTTTCCTAATATGTCGTGAGAATTTGATGACCATAAGATCCTGTTTTACGAGTATATCGCCTCACTATTATACCGATCGGTATTCATATAGACACTTTTATGCTAAGAAATTCCTTTATACTCGCATCAAAGTTAAATCTTTAATTGCTAGGATATTATCGAGATACGTTAAAAATGAGAGGGCAACATCAAGCAATAATTTCTAGTGAGAAAAAATTGATTTTAATTTTGTCAAGCTAAAGTCTATGATGCAATAGATTTGAACAGCACATTGTGTGTATATAGTTATATTTAAGCGGAGTTAAACGCATCAACCCGCCTGTTAATCGAATAGGACGGCGCGTTTTGGTAAAGCTGTCGCGGGAAAAATGGAACGAAACGTGTAAAAAAAAGACTAATTTATCCGGTTTGATACGGGTAATCAAGTCTCCTTAACCGCATTAACGCGTACCCGCTAAAAAACGCGGAAATGGACGTACGCGACGATAATACCGCGGTCGCGCAGCGCGCGCGGCCGAGCGAGAGCGCTTTGATGTAGCGGGAGGAATTTTATCGTAAATGCATACAGCACCGCGCGATACCGGTTCGATTTATCCAACACCTTGTCGCGCGCTGCTCGTCGGGATGCACGCGCGAAAGGGAAATTTTTTTCTTTTTTTTTTAATCCTCTCCGATTCCCCCTCCGACGAGGATCATGAACGGTCCCGAAGGGTGGCAGCATCGAAACGTTTCGAAACTCGGACGGTCGGCCATTAGTCAGTCACGCAACTCGCCAATTAAATGTAAATGTTTGTTTATGTGTTCGACGGGGGCCACGGACGTTTATCGATGTCCGCGCATTAAGCTGACGCCATTGAGATGCATCGCACCGAAATGATGAAATTGCGCGGGAGAGATCACGTTGCTTCTCTCTCTACTTTGCGTGAATTTTCTTGGACACGCGTCTTGTCAAATAGCGTTGAGAAAGGCAAATTTTGCGGAAGGCAGATATTGATTCTCTGAATCTGATTTTAAAATCGACTACAATTAAAAAGAAAATATTAAATATATTTTCCATAAATGATTCGCGTTTCATATTTGTCACATATTTGTCACACTTTCAATCAAATTTTAACGATATATTTATTAGAAAGGAAAGCATATTGTAGTATAACATATTTATAAATTATTATTACATTTTTTATGTTATAATAAGATATTGGGATATGTTGCGTTCAAAAAATTTCGATACTTGAGCTGTCGATACAAGTCGCATTTTAAGCTTTGATAATATAATGTGTTAAGCTAAGATAGCGTAATTATGTGTTTGACACGTAAAGAAATATCATTTTCCAGTTAAAGGCGTTCGAAAGTAGGTCGGGAGATATATCCGAGAACGTGGTCAGAGATCGAAAGGTAATTAGATCGAGGACCAATAAGGATATGGTTCACGATTTATGTAGTGTTAAATACGTGGTCAAATGCGTAGGACTGACCCTAGGACCTAGGATCTTTGCTTAATTGGAAAGCTGGGGAGTTTCCGAACAGTTTAACTGCCCTTCGGTACTATCGTCCGGTCATCGTAATGTCAGGAGGGCACCCTCGAATATTGCTTCACTGGACGCCGCCGCGCTAATGCGATCTCCGCTTGTCCGTCGTGCTTCTCTTGAGAGGAGAATATCCGAGATCCGGATTATTGTGGCAAACAATGCAGAAGATATCCCGGAAGATGCGTCAATAATAGTTTCGGATGTTAAACAATGTCGGCGCGTTAAGGTAAAGCAACACTTAGGATTATAATGGACTTCTGTCAGTCATAAATAAATATCTGTGAGATTGCATCATAACATTTTTGTTATATTTTATCCATGTGAAGTAAAGAAAAATATTTCGATAGAGGAGAGAAATATTGATATATAAAATATAAAGCAATAATAGAAAAGTAATAATAGTAAATTTTGAGTTGTATTTTTGAAATATATGTCTGGGACATCTTTCATTCTCTACGTAAAGTGATGATATGAGAATCCCTGCAACTTCATTGGTTTGGCGAGGAGAATGTCCCAAAGGTTGTATTAGGATGTTGTACGTTTAATCGAACGATCCTTTCGCTACGAGGGTAAATTGTCGAATCGTTTGGTCAGTTGTTACCCAGAGGCTCATTCGATCTTACGACGTACAAATCTTGCGCCCAGTAATTGCCTCGGGAGCTATGGATTAACAGGGTGCTTTTTACGTTGCTTGTAATCGCAACCGACCTTCTATGGGGCTAGAAGATTTATTTTCAATATTGAGAACAAACAACACAATATTATTAAGTCTACAAAAAGAGTTGTATGCGAATAAATCAACGCAATTATTGCTCGATTTTGTTAAATAAAAAATTAGTGAATTAATCGTTAGTAAAGCTGTTATTGCGATACACAATAATGATTTGTACGTTTAAAGGCAAAATCGAGATGTTTATCGGAAATTCAGATTACAATCAAAACGTTAACGGATTTAATTTCAATACGATTATAAGAAGACGTACGATAAGTCGAAAATCGGTTATCAGCAGCTTCGGGCTGCGTCGCGTTAGTGGGGTACATATCATTCTCACATATCATTGTCTCGAGAATATAGACGTCGCACCTCACGCCTCCATATAATTCTCCTCGTCCTAATGTACGGGATCGTGCGAGATCGTCCCATCGTGGTGAAATGGCGAGCGGTGATGCGAGGGGAGCGGGAGGAGAGAAGAGGTGCGGGTTCGAGGGAGCGCGGATGCCGGGGGTGCCGACGGGCGCTGATATATTCTTGTAATATTTTTCGATCATCGCGTGCTGCGGAGATTTATAAGGGAGGAAAGGCGCGCAGGCAGCCCGCCACCTGATCGCGAGTTACTATCTTCCGAGTAGCTCCGACCGCCCCATTCGACGAGGGTGGTAATATGCCGGGGCTTTTCTCCGGGTGTCTCGCGATACCGTCGATCGTACCTAAATTTGTTTGGCTTGGGACGGACGTGCACGCGCACGCGGATGATTTATTTCGGATAACTCGCGCGGACGATCACGGAGTTCTCGCACGTAAATTATGTGAACTTTGTAAAATTGCGAGGAACTCGGGAATTTATGAAGCGCTTTATTATCTCCATGTTGCATTATATTCTCCCTGCCATTTATTTATATACGTATACATGTAGATTACGATTATGTATATTACGTATAGATGCCCAATTGAAATCGAAATCACGTGATTGTATTGTTGCACTGAACTATATTATTATTTATAAGATGTATCACGAATAGTACGGGTATCCACGCTATTCGATCGACGCGATAATAAAGTACTCGTGGCCTGCAACAGACTTTTCATCCGCACGAACTCTGTGGCGAGGGCGATAGATAGTAACACTGGCTGAAGATCGTTGAGCTCGGGTTACCGGCGTCGTTAATGAAGGAGAATAATAGTTCGATACCAATTAGCGAGAAACTGCGTACGTTCCTCCCTTGTGGCGATGGTGGATCGGCTATAAAAAGAAACTGCCCTAGGTAAGTAGGTATGCCTCTAGCATTAACTACCCCCGTGACCAGTACGGCATGGACTGGACTGGCCACCGTTAATTGAACGCACTGCTCGTAACAACCCTCCAGCAGCAAAACCCTCCCCCGTTTGCTGCCCGCACGCTCCCTCACGCGCTTCCTTCTTCGGTCTGAGCAACCTCTCGCCGTTTCAAATCTATACCACTTACTTTTATGGTTTCTAAGCCTAGTCGAGTGTGCGCACCTTCCCTCTCTTTCCATGAGGAATAAAATTCCACGAGCCTCTTACGCGCAAAGGGTGCAACCGTTCAATTTAGCCTAGCCACGCATCGTCCTGGCTCTTAATGGCGTTCTCGCTCCTCCTCTGTTTTCTCTTTTATCGTCTTCTCTGCTCCATGAGTGAGTCTTTGATTCTCGTAACAAAAAGGTCTCACAAAACGTTGTTGTTTTGACATAGCTACTTGATACATTTTACATTGACATTATACATTGTTTTATTACCGACATAATTTGATATTTATGACATAGCTACTTGATACATTTTAACGCACGCACATTAATTTCCCAGTTTTATTTCTGTTTGATTTTGAGGAACGTTTTGTTCGATAAACAAAAATTAGTAATGAGAGTCAGGAAATAAAAGATAAAGCAAGGTTACCCAGGTAAATTTGGATTCTATCTATTAGGAATTCGGAATTGTGACCGTTGGAATATGTTGACCGTATATCAGTCTCACAGGATTTTATGATTTGTTTCATCATTGCTAAAGGTTCTCAACGCGTGCGAACGTTATATCGACAAATCTTAAAGATTAGACTTTTATTTATAAATAAAACATTTATCTTCTCATATTTGGCAATAACTCGTACAAAAATTGCAGTATTTTATTTAACGTAAATTTAGAACCACAATATTCCTTATATAACGTGACTAATTATTTCACTTGATGTTCTTTTACTTTCATACGGTTACGTGTAAGTACTAAAAAAATAAATTAATATCATATGCTTTGCGATTGTGGAAGAGGGTTAATTGAATTAGACTGCAGCTGGGGCTCCAAAGTGTCCCTTTGCATAATCGTGCAGAAGCGAACGGGGTACTTTCGTCCTATTATAGAATCAAGTAAAATCTCGTCCGCGCGCGCGCGCGGATAAAAGGCGCTCGCAACATAATCGTTTAGATATATTTAATTTTAATTTTATCAATATATTATATTATTATTATTAGTTTATTTTCTCTCTTTTTCATTCTTCAGTATATATTTTTGCAATTATACATGCTATATTGTTTATTTATACCAAGAAAATTAAATAAGAATAAAAAAGACAATTAGTTAATTTTAATTGTTAAAAAGACAATTGGTTTTTCGTTATTTAATGCGTTTCTCAAACCTCTTATTATCTTATGTTTTCTATTCCCGACTCTCCTCTCTCTCTCTCTCTCTCTCTCTCTCTCTCTCTCTCTCTCTCTCTCTCTCTCTCTTTCTCTCTCTCTCTTTTTTGCGTTAGATAACGAAATTATATTATCATCTTTGACGCACTGTAATTAATATTTTTGTTCATATCACAAGAAAATTTTTTTATTTTTTACGTCGATGACATCGATAGAGACGGCGAAATTCCTCGCGATGGAAAGCATTATCTCAACTATCTATCTTATATATCGCCCACGTAGTACTCGGTCTCTGCGTAAGGTCGGCCGCGGAGTACATTAGCGAGGTTTAAGGTATGAATGAAAAGGGCTGGTGTTCCACGCTGGGTGGCTCGTTCGCGGTTATAAGGACTGTGCGGCTGTGCCACAGACAGAAAACTTTACGAGCATCTCCTCTCTCCTTCACATCCGCCGGGCGCCTTTTCCTTTCGTTTTCTTTCTCGCCTTCTCGCTCGTTCATATATCAGCCACTGCGGTTTCGAAATTATTTTTATGTCTTGCCGTCAAAGGCCGTACTGTAGAACAGTGTGTATATATCCGTACCTGTAGCGAGAATCGGCGGTATCGTGCGCATCTTCCGTCCAGTCTTGAATTATGCAATTCGCGAATCTCTGATTGCGAGTACTCTTTCCGTGGATCATTATTAATCGAAACATTCCTCGCACGTTTGTACGATGCGATGTTTTTCAGTCTTCTGTGCTGTTATCCACATCAGGATAACATGTATTCATTCAAAAGCAATCGAATGTAGGAAATATTAATGACACGTCATTAATTGTTTCGCAATGTATTATACATTCAATTTTTAATTAAATTTATAGCGATAAAGAATAACATTTATGATTAATTACTGCGTATTGAAAGTCACTAATCAAAATAATGAAAGATTATCAGTCGCACATTTTGTAGGATAGATAATAAAGAGCTCTCGTTAACGGAAAAGAACTTGGGGAACAAAACGGGGAAAAGGCAAAGAGAGATACTTTCTTATATTGTCATCAGAGATCGTCTGACGAGCCTCTAAGCTGCCGCTTCCTTTCATCCGATAAATCAGCAGTCGTAAATAACATCGAGTGCCTAGGAATCTACTCTCACTTGCGGCCGCGCGAACAAACGAAAAAATAAAGAGAGCAATAGACCGCGGAGAGCCCTTTGTCTTCCACTAGTTTAACCCTCGTGCGAAACTGCTCCGACTTTTCCATCTATCAAATCGATCGATCGAGTCCTGTTAATCCGTCTTTTTCTTCTTCGAAATTTAATTTCCTAATCATTGTCTCATGATAAGTTCTGAATAAGTTTCAATTTTACGCAAATTTTTTTATCGTTTAATTTCTGATAGTTTTATTCCATGAGAATACAATTTTGTGTTCAAGATGTATGTTGTATTTTATCAAGATATTTTTTATAATTTTGTATACTTACAAATCTTAGCTGAAAAATTTAAGCTTTGCTAGAATATCTCATGTTAATGCGCAATTCAAATGAAGAAAGATAGTGATCATGTTATAAAGAAGATGGCCTTTAACTTCGCTAGACTGTATTCTTAAAGTTTCTTGCGGAACGCGCGGGAAGGCTCGGTGACGCATTGCTAGGGTCTTGCTAGGTGAAGAACACGCGCACACAGCACACGTACACACACAAGAAGCCATAAGTGGGACCTTATGTGTCTTCCTCGGATCGAAGGGTCCTTCAACGCGTATATATCGGGGTATTTCTTTGGGTATCACGCTGCTGGAGTCACATTGATTTATGCCGGCCGTAAGATTTATGCGGAAGAGCCGCACGATTGAGTCGCAACACGGCGCCGACTTATCGCGAGTGGGTAGAAACGACAACGAAAGAAAAAGAGAGAGAGAGAGGGTGAGAAAGAGGGGTTGGGAAGCAAGGGAGAAGGGATTATTGGATGGAATGTATCGAAAAAGAAGGAAAGAATAACAACACACCTATCGATCGACAGCGGAAATGCAATCGCAGGATTTATAGGGTCAGGAAAAGATTTATGAACATGTAGAATTTCTGAAAATGATAAGGGATTAAGGCAATCGTTGATAGATAAGCGAACGCACATTGTATGAATATGTGAAGTGCGTCATGAAGTTTTATATTGGATCTTGTTATTTAAATGCTTACATTTGCATAGCGCGAATGAAGAGACTTATCGAAGACAAACTCTGTATCTCTCTGTCACGCTACATACATATTTATGCCCCGGTGTGAAACTCTCACGCGTGTGGTTTTGTGCTTAGCGCGTTTCCAGGGAAATGCCACGGTGGAAATGGTGAAAAATGATTTCATTCAATATTTGTCGCGCACGGTAACGGTGATACCGGCGGCCGTCGGCGTTGATGCGGCCGCAATTCTATTGCCGCGACGAAATGCGAGTAATGAGTGTCGGCCGTCAGGACCGCAAAGCCCTCTTTATTGGTACTTTTGCGTAACCGCAATGCACGACGCCGCGGACGCCGACAAAGTCTTCTATTAATTGCAATTAGACCGCCGCCCGATAATAAATATCAATTAATGCGACGCGAACGAGTGATTTACACCGCGTTGATCACTTTTTTCCCGCGCGTACTACCCGGTCGCGCGGTATGGCCGTGGGAATGAAGGGTGGCGATTCCGCAAAAAGAAATTAAGGCCATCTAAACTCCGCACTGCCAACCGTCGTATCCAATGTCGTTCTTTGTTTCCTTAAATTGTCCATTGCGGCAACACGGAAGGATTTTTTTTATTTTTGGTGTCGTAGAAAACAACGAATTTATTTTATTTTATTAGCAGCGATAACTTTAATTTTTTAATATACCTTACGTTTAATATTGTTAAATTCACAATTATTTTAGTTTTGGTACTAATTTTTTAAAAATATCTCGCATTTAATTTTGACGAGAATAAAGTAGCGTTACATTTTTTTTAACGTTCCATTTTTTTGCAATATTGAATTTTTTTTAATGCTACATTCAATGCCATGTATATTTGTTATATTGCATTTAATGATATAATTGTCTGGTTATGTGCTATTATTAAATCGACTGATTTGCTGACGCCTGCGACCTGTTATCTTGCCTAAATATATCTTAAATCCTCATGAGACACGTGAGAGAAGCGCGCAGATAAAGTACGATGAACTAGTGCCTCGTTTAAGAGTTACAGAAACCGAGAAAAACCAGTTACGAAGCCTGAGCTCACACACAATCGTTATTACATTCCTCATCACGTACCGCGAGATGAGGTACGATAACCCCGAAGTACAAATACGATACAAGAAACTCCGTGAATTCTTACTTGATGTATGTAACAGTCATATATGACGGAACCTGACTAGATCCACTACGCCGCTTAGTGGTAGATGCCTCTTATTTCGTTGACTAAGCAAAATGTTTATATCGCGCCATGTAGACGATATATTACTCGTCGCAGCAGTTGGCGACCACTCGTTTGCTTATAATACCTCGTAAAACGCGAAAACACAGGTATTGTGTTCTCACGTGGGATAAATAATCGTAATCGCCAATGTGCATCATAGGCAGCTTAAATTATGACACGATTCTTCAAAATAGCGATGATACACAACAGGAATGTTAATCAAATGAAATAAACTGCTCACATAATCTCGCTTTATCTTAATTGTAATTTAATTTTGGATTAAAATAAATACAGAAATAGAGACTCTCACAATTACTTTCATTAATTTAAGTACTGCCATTGAAGAGTTTAGCGAAAGAAAATCTTAGTTTTCGCTTCGCTTTTGATCTCGTCAATTTAACATATCTCAAATCGACGAAGAATTCACACATGACGAACGATCGAAGATACTCACTCGTCTTGGCGATACTTCAAAACCACAACAACGGTGTACCCTCTAATGGATCCGATAAGGTCCTTCGGAGCTTCTCGCCTATTGGTAGCTATTACTTAGTCGCCGATAAAGCCGGTCTTCGGGTTATTACCGGTGAATCTGTGACAAACGATTTGTCGGCTCCTACGATCTTGAGAATAGCTTGGACCGTACCTTCCTCTTCTTCGCTCCTGCCAGCTATCTGCGTCACTTCGTGCGGCACGTTAATCGTTCTCGGAGTCCGGACGACAAATTGGCCGATAAGTTAGACGCTAATAGCATTTCCCGGATGTTTCGTCGAGAGGTAACGAGAGGCCTACGAGAATGAAAATCGTTCGGTATTTCATGTTAGCTTGTTCCTGCGCGTCTCGGATGTAAGCTATCCTTGTAATCTGCGCGAGTTAATAGACGCAATGGATTTTAGTGTTCAATTAGTCGGATCTTATTAGTGTCTAATCGGAAACGATAGCGGAATTGATACGATTGAAATATCTTTTGCAAGAAATGGATGGACTCTAGGTGTCATTAATATTGCAGTAGAAAGTAAGAAGGATTTTTATTACATCAATTGTGTTAGTATTAATAATTCGTGTTATTGATTTGCAATATAGATTAATTTTATTTTAATATAATTTTCTATTAAGCTCTTTCAATTTAATAATAGTTTGATTTTTATAACATAATTTTTATTATATTTTTTAATTATTATATTAGAATATAGAAATCGATTGAGACTGAGTAGTACATGAGAAGTAATCAAAATAACGAGAGGCAAAGTTAAAATTATCTGATCACAGCGACTCCGAATCGGTGAGAGAGAAAAAGATGTCATTTTAAAGTATGAGGCTGCTGGCGTGCTTAAGCGCTAGCAGGTAGATTCCCGCGTAGAAACAAACGATCCGTGGGGCGGGCAATAATTTTCCACGATGCGATTGGTCACCAGAAACGGTATTAAAAAATTGGCTGCGAGTTCGGGACGTTTGTCATCAGGGGCATCGAGGGTCTCGAATTAAGTCTCGTTCGCACCTTCGAGAGCCCGCGAAGTCGAAGGTGAGAATGTTTCGCGCAGGTACCATCGTGACGGAGAAAAGATGAAGAGAAGCATGAAACAAGAACAAAGAGTGTTTGCTGCTAAGAGGATCGTGTTTTATTTCAACCTCGTATAAATTATTTTGTCGATAAGAATAATAATGAATCGTTTTTTTGTACTATTTGTCAAATATCACAAAACATTTTATATTTTATGAGATTCGATATTCCAGATGAAATTTAAAAAATGTCAAAGATGTAAGATGTTTTTCTGATTTTTTTTTAAAGTTTGAATAGATTTCGTTGAAAGATCGCCCATCGGGTTCGATTCTTTCGTAGTGAATCACAAAATTTTCTTCGAATACATATATTATTCCATCGATTCGTGCTATGGTAATATGATATCAGGATCTAATTGGCCGCGATTCAAAATTGATGGCAGTATCGAGACAAAAACAGGATAACACATTGGCTGGTTTGCGAAATTGCGAAAGAGCGTGGCGAGGGACGAAGCGCAGCATCGGGGAGGAGCGGACGGGATCTTTATCGCCTTCGACCCGTTCAATTCGCATAATAAACAATCCTCGACGGGTGTGGAACGGGACGAGAAACCGGAACATATCTCCGTCGTCCGGCGAGCCCGGCGACAAATAAACTATTATCGCCGGCGACAAGTTCTCTCACGCCTGTCGCGTAGTGGTAGTGCGGTATACACGTGCACGTACAAACGGGGCCTGCGCCGCGGGCCCCGTAGCCCGCAAGAGTATCTTTAGGAGCTCGCCCCACACACGGGCACGCGTGAATCAAACGCGAAACCCGCCCAGGAATGCTTTACGGACATCGAAACATAGCAATGCTTTATGGTGGTCCGCGGCTGAACCTGATTTATATAAGTGCATTACTGCACCGCGGAAAGTGCGAGGAACGCGCGGGAAGATGAGAGAAGAGAGGAGCCAGCGGTGTGTGTAGGTACGATGCTTAGTAGCGACCTATCCGTTTGCCTTCCCTCGCTCGACGTTCTCGACTCAAGAACTAATGAGATTGTGTGCGACAGTTTAATGAATGAGATTGTTGCAGCATTTTATGCGCATTATTTTTTGTATAGACTACGAGCTATCATTTGCGATAGATTGTTAGTGCCGTTTATAGTAAAAGTTGGATCCATTGAAAATAACTGACATCGTATTTACAAAATATATTGCATATATTAAGCATTATATACATAAAAAATATAGAGTTTATAGGATTTTTTCTATTTGTAATATTTATTAAATGGACTGTGCAAAAAGTAAAAAAAATAATCATCGTTCCACGCATTCATACAGCCACAAATACACAGGTATCCAAAAAGAGTTAATCGCTAAAGCGACAATCGATCACAGGAGCCGAAAGGTCGAAAGGTGGCGAAGAAAGAGCGGAAACATATCTGGATTCCTCGTGTATGTGGCCGGGACCATCGATCGGTATTATCATCAGGGATCTCGGTGTAGGAATGACGGGTAGAGGGAGGAGAAGCTGCAGATGCACTTCTGATGTTGGTCTGGTTCCAGGTCCCGCTCTCGGTCGGTGCACCGGGAGGGATGTAGCGCGAGAAGGAGCTCTTCGTGCGGGGCTTAGCCATAATCTGAAATATATTGGTGCCCGGTGTTTGTCCACATCTCGTTGACCGGCATTATAAATCGGCGAAGCGTAGGCATTCGTTCGAGGACATTAGTCAAAGCCGGGGTAATGTCGTACGCGATAATGCGTCTGATATCGCTGCGTCCACCGTATGCGAGTTCGCGGACATGTGTGAGTATTTGTGAGCCGCAACACGCGGGATGGTGCGCACAACGTCCACAGGTAACTTTAAGAATCAGAAGGTCGTCGACGGAATCGCCGACGACCTCTCGAACATCCGTACTGGCGATGTTATTGGGCGAAGAAACGAGGCGAGGCGCCGTAAAATATCGTTGAATAAATCAAGTATTGTGAGTAAGCTAATGGTCGCCGTTCGCAGTGCATTCTGAATATCGAGTTTTGAACTGAGGAGTATCACACTCTCTCTTGAACAGGCTGGTTCATTTGATGGATCTTGTCGATTGCACCATGAATTGATAGAGAGAATTAGCTTTATTTTTCGCTAGAAAAATGATAATTAAAAAATTTTAATTTTCATAAATTATATATATATATATACATATACTATAATTTATAAAACAAATTATATAGTGATAGTATAATTCTATGTTAGTAAATATAGTATGTAAGTTGAGTTTATATGATAGATTTAATAAATTTTGATATACTTTGTTTAAATTTAAATTTAATAATTTATTTTTCTTTATTGTATGTGTGTTATTTATTGTGAGAAACGTATGTCATATATGCAGAGGAGATTGATAGTTTCATTTAAAGCTAAGATATTTGGAAAGCGCAAATATTGTATATCAATGATAGACAGATATTTTATATATGGAAGTCTTCATCCTGGAAGTAGGTTGTATGACAAGAATGATCCAAGCTAGATGTCAAGTGTCATTCAGAAACTAACCGTTTCCATGAATTGGTAAAGCTAGGGTTCGTGCGATATTCGAGAGAGAGAAATATTTGATATGTCAGATGAGACGGTGAGAAAAGTTCAAAGAGCAAAATGATGAATGAAAAAATTAATGAATATCATATTGAACGCAAGTTTTTAACATATGTAGTGGTACATTACAAGCTTTAGCACTAATTAATTTCCTTATTTCTTCATTTTTTTCTAATTTTTAAATATTTTTGTATTAGATGAAAGAATAATCTTATTTCGATGCCGATTTATAAATTTTTATGATAGCGAGATGTCACTATATTTTTTATATGTAAAATTTGTTTCATTAGAGAGATTAGATACGAGAGTTCTCTATAATTACATTCAAACACCAGCATCAACAGTAGCAAAGTTCCGAATCCAACATATCAAAATTTTTACTCGAGAACTAGGTCAGGCGTTGAGGATATGAGCGATCATCAAGCGCGATTCCCGAACTAATGTGTTCCGTCGTCCTCTGAATTCGTAAAATAAGGATTCGCGAGGAATCTTCGAGGGAGCAGAGGGTGGATGTTCGGCGGGTTAGTGGCAGCGGCGAAAAGGGGTGGAAGGAGATGACGCAAGAAGAAGGAGAGTGGCAACCGGGACAAGAAGCAAAAGAAGAAGATGGTAGCGGTGGAAGAGGCATGTGTCCCAAACGACGTATGCACGCCGAGACACGTAAACGATATATCAGGGGGTTAGCCGCTGGGGACGGACGACCCGAGCCATCTTTCTTCCACTTATACGTGCGATATTCACATGCGCAAACGTGATACACTCTATAGAGAGATCCACCGGCAGATATTCGGCGCTGCCGTTCACGACAGGAGCAGCGAGCGAGCGCTCTCGTGAGCTGTAAATGTATTAAGGTTTGACGACCGTGGTGGGACCCCTTTTCGGCTCGGGGGAGGTGGAGAATCCGAGGGCGGACGGCGGATCTTGCTCTGCGTACATGTGCTACGTGCACGGTCTCCTTACGCCACGTGAATGAGATATCGACCTCATTTTCGTAAGCGTGATCTTTTTCGCGATAGCGAGGCAGGCGGTTTTATTTCACATTGATTCCTTGATTGCTCTCGACAGAGTTCTGAGATTTCTATGATTCGTGAAAGAAAATATTATAGAAGTCTCTGTGCGATATTCGTTTATGCTTCGTTGAATATGATAATTCATTTTATTGATATTATTTTTACTCGTCTTTGTCCAATTGACGATTATTATTTACTACAAAATTAATTCTTACGTAACTGTCGATTGAGATGTGCAATATTTGCAGAAATTATCGATGAGTCGCCTCGGAGAGAAACCGGTTACATGCACGAGCGTCCGCGTCCGCGATGAGGGTGGTAGCTCGTGTGGGGTAGCTCGTTTGTATGCGTGCGCATTATTACGTCCTTATATTATATCGCGAAGGTACAAATGTCCGTACGTATGTAAAATTCCTAGCTCCGGCCGCGTAGAGCCATAATAATATCTGTGCTGATAAATGAGACACATAACCGTACACGGGTCCCGTACCCCCTACCCTCTCAACCCACCTATACCGCACCACCCTCTGTCCACCCCACTATTTCTGTTGCCGCCGTCGGTGCTGCGCCGCCAATGGTACCACCCCGTATGTCTCGGCTTATTCCACTTTTGCGGCGATGTATTACGAATTTTACATTTTACAAACGGCCCCGCTATCTTCCACGACACGCGATCCTTCGAGGTACAGCGCGAGGCTCGTGATAAAGGACACAGCGTGGGTGTTTGTACTCGGGTGAAATGGAAAGGAAAGCGACGCGGCTTCGAATCCGGGAGAGAGATCTCTTTAGGATATTCGAAAGTAGAAAATGATGCTGTCGCGCTGATAAGAATGCCGCTGAGATTTTGGGAACGATTTATCGTGTTTTTTCGTCTTTAATTCCATGTGTTAGCATCCAAACAGATCCTCCCTAACATAGTTAATTAATTTTATTTATCTTGTAACAATCAACCGATAGATATATCATTAGAATTATCTATGACACTTATTTTAATCATATAATGCGTTTAGAAATGAGAAGTGCCTCAAATCTATTGAAGCAAAATTTATAAGACGTAATATTATTTTAATACTTATTTGTATTTTTCATAAACTTATGTATTCTCTTCTTTACTTTGTTTATTTCTTACTTACAGCACAAATAACTCGATGCATATGTATTAGGTCTCGTGAAAAATTGATGCACATGGTAAAAATTAGTTGCATTACTGAAGAAGATATATGAAAATAGCGTTTTAGATTTTGCACGATCGCACAGTGCGAACGACAGTTTCTCAGAATTATGGAAATCTCTGGCAATGTCGCTTTCAGAAAATAGCACGGCACGAAAATATGAAAACGGTTGACGAACGAAGGGGAAAGCATTACGCGCACAAGGGTTTCGCGAATACCGCTGGTGATAAATAGCGAAAGATTTGCAAAATATATCGTGGCAGTAAGACCCGGCTCATATATGGCGGAAGAGGTTTTAGAAGAACGTATATCGCGCGTTCTAGAAGAAAATGGCGAACCGTTTGTGTCCTCGAACATTGCCAAGATATTCGCCAAGTTGCTCCGAATGCTTGTCAAGGTATGACTCGCAAAAAGGACATCACTCTGTCTTGCGCTAAATTCGAGTTTTCACATTGAATTTGTTTGTATTACGTTTCGAAGATCTATCTCACTTGAGAAAAGATCTCATTCTATTACTTCTATCTTGAAGAATCATGTAGGAACTTGCATGCGTTTATTCGTAACTTTTCATTTCTTTATATGATTTACAAATCATTCATACATCATTTGATAAACTGATCGAGGAATCTATTACGATAATTAAGGAATTTATCATAAAAAAACGAATACTCTGTATATGATGTTGTGAGGAATGCGACTCTTCCTAGTTTTTCGTACTGGCAAATTCTCCGATTTGCGAGGATCGAAAGGAGGCGAATCTCCTCACGCACGATTATCTTTTATTCGGCGTTCGCTGACATGGGCTTTACCACTGAAAATAACTGACGTCGGTCGCGTCGGTACTGAGAGGTGCGAAATTAAAAAGGAATACGAGAAGCGTCTTTAATCTCCCGGTCTATAAAGAGCCTTCTACGCGGACGATCGTCGAGGATCGCGGAGCAGCAGAGGGCGGGAGGGGGTAAGAAAGGATTTCGCGCGGTTCGGCAGCAGCCGCTACGTTTCGAAGCCATCGGCAGAAAGGAAATCGGCTTACCGGGCAAA
Organism: Cephalotes varians; assembly: GCA_037157785.1. Lineage (NCBI taxonomy): Eukaryota > Metazoa > Arthropoda > Insecta > Hymenoptera > Formicidae > Cephalotes > Cephalotes varians. Next base: position 1,548,680 of record JANQDE010000002.1, on the reverse strand, counting down.
AATATACTGATATTTATGAGGGTCGCGACATCGGGGCTAATCTTCGGGAGATAATAATTTATCGGTTACCGCCGGTACCAAGGAGTTGTATTTTGACTGAAATCCCTTAGTCGCCCGCTCCAACGACGATCATACGAACGTCTTTGCGCGCCGGTCTACTTCTAAATCCGCTCGACGCCGGCCTACGATTCTCTGGACAGTGACGTTTTCTGAATAGCTTTTGCAATGTAAGCAAAACGACCTCAATAGTTCTTGTTCGAAAATAGACTCAATCACAAATGATTTTCTTCAGTTCCTTTTACAACTAATACAATACCTTTACAACTAACTGCATGCGTATAAATTTGTTCTCGATCTAGATTCAGTATTCGATTTTGTCAGAAGCAAGAATTTAAATCTTTAATACTCTACACGATATTAACATAGAAATACAATTGTATAATTTTTAAATATATATATTATATCCAGTTATTCAGTCAGCCAGCTATCACATATATCAAGATAATCTAAAAATTTCCTCCGCGAATTAAATCGTATGCAAATTTTAATCGATGCTTTTGCAATAACGAATTGTATTTTAGTTAGCTTTGAAAATTTAGCTGACAATATATCATACTTTGATGGGGGGGGGGGGGGGGTGAAGAGAAAATCCACATATCAACAAATTGATGATACATGTTGATAATCTTCTTGGATCCTACTTATAGAATTTGCATCGCCCGATTAGAAGCAAAAATCTTACCTCTGTCTTTCGTGTGGCTCGGTTGCGTCTTTTGATTGGAAGTTGCGAAGCCACGTGTACAGAAGCAAATTGCGCAACGCGGATAGAATAATAATGCAATCCGATCTTCTCGGTGATACATCGACTGATGTTTCGTTATTTACGGCAATCCCCTTAATCCACCCTTGGGAATGACGAATTGTATCAATGATGGCTCTATGAAATCTGTCGGACGCATCGGAATCTCATGCAGTATGCGTAGATCATAAATTGAAACCGTATATCTAAGATCAAAAGCAAAAAGAATGACCGTGAAGCAATAGTTGTCTCTTACACAGAAAATCATTGTCAGGTGAAAGGAATTTATAAGGATATTTTTTATATTTTTATGTCACATAAGAAGAAAATCGTAATATCTGAATATCTCAGTTCAACACTTTTGTAAATATAACTTTGCGAATGATCCAGAAATCGTGTGTACACAATATCAATGATAACTATAACGACTGGCAATCACATGGACCGTTGACGATGCTTTTTTTTCAGGATATATCTCGCGTCATCTCGAATTGGTATGCGACACGGTCTTCCAACAATACGACAATTTATATGGATTTGGGAGAGTCTTCAACGTCCTTTCGGATCTACTGTCTTGAGTTTTACTTTCCGCAGCATTCAGTAGCGTCTCCCTTTTTCCCCCTTCTTCTCCCTTTCTCTCTCTCTCTTTCGCGTTATTCTTGTTCTTCCTTTTTTCTCCTTACGGCTCACCCTCTCCATCCCACGGATCGCTCCGCCGGGCATCAGCGAGGTTTTATCCCACATTCAGGGACTGGCGTCATCTCTCATGGATGGATCGGCAATCCTCTTTTGCTCCGCGCCCCTCCGCGCACTTACCTCCCGCCGCCTTGGTTGTAGCACCCCTTCGACAGTGCCTATTCGCCCACTCGATGGAAGATTATGCCGCGTCTGAATTCACGCATTCACGCGAAGTGCATGCATCATGCCGACGTTCTTCGCGTAATCGCGCACGGTTAACTCTTCACAGTTTAACGCAATGTCCGTTGTCGCGTATCAATTATGCACGCGAAAAAGATGTGCAAATTTAAGATGTAAGTTGCAAACAAAAGACTTACAGTTACAACAGTACATTTATTATTGGAGATGCTTGAAAGCTTGTTGTTAGTTTATAGATATCATTTTCTAACACTGTCTTGAAATGTAAATAAACCTAAATTCGTTATTTTTTTATCTCTGATACTTTTGCACTTGCAAACAATTGGCAGCGTAATTGTAACGGATATCGTAGCAATTTAAACGATAACAATTACCTGTTGGACCGAGGACCATTCGGCTGAAATCGTTGAAGTCCCCTTCGTTATTTTGTCTGTCCTGCTTCTTCGGTGAACGTATTGGCGTAATACGTTATTTAAGCATCGTTTTATTCGGCAAGATAGCCTTTAGTGCGCCCAGACGTGCACTTTCGCGACGTGTAACGATTTTGCAAACTGCTCTTCTATGCTAATATCGATAAGGTGGAAAGACTGCGACTATATGGCCGCCCGGGGATTTCCCTTCTTCATCGAAAATCGTTCTTTTTGACGTTGGTTCTCAATTTCTTCTAGATTGATCCTTCCACATACTGCAGAGGAATTTCGAAATTTACTTCACACTTGTTGCGAAATGTGACGGGTAAAAGGCGAAATGACTAAAATCGATCCATGACTTTATTTAGCGTGCAAATTAAGGGTGTGATGTATTCTTATTCGTACTTTATAGCTACGTTTAATGGTACAGCATCCTTAGATTGAGGATCACTGCCAGATGAGCGCAGTTTCCAGTGACTGCCAAGAGATGGCAGAACCTGTGCCATAAACTTCTCTTTGATGTTGCGTTTTAAAGTCCGAATTTTATTCGAAGATTATGCAAATTGCTGCTTTGCTGCTTTGTAGAAACGTCTAAATACGGTATTATTATAAAGTTAACAGAAATTATCCGCAAAATATAACAATTGAACATTACTAAGTAATTTCGAGTATTTTTGTCTGATTTATAGCTTCTATTTATTATTTATTGTACAAATCAATATAACGCGTCAAATATAATATTAATTTGCAACTTGTAGTAAGCGATATGTTGGTGATCGTGGAGTATCATTTTTATGAAAAACGTCGGGACTAATAAAAATAACATGGCCGTATTTTTCTTCTAGATTCAATCGTTTCGTCGTGATGTCAGATCCATAACAGGGACGACGTACAAAGGGATGCTGAAACGTGAGTAGAAATACATGTCTCAGTTCGGTACACGAGGACAAATATGATATAATGTTACCTCTCTGTGACAATGCACAATACGCGCATTTTTATACACGGTTGAGGAAGTTTCTTTTATCGTGCGCAAAGGCGGTATCTGTCTAAATCCGAAACTCTTGCTTGAGTTTCAAATAAATTGGATACGCGTACACAAGTACATAATAAAGATCGTCGTGGTGTCTTCATTATTACGAATTTCTGCCGAGCGATCCAATTAATGATTATACGAAAGAGAAAAGCGCTTTAATATATAATGCACACATATTTTAAAAAAAAGTTGAAGTATACTTTTCTTTAAACTCATAAAGGGTTCGGAGCATCTCTAAAAGCTTTAAAAAGGTATGCTCTATAAATTTGATGAGATAAAAGGATAGGATACTATCGGCTCGCAGAAACTTTGCTGTGATTTTTACGGTATTATACAATACGTACTGTTTCGTTCATGCAAAGAGTCAACGTGGTGCAAATGTTATTCCACGCATACTTGTACACTCAAGTGCGTCAGTAGGGAAGTCTAATCCGAGCATGAAAATCGGCCCGCGTTCAGTATGCAGCTAGGAAGATCGGTGCCGATAATTCAGCGTGATATTTACGATATTTATTGGCCAGTTGGAACAATGGATCGATATTGTTTTTCGATTGGGTACCTACTGGCGGCCCTCGTACTTTATATGCGATGCGGTTATATCGAACGTGCGTTCCCTATACACATACACGCGCGCGCACGAAGCTTGGATCCAGGCGAGTCAACCGGTCTCTTTTGTGCGCGAGGGAACATAAATAATATTTAATATGACAGTGCGAGAGGCAGCAGCGTTCTGTACGATATATTTGGTATAGAAATGTCACAGATCGCGGGTGCGTCTCGCTGCCAAATGTAGCTTGCGCGAAAAGTGCCTTTACTTTGAAAGATCCGAATATATATAAAAATAATACATTGCAGAAATTTTGATGAAAATTTTTAATGATTTTATGTAGAAAATTTTCGGCGAGAACAGTAAAATGTTTTTTTGTGCAGCAATAAAATATTTAAAGATATTTAAACCGCTTTTGATCTGACTGTAAAATTGTTAGATAAAATAAAAAATTATTAAATAAAAATTATTGAAAAGAATTATTAAAATTGTAAAATTATTAAATAAAATCCATGGTAAATTATTTAAATTGATTTAAATAAAATCTCTTGTTAACGCACCATAACATTAAACATAAAATTAAAAGAGCAATAATTTCTATTTAATAATTTTTTTATTTTATCTAACAATTTTACAGTCAGATCAAAAGCGGTTTGAATATCTTTAAATATTTTATTGCTGCACAAAAAAACATTTTACTGTTCTCGCCGAAAATTTTATTCTGTTGTAATTTGAAAGAGAATTGATGTACAAGTATTTCTTGGCTAATAAATAACAGGTTGTTCTTGCGTTCTCTTGAAAAGACAGAATGTGATCGGTAACCACATTGTATTCAGACTGTTGGTTTAACTTCTGATGAAATTTCGTACTAATCCATCTTACAGTTTATCACGCAGACCAAACACTAGGCAGCGCACATAATTGCTTTACACGAGATCGTCATTCCGTGTACGATCGTGCTTAAAACATTAGCGTTGCTCAGGTCGACTCGAGAGAGACCGTTCGCGACAGCGGGATATTCGCCGATGCTAAATTTAATCCTTTACTTCTTCTACGAGTCGACACTGCGCGTTCGCGACGCAAGTTTCCGTATATAGGATACGCGCGGACTCGCCACGTCTTCGCGATGTTTCTGTCAAATAAATAACTTCTAAATAAACAAAGTTTCCGCGACGCATAACGGTTTAATACAGCTGCGTTTATGTACATTGCAACGAAATGCCATACGAATCATCGTTTACCGCAAGGAAACAAATCTCGTTGATGAAAGTTTCTCGTAAAAGATGCGAAAAGTAATACCTCTCGTTGAATCGTGTGACTTTTACGAGATGCATTTCTTGAAAACAGAAATATGTAATTTGTTTTTTATGGAGTACTTAGGGGTAGCAGATAATTAATGCTACGCAGGGAATTTGTTATAAACACTAAATATTTTGTGATCGTAGCGCAATAAAAACAAATTGTCAGTGTTTTCGATCTTCGATCGATCTGGATATGAAAGAATCCAGCCTGAACAAAAGACGATCCATTTGAATATCAAATTTGATACCGCAGCCAAGGTATTCTGGTATCACGCGTTATCCATAATCGTATTTAAATTAAGATCGCATAAGGTATGTTGGTTTAATAACGGTTACTCGTATCTTTCTCTTTTCTATCTCTTTGCCTCTTTCTCTCTCTTTCTCTTTCCTCGCATTTGAGGGGGGAGGGATCTTAGATGCCCCCCCGTCGGTGACGAACAATAACGATAAACCATATAATGGTTAAATATACGCGACAAATATACGTACGGCACGTATCTATAGATTACGGGGGCAACTGAAGAAGAAAGCAGCGGAAGAGGATACGAGGGAGGGGGAAGTCGGAAGAGGAGCCGACGGAGGGCTCCGCATATGCATACAATTGATACAGATATACAATCGTCTTTACATACGCGTCGCGAGTATTCTTCTCTCAGGGGTTGCCCGGCTTGTAGCCGACACGAGCATCGGTGCGACATACCATGAGGAGTTTAAAAGCTAACATCGGTGCTATGCGATGTCGGTGCCCTCGTAGATCCAAAACGAGGAGAGAACCGAACGGGGGCTACTGTAGAGGCCGAGCCGGGTATACCGTGGCTTGTATGGTGCCTTATTGCGGGAACTATTCGCGACAGGATGGGCTAGTGTACATCTGTTCCTGTCATAAGACGTAATTTAAGGCTGAACGTGGACATTGATCTTCCCGCTTTAAAGGATATCGTGCCAGGTCATCGGAAAGTCGAATAGAATTGCGAACTTCTGACTGCAAACTGACTTCTGATTCAATCGATATCGAGTAACAGTAATTTTAATCTTAATAGGAGACATTACACACACCGATATTTTTTTGTTCCGGTCTACTAAACGCAATTTAATATTTGTGTGATCATGAAATCAATTTATCTACATTGTAATAATTTTAATAATAATTTTTAAATATATTCAGTATAGAATTCGATAGCTTTGTCTAGAATCAAGTTTCTTCTACTCATTGTAAGACATTGTGCAAAAAAATCTCTTATGAAGTTAATTCTTCCAAAATTTGACTTATTTATTTTCTATATAGTTATTAAAAATGGACAATGCATTTTAAACAATTTAATGTACATTTAAATAATATTGATTCAGGATTATTACAAAGTTATTAGTTTATATCGTTTTCGTATTTTTGTATTTATGAATACATAAAATACTGTTGAACATTTTTTTTGCTGAGAAAGTTAGTTGCCGCAACCATATAATATGTCAAATCATAGGGCGTGAGCTGTGTCGGGTTCAAAATTTCTCACGAATCCTCACGATTGTTCGAGATAACATCTCCGAAATTTTCGTAACGTTTCCGAATTGGAACGACTACTGCCTCTCGGTGACACGCTCTAATTATGCAATCAGAGTGGCCGTGAATAGTAATCGCGACTCGTGGTAAGTTTCGGAGAGATCTACCTGCTATCTAAGCTTGCCACGTGAACGCTTCACCATCGTAATTCATATAGGTGAACCAGTTTAAGTACTCCGGTAGGTAATGCTACTCCAGAGATATACGAACGTAGAAGCGCGTATGACGCACCGGATAACCAGTTCACGTGATTTGTGGCTATTCCTGGGCGATCCGGTCGCGATAATAAAGTGGCAATGGGGCTTGTTAGCGAGCGGGTTCAACGAGGATGGTCGTGCGCCCGTTGCACGACAGTCGACGTCATTGGCGGTTCATTTAGTGAAGATCATCATTTCGTGGATCGTACGCCGAGCTCGTCCCGTGAGAGAACGTCCTGTCGTCTCGCATAATTACGGAAGATCGTTCGCCACGATTCGAGAAATGACGATATAACGTCGCCGCTTTTGCCGCACGCGACGCTACAGACATTACTTCTTGTAGATCGGCGCGATGTAACGCGTCTTTATATCGTATTATTGGATGGAGATCGTTGACTCTTGAGTCGCGTGATCGTGGCTAGAAACTTAGAACATAATTTTCATACTGTTTCGTGAAATAAGAATGAGTTAGTTTCTTCATAATTCGGAATATTTCTGAATAATTAATATATTTTAATAATATTATAAATATTTAATATATACTTTAAAGATTTGATTGATAATTTTATAAGAAAAAATATCACCATTTAAAGAATTATGGAGGATTATTCATTGCCTGAGTTTATGAGCAAGTTAGTATCATGTTTCTGTGCAGAGTATGAAAGAGTTTTCTGTAAGACATGAGATATTCGTATAATATACATATGTTTTAACGGAGAAGAAGTAGAGACTAGCATACGTAATACAATTGTGTAATTTTTCAAAATATTTTATACATTTCTATCTTATACACAGAAATGAATTCTCTATGAATTATAGATGTCCCATTCGATGAGAAAATATTTTAACGCCTGGAATAATTACGAGCGATCGTTCGTTCTTTCTGTCTCTTCGAATTCCGGAATGTTTTGACTTTTGCGTAAAATATAAGAGGACCGTGCCACACTGTCGGGGGATTACAATTTTAATATATTTACATTACAATCGCAAATGCTTCTCCGGCTTCGCTAGGTGTACTCTTTTCAGCGGCTTTTCGACCTTTTAATCTTCTTAATTTTTGCTCCTCTTGCGATTGCGAAGCACGTTAAGGTTTAGTTCCGCCACCGGCTTATTAACTATTTCGCTTTACTTTTTAATACAAAATGCATTCTTGTCGCGAATATTTATATTTAATCCTGTATTCCCGTTTTTTTCTATTCCTCTGCTTTTCGCCGATACATTTTAATATAATGGAACAGACGTATTATATTTGCATATGCTTAGCTGTCTCCTGCCATACAAATGTATTACATTAGATACATAATATGACTAATAAAAAGTCGTCAAAGAGAAATTATCTAATTTTATTAACAATTGTTCTCGGCGAAAATACAAATTATTGAAAGACAACAAAAAGAATCAAAGTATTAATTAATTTTGAATTCTTATTGAAATTTTCAAGAAATTACAAGACTGTACGGATTTCTTGAGATTACGCGGACAATAGTTGTTTAAATCGTTGAATGAAATCAAGGTAAGAAAAAGCTACGATTATCGCGGTTAGCTCACAGAGAAATTGCTTCATTTGCATGTGTGACACGCAATACAAGGAATCGAAACAAGGAACCGAAAAAATTATATAATTTCTTTAAATTCAGGATTATTTCTTTTGATCTCTTATGCTCGAATCTATTTAGCGAATAAATATAAAATACATATTAATTACAACTAAAAAACATAATTATTCTATTTACAAAAGAAGATGGTTAATTTATGATGCCAAACAATATAAATGTCATAAAATAAATGAAGAAAGAATCGCGCGGACTAAATGATCTGAATCTTATTTGAAAATTTAACAAGAGGCAAAGGATCAGAGAGGCAGGACGTCGCTGGCCTGGTCCTTCCACGTCGGGGTCAGTCTAGTAGGCGGTACCAATGTGGCCAGGCCTACCTCTCTTCTCTGACTCAGGCCTAACAATGGATCTGCAACAATGCAGGCACCTCATTCTCGTCCGGACCTAGCCTCACCTACGTCCTCTTCCTCCGATGTCACACGCGCGTCGTACGTGGACACTGATACATGTTGAGCAGCCTTTGCGGTCGAGAACCGAAACCGAATATAGAGACACTACCGGACTTTGGCATTAGTCGTAAACATACTGACTGCAGTCTCGCGAACATTTGTTGAGTACAATAAAACCGTAAACGCGGCAGAGTAGCGAAAAAAATCATGAATGTCTTAGATTTGCGGCAAAAAATCAAGGGTAAGAGGAAATTAATGATTGATAATCATAATTATAGGTATTATTCTGTAAAGATAGAACGAGTAATAGTAATAAAATAGATTCTGCAGAATTATTTTTTTATATATAAATTGAAGAAAAATGTGCATCTTTACAGACTATAGTTTTACCTATAAAAGCTTGCAGCGCTGGAAGACATGATGATTTAATTTTCTCTTTGCTTCTTAATCTTCTCCTGTTAAAAAAATTAACGTGTATTTAGTGAAAGAGTTCGCATCAATGTTGCATAATAATTAAGATCATGGAGAGTCTTTTATGAAGGCCGGTATTATTTACACGAAAAACATAGATCTTGCCAGCTGTACGTCAGTAACGAATAGCGGGCATTAGTTAACAGGATATCAAAAGGATATCCTGAGTTAGGCCCACCAAGGAATCAAGACCCCACCCAGGCAGTCGATGCCTGCTGCAACATCAAGAACGAATCCGTACCAAACACAATGCCTCGAACCTGAGCCTCTATCGCGATATCATCCAGTTATAAATTGGAACACAGCTTCGTTCTGGCATTATGATGTTTCTAATATGTCTTTTTTCCCGGCTGACCACTGACCACGCCGATCTTCGAGCCGATCGCCACTCGTATTCCTAAGGCATTCATGTCTACAGCTGGAGTACTTCTTAGTACTCTGTGGATTGATTTTGCTAGTTAAAAATTCTTTTTTCGATGGTTTATTGGTCGCTTTATTATGACGCATGACAGTTAACATATTACATTATAATAAATCAACAAGAATTTACATTTACGAATGAACATTACGTATATGAGATGTACTATCAACGAAATGTACTTCGCTAAAAAAACGGTTATTATTTCTATATTCGATTATTACTAGAAGAAATTATGAAGATTGAATTGAAAGATTCGAGCACGCGTTTTCGAAATGTTACTTAAGTTTAAAGTGTATTTATAGATAACTTGACGTGCCCTACGGGGCAACATCCTCGGCTCTTCCACCAGTAGAAATTATTCAAAATCCTTGCTCATGCGACTGCTCGAGATAAATAACTTTTGCCTCCACCTCTTCCTCTTTTATCCAACCGCTCCTCTTCCACTTCCATCGGGTGTCTCGTGGGTGAGCTCTCGGGGCAGCTCTCCATGCCCGGATGTTTAACATAACACGAGCAATCATTTATGCGTGGCGCGAGCTGGCCGGCGACCCCATAATTTAGACCGTGGGCAGAACTAGCTTGCAGCACCCCGCGATTGGCCTCGTATGGGGTGCGCTTTACATTTTTTACTCTTGACGTCGTATCCGTCTTTTTCCGATATCTATTCAATTACATTTCTCAAAAAAGAGTTAAGCATATAATTTTTTGGAAATAACTGCTTTAATAAAAAGTTAACATTAATATCTTAGTAATAATAAGAAAAATCTATTTACTATTTATTACTATTTTAATGTTGTGTGTAATTAACTGTTGCGTATTTTGTTATTATGTAGCCGCTATACTAAATTGTATAAATAACTATCATAGCCGTTACAATCGCAAGAGAACGTAATATTCTGACGTCGAGAACCATAGATTCTTGCTGTCCTTTTTGTATCATACATCATTCGTTTACGGCATTTATCTCGCGTATCGTACGTTCAAACGATTAGATCGACTAAGAAGACGTTAATAAAAATTTTTGATTACTATCGGTTCTTTGCTACCTGCGTAGAGGACTTTTTTCACAGATTACAGATTCGAAACGGCAAAACGCATTTATAACGCTTCTTTAAGGAATGGTTGTCGCATCTTGGGGTAATAAAATCAGCATAATGATAAGTAAATACCTCCCACTCGATCTCGTCGCGGGGTTCCTTAAAAAGTCACCGGGTATATCGAGAAGATCCCGTATACATACGCGGGCACCGCTGGGCCCCCCACGGCGGGATAAAGCCGGGCCCCACGACAGTAGCCGTGTACGCCGTGGGTTAGACAATGCCGCACGCATTAATACACTTCATATTAGTCTGCTTTAATGCGTGTTCGTCGGCCATTGTGAATGAGCGACACTGTTTATCACCGGCCCCCGTATAACCCCTTGGTCTGCCCGTGATGGAAGGCAGCTGCGTATTTATCTGGGGCCCTTTGGCGATCGAGGGATAACAAATACGTACATGTCACGCGCTTGGGCTTTTTCAGTTTTTTAGTCATCTTTTATTTTTCTCAAATTGACCGACGAGCTTCCTCCGCTCGAGCTTGACTCGAGATATAGCAACAGTCGTTTACTCCTTGTGGGTATTTCATGGTAATCTAAGAATTACGCATTCATATCCCGAGGTGTAATGATTTCTCTTTGTCCTATAGACATAAATCAACCGAGTCAGTGACGATTAAAATATATAGATATCTGCATAAATGGTCTAATACTTGTTGGCTTTACTTTCTCGCAATTCTGTCTTCTTTTATCTCGGCTTTATTGCACGAGAAATATCGGAACATTTACGAAAATGCAAGCGCGTTCGAGAATGTGCCTCAGGCACTCCAATTTTTCGTGTGAATATCGTGAACTTTCACGATCAAATCGCGAAAGTAACATCGCGCTTTCTATTTTATACAGTCTATCGAATGGCGCTATAATTTATTCCACGAGGTTTAACTCGTCACGATTTTATGCACAAGAATGCTGCGTAACTGGCGTAACTGGTTGACAATCACATCAACGCGTAATGCTGCATTCCGAATCTCGAGACATTATCCGCGAACATTCGCATTACGCTTTCTTTAACGTCACACTCCAGCGTTTCGAAATAATCGCTCGGCTCCAAGCTGGCTTTATAGTGGACTCGGAATTAATTCTGGCGCACAAGGTTGCACACACGAATTTTCGCGTGTGCATGTCTCGCGCACCGCGAATATTTCAACAAATACGCACGACATCTTAATACCATCACGACTCGTCGCGGGTTAGCTTTTCAGCGGGCTCATGAATAATTCCGGGGACCCAAAAGGTTGAATGCGCCAATTTGGAAAGTGCAGATTTCGTGTATCTCGAATTCTTGTCTGTCACAAAGAGGCGAGGATCATAAGGAGAAAGGGACGCTGAGGAACAAGAACAAGTTGAGGGGCAGCAAGAAGGAGGAGCAAGAAGAGGAACAGGAGAAACGACAGTGGGAGAGGAGGGAGAGAAAGAAGCCGCGCGGATGAACCCGCCGGATAAATATAGTTCGTTAACCGATGATGTTAGGACATCACCCCCGCCTCTACCGACGTACGAGTATACCGATATTATTTCTGGCATTGACTCTCTCCGCGGCCGAGAGTGTACGACCCGACAACGACGACATACCGTCATCACTCATGACTCACGGGACTCGAAATACATACTCTCGATAGTAATCGAGAGCGCTTTCGCCCGTCGCGAATTATGCGAAGAGCGTTCTTGTCTTACTAAAACTATCGCATTTCAGCGTATTCTCGAACTCATTTCCTACGCAACACGGATCATTGCAGCTATGTTGCAGCAACATTTGTAACATTCTAATTATATTGCAGACATGTTACAATGTTGCTGCAATATTGCTGCAATGATCTATGCTGTATAGGTTTACGCAATTCTAATCACGATACTATCATTTTTAAAAGATATCGTTTTAATCGCAATACGAACATAAATCATGATTTAAATAATTGTTATTCGGTTATTTTTATTGAATCAGTAGAATTTTGTTTACGTAGGTGTTACATAGAATGCAACACTTTTTCAAACGCGGAGTTTCTGTAAAATATGCAGAGCGCTATTTACGATCGCTTCACTCCCGTTTTCTCTGATTTTTGGTAGCCGACGTGCTGTCTGGGGTACTCCGCGACAGAATAGTGCACCCCACACACGTCCTACGCAGATATCTCGATAGTGGATCAGCCAGTGTAACCTGTACAAAGGCAGCCTTAGGCGAATCAGCCATATTTATGTTTTGTTGTGAGCATAAAGACCCACCATAACGACCTACTGTGAATGCACTGTCATTGAGTATTTCATCGCGATGCATTTGTGTCTCTTCGAGTCGAAACTTCTGCAGTCGTCGCGAAATCATTGATACTTCTTTCTTCATCTCGATACTCTTTTTTTTTCTTCTTGAACTTTTACTTATCTTCTTCATGTCTCCTTCTTTTTACGAGTGTTAATGTCTTTTCGTAGTAAATTTCTATATTTCTCGCAAAATGATTTCAAGTTTACGTCTCATATATTTAATACCGTTCTTTTGCCAACTCTTAGAATTATGTCTGAGGTATTTCGACAAAGAGATTTCGCATCTAGGATCGGGATACGACATTTTTAAAAATGCGTGCATATGCAACGATCAAAAGCCGGTTTTTTTTTTCATGGATCACGGATGTCGCGGTGAAATCCGCAAGCCAAAGAGTAGGACGGCTGTAGCAAGGAACGTGGAGAAATTAAAATCACGTGAAGTAACCGTTTGGAGGACAACGCTGCCAGAATATTAATATAACGATGTTCGACTCGGAACGAATTATACTGCGTCGAGAACTGTCAACACGCCAATCCGCCCGGGCTTTCGGATATATTTTGCAACGTTCTGTAGGCAATGGAAATTTACAGAAAGACGCGGTTTACGCGACTGATCCCGTGCTGATGGCTGATAGATGGTGATGTATTACTCGCCGATGCCAAAACGCGACACTCGCTATTTAACTGGCAGCATCGCGTCTATTACGTCGCGTTGCAAGTATATTAAAACAAAGGCTGATCATTATGTATCTATGCCCGTTGAGTAACATGAAAGTGCGAACGGATGCCAAAATATGTTTCGTCGTGTACTGTCGCGAATAAATATTTTGTCGCGGCATCGCGATGGATATTCATCCGTCATCGCGTTTTGCCTTTGCCTTCTGTTCTGAATCAATATTGTTCAAGTTAACTAGAAATATCTACCGCGCGAATATATTATGAAACCTCTCTATTCTCGTAACGCAGATATCCTACATAAATTTGTCCTTTGCGATTACCACACGGCGGATTAGCTTAAAACATTCTGATCCAGCCATTTGTCGCGCGATGACAATGCGTTCAGTCGCACACGATATTATCATTTATTCCCGCTGGATGTACCGAAAATAAAGATGATTTGGAGTTATGGAACTAATTTTTGGTGAGGATAAAGATAAAGTAAGTTCAAGAATGGAAAACTTAGACATATTTTTACCGTAGCATTATCGAAAGTTTTTTAGTACAAAAACTCCAAAGAAAAGTTGGCAGGATGAAATCGACTCGTCTTGCAGGTATCATAATCCGGGTACATCCGGGAAAATATAAGACGACGTTCTGAAGATCGCGTATCTTTGGTATCGCGTGTCTTCGGCATCGTTCTTCGTGGCGGTTTCGCTACTTAACAAACTTACCCCTTTAGCCCCGTCGTCTGCCCGAGGCTGCAAACGGTGGAGCGGGGTACGCGGAAATTCTTAACGCTGTTAAGATATGTTAATTTTGTTTACCTATAAGCTATTAAAGGGGTACCTAACGTGCTTAAAGCTAAACCAGTTTGGTTTTCGCTGGATGTGTTCAAGGTGGATCCTGGGGGATATAACGCCGCGCACGCCAGCGATGCTCGCGTCCTGGAAAGGGCTTTTACAGGAAGAGCTGTTACCGGAGAATATACCGAGCCGCGCCCTATGCGTTATACGAAAGTAAGATCGTATCGCAGGTGAAGCGATACCTCGACAAACACGCAACTTATCGAAATTCGACCATACTACTTTAAATAAAATAGAAAAATAGAACCAAAATAGAAAAGAAAATAATTTTAAGACGCTCGTTTCAAGAAAAAAAGATTATTTATTTATTTAAAATAAAATAAATTTAAAAGGACAAACGTGCAAATCGTAGAGTATTTGCAATATATTTTAAGACCGTATTTCTTTATAGAGCTCTTTTCATATTTTTTAAAAATTATGAAATACAAAGCAATATTTGGACAACTATGCGTAATTAAAACTGGAAATATAATTGTAAAACAATTTCTCGCGATAATGAGTACAAGAAGCTCGGTATAAAGGTTGCTTACAAATCTTGATCTTTGGCGAAATGACTCGACACGCCATCGAGAAAAGCTCGCGCAGCCGGCCGGAGTTTTGCAGCTGCGCCTATTACTAATCCACGGTAGAACAATTTAAGTGTTTGCTATCACTAATAACCCGGCGAGCAAACGCGGCATTATTAACAGGTTCGCAAACATCTCCTGTATTAGTGATCCCGTCCCCCTATAACCTACATAGACTTTCCACACGCCGACCCCGCCCGCCACGCCAACCCTTATTCCGATCTCTTGTACAGATATTTGCCGTGTCTACACCAACCAAATTATCTCCGGCGATTTGAGGATAAAGGATTTTCGTCGAGTGTCGCGCGCGATGCATTTCGACCGACGAGAGAATTGTGCATTAGTATTGTATGCATCCAATAAAGAGCACAACAACTCGGCTTTTGCTAACAATAATTCCAACAAAAATATCACAATGTAAAATTTACAAAGATTATCTTAGTAAGATATTTGTTAAAAATTTACGACCAAATATAAAAAGATATACTGCGAAGATAATATCTAAGGTAACTTATATCTCCAATGTCTTTGATGTATCCGGATTTTTAAACTCAGAAAATGATTTAATCGTTTGTTTATTTATTCGTTTATTCTCGTTTCCTCTGACGTTATTTCTGAAGTGAAGCTGATCAGGGGCCTTCGATCACGGAAGAGACGCGAATAGCGACCGTGATTTTTGCCGTCGCGCTCGATAGACCGTCACGATGTTTTCCATCTATCCGATGGGATCTTCGTCGTGGAATAAATATGTAAATCGCGGATCTTCTCCTTCCAGTCGCGGGACACACGCTTTCGTGAGAGGCCACGACGGACGGCAAGTTGGACTTGACCTTTCGCATCCCCACTCGTTTTCCGATCCCACCGTTTACTCTCTTCTCTGTTTCTCGATATCTCGAGAAGACGTCGAACATTGCGGCCGATATCGGAGGCCCGGAGGCCGTGTCCTGTTCCTTTGAATAATTCAGCTCGTATACTCCCGGCGATTTGCGGACGACTGTAAAGGCACATCAATATGCACAGATGTATCTCGGAATTCCGTGTGCGATGCCCCGGGAAATTACGATTTCAAATCGCCAAAAGTTATTGCTTCAGCCACATCCTGTTTTGCTTTTATAAATCGTTAATTGAATTATTCCTCATTTCTCTCAATTGTACAAAATGTGTCTCTTACAAAAATATATTTCGTTATTTTAATAATTTATTATTACAATATGTCTGCGATATCTTTTTTAAAATAAATTAAGATTCATAAATAATTTATAAATAATTACAATAAATACCAATTTAGCTTTTTTAGTCTCTGTTTCTGGCTTCAAATAATTTTTGTGCTACGTTCTTATTTTCTTGTCATACCTTTTAATTAATTCTGAGAAATTATATGAGATGTCAAGTTACGTTCAATCCGTAATTAAGATCTGAGCATTCATTTACGTTGAAGGCAAAGCGCAGTTCGATTTTCGAAGCAAATCAATCGGATTTCGTTCGGTCGGCGATTATAAGTTCCGCGCGGAATTAGATTGAAAGCTAATTAGTATCGGACAGCTAATTTTGCTTCGACCTCGCCCTTCGACTCTGCGGCTAACGTTCGTAAACGTTAATAATACCGTGAACAGATATCGGGCCGTCCAGCTGTCAGGTATGCCCACCCGCTGATATTTCGAATCGAAAGTGAAGTGGACAACGATCTCGGCCTAATAAACCATGAAAGAGGTTGCCGTTGCTGTCTGATCTAAAATCGATGCTAGAATGCGCAAATATATATAGCACAATAACTTGTAATTGGATCTTCACCTCGCGTGCAAATTTTAACAATAACTTGTGCTGTTTTACTCAACGCGATGAGTAGTGAATTGTTATAATAACAATCTGACAATTTATTATTGTTGGAATTATCGTTTGTCGGGACAACGGCTACACAAATCAACGCTATTTTAATACATTAAAATGTTTCTAACGCATCGAGGAAATTCCTAAGACTTTTACGTTTTATTCGAGGAAGCGTATTTTGTTGCAATGTCAAACTCAATTCTGGCAAACTGACGAGAAGCTCGAGCCGAGCGTGCCGACGAAGCGAGGGGAGAAATGTTTTTATTTATTTAGACTTCGATTATCTCGCTTGCGAAAGAAGTCAACCCGTCTGGGACCACCTATCGCGTTCCTCCTATAATTCAACTCTCGAGAATGGTCTCTGTTAGAAAACAGGGAAATACCGGAGCCCGTACCACGTCCCTTTTCCGCATCCGTGCATTTCTCCTCGTTACTGTTGCGTGGAATTTTTTCTTGCTCTTCTGCTTCATTCTCTATTGAATTACAACGACATACAGACAGAAAATGTCAAGTATCGCATGTCTAGTAAACAGGATCTTTCACAAGATCGATCACTCGATTAAAGCAGATCGCTTTAAATCGTCATAGCAAATATATATCGAACATACGATTTAATGCACTTGAATTCACGCACCTTAGAACATAATTTAACTTCTGAGAAAATATTAAGAATTGAGACTTTTTATTTGCGGTGGTGAAAAGCGTGTGGAAGATAAAAAAATAATGAAAAAGACGCAAACAAAAAAATTGAAGATAGGGGAAGGGTGAAAAGTAAAAGAAAGGGAGATAAAGGGACGACTCCCTACGCGTCATCGTTCGGCTATTTTTTTGGTTCGATCGTAAAATCTAATGGGCGCATAAACCGTGGAAAAGGAGCTTCGACATAAAAAAGAGAACCGTCAACGATAGAAGCATTATTAATACTTTATGTTAATTACCGTATCGTTTGGTTCGTCGAACGGCCTTAAATCGAGCTGCTAAACAGCCGTGCCTGATCATAAATTCGTTTGCCTCGGCTTGACGCTCGATTAAAATCTGCTTTCAGGGGAATATCCTTCCCTTTTTCTCGTCCTTTTCACCATTTCATCGATCACGTCGATGTGGCTTTCCTCAATGACGTTAATCGGCACGTGCTATGATAATCGATTAAAATCACAAGAGTATTATTCAATCTTTAAGTAAATACTCCTCGATTAATTAAGCAAACAATAGTAAGTGATTAATAAAATGATGTCGCGTTTTGTTCTATTGTCTTCTTCTATGTAAATGTAAAAGCCGATGTTTAGATCCGCATATCGTTTTCTTGCAATCAACGTCTTTTAGTATGGAAATATAATTGATACGTAATGATTCGGGCGATTGCTTTATTAACTTCCTTTGTTCTCTCGCTCAGAAGCCTCGCGTGATTGCATATTTCATTATGTAACAGCCACATGGTGTATCATACATGCTTTGTAATTCAACCTGATTGTGGTCTAACTATAAGAACCAAACTGCCGATTCATCTGCCCTGCTGGACGTAACAAAGGCGCACGCACAGTAGCAATCGCTATAATCTGGTCACTTATGCCGACATAATGGCTTACAATCTTCGTTCGGTTTCTCCGTTTTAAGACCCTAATCACTGTCGTCACAGCTGTTATAAAAAAGTACATTGTCGACTTCCTTGATTGATTCTTTCACTCAGGATCACTTCCTTCTGCATTTTGTTGGGAACGCAGGCGCTGTTTACCAGCGTCGTGTGTCGAACGACAGCATATTCTCAAAGTGCCGCGATGACATACACAATTCATATCGTGATGTAAAAAATTTACGGTTAATTGATCACGTCGAAGTTCATTCGCGGCGTTCTCTACGGCAAAATTAAATTTACCGGAAATATCAATCGAGATAATATTTGTGCAAAACTAAGAATTCGACATGTATATTTATAATGGCAAATTTAATATATGTTTTACGATTATTTTGAGTCAATTTTTGCGCATCTCTTTGAACGAAATCAAAAGCGATGTAAATATCATCATTTAGATATCAGATCCATGTTATAATCACAATATATGCTATCTGAATTTTCATTGTTTCTGAATGTTGAGTTACAAATAGTATAAATGCAAAATAAATTAGGCGTTAATTTATGAAGAAATTAATACGAATAACTTTTTTTACCAACTAAAGCTATGTATTAATTATATTTGAAGAGTTAAGAAGATTTATATTAATTTATAATTAATTTTTTTAATTAAAATTTTATAATTAATATAATTTAAATTTATAATTAGTTTTTTAACGAATTAAATTTGTAATTATCATAATTTATGTTGGATTCGTTTTTCTATAATGTTATTCACAACTTTTTATTCTATAAGTAGTATTAATTATAATCTTTTTTCACTATAGTCGTCATTTATGTAATGCGTTCTGGGAAATTAGAAATAACAACAAAATAATTTTTAAAATTAATAGGATTACATTACACGAGATCCTACCATTGTGTTATATCGATTAATTCGAAAGAGACATGCACAAAAGAGGGAAGGACGCTCCTCTTCTAATCTCGAGTTAGAGTGATAAAGGAACGCCGAGAGAAGGAGCGACTCGTGATAATTTAGCAGTCAATTAGCTCGCGTTTCGGGAGCTGCCGAACTCCCGGCTCCGCGATAATATCGACTGGCGGCTGTTATTTCGCTGAAGTCGCTTCGAATTCGGATTCGCATCCTCCTTTCCGCTCATCCCTTTGGTCCGTTTCGCCATCCGTTTCCCATGGTTTCTGGAGGTTTGGTAGCATTGGTAACGTCGCGCCCTACTGCTATGCGCCCACTCCTCCTTCGTCCCTCTTCCCTCCCCGGTAATTGTTTGATTACTCAGCACGGCGCAGAGCCACGGTTAAACTCAAACTAAGGCCTCCAAGACCTGCCTCGGCCCTCTCTTTTCCCTCTCACCCGGTCTTCCACCGGGTTAACGTAAGGTAATACTACCGTACGTTGGCCCGCCGGGTATTATCGGGTATTACTGTCCCGGGGGAGCGTTAATTAGCGATCATTAGTTAATTGATCGGCAGCCGTCGGCGAGGTGCAGCCCCGAACGATTCCGTCGGCGGAACTCTTGTGCGTGTTTAGCCATTAATCCAGATAATGGAAGGACGACGGAGTTTCCCGCTTGTCGATCGGCAAGTAATGCTCTACACGTTGCAGGTATGCGATCATTAACTGGATGCACATCAAGTGAGGGTTTTCTAACATGCGACGCTTATCAACGTATCGGGTTGCCCCTTTGGAGAATATTATGTCAGATCGTTCATCCGTTATGTCACTGTCATGAAATTAAATTTTTTTATAATAATAGATGCACGTGAGATTGTTGTATTTTTATAGTCAGATAATAAAAAAATCTTTATGAAAATATTTTTATCAAAGGATATTTTTTTTATAGATTCAGATAAGCATGATTCTCCGTTGTCGTTATATTTAGATATGCGGTTCATATTCCTTGCGTGAAGCATTCTATTTTTTTTTTTTTATCAACATGATGATTAAGCTCATCGAGCGTAGGGTATAGAAGAAAACTAAAGTGTTCTCCGCTGAGATTACGTGATGAAAGGAGTGGATGTCCAATATACGATTTCTCCGCGTCTTCGGATAAGTCGCCCGTGAAAGGACAGAGAGAGATCAGGAAAGAGTCGTCTATAAAAATAATCTTCCAAAGACTCGATTCTCGATTGATACTCTCTGGGGAGATCTGAGGGATGCTTTCTTTGTGAGCGGGTTTTCTCTTCGTCGCTTCTCTCCACAAAGCTTTGTCGCACTGATGTGAGAAGTTCTCGCCGCTTTTTACGTTCGGTTCCGTTGATTCCGTCACAATGCTCGCTATGCTTAAGCATAGAAAATATGAAGTAATTGAAATTTTAGAAAATAGTTCTCATACGCTCATTATATTAATTTCATAGAATTTGGAATAAACAGAAATAGAAAGTAATATTTTCTCTTCGTTAGCAAAAGTATTCGGAATGAAATCAAATTCCGAGGAATACAAGAGAGGTCAGTTTAACAAATAAATATTCCCTAAGCTTATATAAGAACAAGATGTGGGAGGTTATAGACCTTCCAATTATATTTTGAAAGAAAGATCGATCAAAGATTCGTGTCAATTTTTATGCAGCGCGAAGTAGCCCTTAACGCACATCTCCGATCAGCCGGACAAAACTCGGCTCGCTACCGCTCGTATCCGATAATTGTTAATGAATAAATATAAGTCTCGCACAATAGGGCGCTCATATGTGACCGGACGTGAGTGACAATGACTCGCCGTGATGCTTATGAAGTGACAGGTGACGCTTTCGTTTCTGAGAGAACGAGAGAGAGAAAGAAAGAAAGAGAGAGAGAGAGAGAAAGAGAGAGAACTCATTTAAAATCGACCATTTCGAGAGATTGACTCGTTTGCACTTACGATCCCGGTCTTTCCATATAGAGTCCTCCAATTGCATCCAGCGTTACGGTTGTGAATTACAATGCGACAGAGGAAATGAGGAAGGGCGTGCCCGAGCAAAGTCAATGCGGTGCTCTCTTTAATTCATCCCGTGTAATTCATTCATTACGTCTTAACGGAGATTATACATCTCCATGTTTCATCGATTCATTATAAAATTGCGAATCTCTCTTTCTCTATTTCTTTTATCGCATTGACATCGCATTAATATCACGTGTCTTTTTTTTATGTTTGCTTTAAAATCCGTATTTTATTTTCGTAAAGAATTTTCTGATCTCGTATATGTTTTTTTTCCTTTACTGCATGTTTCGATACTTGATGTTCCACTTACGAAACAATGTATTTCGAATAGCATGCTCGTTGTGATATTTAGCGTCTCGTGCGACAATAAGCTTGCTTGTATAAGTCACACGTGCAGCACGCGGTCGTTTGCACGTCAAACAAATCGGCGTTAAGGCAGTGTGAAAAGTCGGTCAAGTGAATTCGAAGCGTGAAGCATTCGACAGAAAGACGCTTTCCACATGGTGGATTTGAAATAAATTTCTATCTTCCACGGCGGAGACGGTGAACTCGCTCGCTCGAGATACTTATCTCAGCGAAGAAGGAAGGATGAAAGAAATGGGTTCGATGGCTGTTCTGCGTGGGAGAATGGCTCCCACCGAAACGCATACGGCGCGATGAATGGCGTAACGAAATCGTAACAAAAAAACTCGAGCATGTGACAAGTCTTTGTGCGCGAACGGAACCTCAGGTTGTTTCCCCTCGCGCTTCTTACACATTGGTGTTTATCGCGTTTGTTTGATATATTCGTACATAATACTTTATTGCCGAATGATAGAAGTCGTGATCGAGGAAGATTTGATTAACAATGAAGAGAAAGAGGAAAAACGGCTTATATGTGAAAATTACAACGAGGAAGCGAACATGCGTGTATGTGTCACAGGTCACACATTCGTCAAGTAATGAAGAGAGATTTGATTACGTAATTATACGCGTCTATATAATTTAACAAGCATTACCTTATTGAAAGCGTGTTATTAAAAGCGCGATGTAATAATTGACGTATCAACACTGACAATTCTGCACGATTACGGATGGCGCGTCGTAGAAGCGAAGCTCGCGCACTGCTTTCTGAATTTAGCAGCCACCTGGTATAAATGGCCGAATGTGGTAATTATACGCAAGTCAGTCCGCCGTCCATGCGGCATTAACATCTAAGGGCCTTGGGCTGTGGGAGGTTTCAGTAACGTGTATCGGAGAGGGCAGAAACGAGTTGTAGCCCTAATATTTTGACGTGGCCTAATGAAACAATGCGAGGCACCGTCCCGAGAGCGAGAGCGGGAGAATAAACGCGATGCAGACCGGCCTGGCCTCGGTGCGAGCAAGACGGACACGAGGAATGGAAGAAACCACGAAATTGTGGACGGGTCCTCCGTCTCGCCGGAATTATTACTTGCGCGCACCGGCGGAAGCAGCTGCGCCGTAAATCTGCATTTTCGACAGGTGTTGCGTTGATTGCATTGCATCGGCGATCCGAAGGAGCGTCTTTCAGGCGTCATTCGCATCCGTGGGAATTGCAAGAGTCGAGGACAATACCGTGTTTGTTGCCGAGGTTCATGCTACATTAATTCCACGATGTTACACGCAACTCGCGTACACATCGATGTGAAATGCTCTTCTGTCACTTCCGTAAAATTCTGTTATTGGCGCATCGAACATTTATTCCGCAAATTATTTCTTAATTCTTAACATATACGCAACATTTGCGTTATACTTTTTAAGATTAATTTAATTGAACAACGTATATATATATATATATATATAATTTTTCGGCATATTTTTCCGAATAAAAAATATATAAATTAGTATAAAAATTAAACAGAATTAAAATTTCTTTTTAGTTTTTTGATTTCGATTTATTATATTTGACGAAAGATAGAAATCTACGAAATGGCTGACTATCTCAGCCAATGATTGGACTTCGATTGGCGGCCATCGAAGCGGCCGACACTCTCGAACTGGTCGATGCATCGTCCTGCAGCAGGTCTAATCACATTCCTTTTTCTCGTACGTTTTCTCGATGGTAAGGCAAACCAAGGGTCAGTGATTGGTCGAGACGGGAGAAGAGGCCTATGCGGCCCTAAGGCCCCCATCCGAGATCGGCCGTCCTACCACCACGGGGATACCTTTGACGGGTCGGCAATAAGAACAAGTATGAAATCAACCTCCCGACAGACAACAGACTCTATCAGATGGTAATTATGTGTATGGCTGATACAAGGAGATACGGCCCGATATGCACCTATATCCGAAATCTATACTGGGTGTCAAACTCTGAAATAGAATCCGTTAATGAAATGCCAGTTTGAGCTCAAATATATTTCGAGCACTTGTAACAATGATGAAGACCGAGTGCAAGAAAAATTCTCTGCCCAAATTTGTTAGATGCCATGAAACTGTACGTCAACATTTTTTTGATATCATCAGCATTACGTAATTTTTGAGTATAGTGTTTCGATGAGATAATTACATGAGCAGGTGCGATAGCTTCGAGCCGTTAAATTACATGTACACTGAAATAATCTGGCATGTGCGCATCAAATTGATTAAAGAACGTACTACATCATTTTCTTAATATTGCGGCGTCATCTGATCTTTTTAAAATTTGTTTCGAGAAAAAACACACATTAATAAATCCTTTGCTGAAAGCAAAATAATTATATAAATAAATCAATACATTTATATTGCTTAACGACCAATAATATGAAAAACATTAAATATATTTTTAAACAATTCGTTCGCGAATCTTAAGGATAAGAACTTCTACAGTTTAAGCTAATATTAAGATCGGCTTTCAGAGCACCCGGTACATAAAATACGTTCGAGACGGTACGTTAGCGACTGACATTATGAGTGACGTACGATATGGAGGAAGGCATCGGGCAGTCTATAATATATAATAAAAATGCATCCACACGCCTCGATGAGTTGATTGTCTGCTTGTCCGGATGCCAAAACGTCCGAACTCGTGCATTTCATATCGCGTTTTATGCATTTACGAAGCGCCCCGCTCCTTCGTACTCGGGTGGTCAAGGAATCGGCCCACGGCGCTCTTTCGTCGTCCCGCGTCGTCGTCAAATAATAATCATAATAATGAGAAATTCTTGACTATTTTTCGATTTAACAGTATTTCAGAAATATATCTTTTTAATTATTCACCTTTAGAGTTTTCATCAGTTATGTGATCGATACGATCTTATTTAATCATTATTTACATTCATGTTGCTATTTTTTAAACGCCTTATTTTTTATGCTCATGTTTTATTGAACGTTCTAAAGAAAAAGAAGCAAATGTTTCCTCTAGATAAATTTTTTCTACAGAAATATATGATATATAAAAGAGCATAAAGTGACAAAACAATTCATAATTGCCATTTAACAATAGTAGATCATTATGATTGAGTTAAGCGTTCCGCAAACGCGAACTTCGCTGTAATATACTTGATGATCTCATAATCCTGTTCTTAAATTAGGTTAAGCAATCGGAAGCGAATATCTCAACTGCTCCTAAATTGACGAAACTCCTGCGAAATACCTCTGAAGTGATGTCCACTTCTATATGCTTGACTTTTCCCCTTTGCTCTCTTCCCACTATCTATCTGTATCTACTATTCCACGAGATGAAACGTTTGCAAAGGATGTCTTCTGTCAGAAGATCGCGAGAGAACGGAAAGAGAAAAGGAGAGAGAGAGAGAGAGGAGAGAGTAAGAAGACGGGGGTGGTTTGGTAGTTACGGAAGACGGGGTTGAAGGGGTGGGTATTTGTGTAATATTCCGTTTGTCTTGCCTTCAGAGCATCCGCTAATGTACACAACACCGGCGCGCGGGGAAGGGTAAGCGAGGGTGGAAAGGGGTTGGTTTGAAGACACTCGACGTAGAGCGAGGATGTACCTAGGATGACGGGAAGGAACACCGGCAGCTACTACTAGGATTGTTATTGTACAATTTGCTAAGACTAAGGCGCATCTAGTGTCGAGTGTGAGGGAAGCACCTTTGGACATCAGCCGAGGTATCACACAGAGCGCCTAGTTGGTCCTCCTTTTGCCTGTGAACCGACTTGTGCCGCGCTTGGAAGATCTATTGTCTTGGTCCGCGATAAGTTCGATGAGGCGCTTATAGATTAGCTTCGATGAATCGCGTCGACGCGAACGACGATTAGGCGAATAATCGGATAGCTTACATCGTATCAAATTGACCCGCAATAATTAAATGAATCATCTCCGATTGGCTGACATACGCGTACGACCAGGGGGTCTAAAGTTTCGCTGTTGACCAAGATCAAAGCAGAGGACCAGTATTCCGCAGATCCGTGAGAGAGTGTCTGGTTAATGCCAGCACAGGCACTTCTCTTTACCGTTTGAAGCAATAACGAAGACGTTTGTTAACCGGCGATAACTTCGCCCTGATTCTTGATGATAAGATCACAGTAAAGTTCCCTGTTGCGTCCATTGCGTTAGCTCGTTTGTAAGCGGGATTCGGAACTGGTATGATCAACTCTCAACGAAATATCTTTCAACAAAATATTGTAATTACTCCTACGTCACAATTCGTCTGATATACTTTACATTTATTTTTATTGTTACAAATAAATAAAGAGAGATTATTTTGAATCTACGACATTTTATTAAAATTATTAAAATTACGCTGGCTTAAAATCTCTATTTGCAAGTCAAACATGTGCTAACAAGTGAATGTTTGTGATATATCATAAATCCATGAATCAAAGATGCCTCGCTGCCGGATTAACTGCGACATCTGCGTGCTTTCGAAAACGAAGGAGCAAGGGGAACGTTATAGCGAATGCTCCGACATCTTAACGGAATTACGCGACCGGAAGTGGCTTCCTTTAGTCACACTCACTGATCCCGTCTCATCTTCACTCACATAAGCCTGCGGAATCGCGTGCGTTCCGCGAGCAAATCGCAACTACGAATACGAATGTTTGTGTACGCGAACAGTCTGTCTTCGTAGGCCGGGCAAGAGGGCGGATGGCGGTAGCAAAGTGGTTGTTCTTACACAAATAAAACAGCACTTAGTACGAGTACTTACCTCCTTCACTCCCCCTACCTTCTCTCTCTCTCTCTCCCCTCTCTCTCTCTTTCTTATATACACTTTCTCTCTCCCTATGACAACGCCGACAATGGGAATGTGACATGTGCCCGGCCTCCTACAACAGGTAACACCATACGAGTTCGCATCGCGAACTCGTATGCAAATCTACTTGGGTATGCACTTCAATACGAACTACGGAGATGCGAGTTTCAGCAAGACTCTTTGGTTAAATCAAAGACGCGCTGTCATGATGTTATCGATTGTTTGTTTCAACTATATAATAGCCAACGTATATTCTAATGATAAATTCAATCATTAATTGCTAATGCTTATATGATATTATAATCATTACTAGTTTATCTAATGGATTATTTAACAGTATTTCATTTTAAAGAATTGTCATTTTATTTCAATATATCCGTGACAAATATTTTAAAATTATCTTTAAAATTATTGTGATTATGATAATATGGAGCAAATGTTAAAACAAGTTTTATAATAAAAATTGTATAAAATTATTTATATAAAAATATATAGAAATATTCTATACATATAATACTAAAATTATAGCATTTTTCCTGAATTAATTAATAGTGATTATACTGTGTTGCTAAATTTATATTTCTAATTTTGTATTTTAAAAGAATTATAGATAATGTTGTTAAAAAAAAAAGACAAAGTCTGTAAAGAAATTTTATAAAAAGACTTCAATTTTCGAACGTGGAAAAGGATTAGGACATAATTTCGACGGCGGTAGATTCCATTAACCCGGCGCTGAACTTTCTAATTTAGGAAATATTGTTAGAAAAGACAACAAAAATTGTCAACAGACATATTTAAAAAGCAAATGAGTTAGTACAATTAATTATTCCCAAAGTATCGTCGCTCAAATATATACATTATTGAATAAGTCCAGGAAGAAATTTTTGGTGAATGCGATAATGTTTTTTTTTTATCCGACATTTATCTCTGGAATTTTCAATCATGTTTGATTAGTCAAAAACAGTCAAAACGTTTATAACTGAAGTAACTATAAAATCACAAATTTTCACAGACTGAATTTTTACAGACGATAAAACAAAAGATGCTCTTGCACACCGTAACACTTGAAATTTAAAATATCAAAATTTTTCTGAATGATTAAAACTTACACGAAACTGAAGATGGTCTATGTGTAATGTTGAATCTTTCCCATCTTTGAGCAGCACAAAGCTGTAAGCGTTATACCATCTTCCGCTTGAAGAAGTAATAGAGAAAGGGTTCATGTCGCAGATCTTGCGAAATCAGTGGCTGTGTGGATCTAGCAGAAAGAGAGGACCAGGGAGGGGTTAATATTTCAGGAAGATTTCCTGTAGCCCCGTGTGCGCGCGCGAGCTCGCGTACCATTGAATTCGCGAAGCTGAAGGCTGCCTCTCGCCCCGGCAGAGGTGGAGGGTTTAATAAGAGCCAGTGCCGGGGTCCGTTGTAATATCCGTTTTGTATAATCGCGCTGCCGGTCCTCCTTTTATTTCTGGTAATTTTTCTCATCAAGAGCACCCGGACGCCCGGTGTCCCGCGGGACGCCCTGGGCAGTAGGACGCCTCC
Organism: Cephalotes varians; assembly: GCA_037157785.1. NCBI lineage: Eukaryota > Metazoa > Arthropoda > Insecta > Hymenoptera > Formicidae > Cephalotes > Cephalotes varians. The sequence goes on along the minus strand of JANQDE010000002.1, from coordinate 1,520,620 downwards.
CCCTCGTTCTCTCTTCCCGACCGTTCGTGTCCATCCGTTTCGTGTCCGTCTGACAGCGCCGGATTCAGAGAAACGTATTAATACGTAATCAGTCGCGGGAGCTACTTTTGCCGTTGCGCCGGATCGCTGCCTCGTTCTTTCGCTGCTTGTTTAGCATGCCGTTGCTGCCGATGGTGATGCTGCTCGTTGTTGCTGATCTCGCAGCTAATGAGAGTATAAGTGAGGATCAGCAGCTACCGAATCGCTCTGTCTTTTGACAACGCTGCGATTCAGCTGGAAGAGAGAGATGTCTGCAGATGGGAATTTTATTATAGAAATTTATTCTAGAATTTTATAAGAATCGTTTGCTACTGGATATTTCTAAGAACTTAACGCATTAGTAATAATTTTTTTACACACACACACACACACACATAAAATCATTGATATATTAATATTGCCATATTGTTAAAAAACTTACATTGTCCAGAAAATTTCACTTCATTGACAGCAACATTAATTCTAAAGTATAAAAATTAAAATTGTAAAAGCCATAGATTATAAATTTTTAAAAATTTCATGAATGAAAAACGGTTGATATCGATTTACGGCAGCTTCACAAGCAGCGCAGAAGCATCGAATTGACCTTGGAAACAGGAAGCGTGTGGTATTCACAATCCACGCGGTCCAAACCAACAGAATCCGTTGGGTTACCCGATCGTTCGTATCACCCGGCTATCGGCCCATTTGAATGCCGGGGTCAGATCGGGGGTCCGATCGGTTGCGCTCGGGCCGCGTCTTTCTTCGTCTCGCCGCGCATTTAAATATTAGCCTCCTACGAAAGACCTATTGAAAGCATCTCGCAGGTGCACTTCTACGGTTTTGCTTTCTTCGCGTGCGGGAAACGCACATCTGAAGGCGCGCTCTTGGAGGGATCTTGATTCCCCATTCTCAGTTGGGTGCCTCCTTCTTTGCTCTTGTGTCCTCTCCACTTCGATGAAACCTTTTGGACAATGCTACGTGCGCGATCGACCCGTCAAAGGGTGCATGGGAATATTGTAGGCTTACGTAAGAGCCTTGAGCCCTGCACGCGCACATCTTGGAGGGATCGAGCATGAAGATCGTTGGCGAGAATCGATCGTCGTCCAGCTGCGTTGGTTTAGCTCTTTCAGGCGTGTAATATGTGTTTGCGCAAGGATGAGCTTGTAATAAATAGGTTTTGTCCTTGAGAGATTCGAATCTTTTTTTTGTTCTAAATACTATTATTGACTTTAATGATCTAACGACTAATTTTACATTTTTTTATTTTATTGGCATTTTTTAAGTATATATCGATGATTAAATGTAAACTAATGATTCAGTATTTTAAATTATTTTGTTAATTAAAAAAACTAATAATTGCTAATATAATTTATTATTAATATGCGTATATATGCATAGATGTTAAAGCTGCGATTATTAGTGGCGTACATAAGTACTAAGAACGCATTAATTTTTCTGAATCAATCCACTAGAAATTAACAACGATATCTGCAAAATCTCTATTTAGGAAAGTAATGCACAGATGATTTGAAATCTTCTAGATTGACGTGGCATGTCGGAGCCGGCGGGCCTCGTTTCGATTGCTCTCTTTCTTTTTGCACACGCACATATTAATATTAATAGCTTGCTGTTTTTAGATGAAGCCAAGCTCGCGAATGAGCTTTTGATTCGATTCGGCCTCGGGGATCGTACGAAGACGGTCTTTCCTTGTAATGACGTCGCCGCTCGGTACTTCGATAAGCATGCATCTGCGTCTGTGTGAGTGTGTACGCGCGAAGTTCGTCTTCTTTTCTTTCCTTCTCTTTTCTACGCTTTGCATGTCGCTCATTGGCAGATTTGTAATTATTCTCGAGCGTACAAATTGTGCGAGCAGACGATTGTGTACATCGGTAAACGTAGTCAAAGAGCATAATAGCGTAAACGCGGAGAATAAACACGAATGTTTCGTAATATAATGTGTAATTATCAATCCCGGGCAAAGTAATTTGCATTAAGCAAGAAACATAATTATGTTTAGCTAATGATGGCATAATAATGTAGCTCTGGTGAAATTACGAAGCAATGAGTTTCGTGCTTCGATAAACCTTTGTCGCATTATTGGTTATATGAGTTTTTAATTAATTCGTGTAATCGTGAAATGTCATCAGTGCCGTAATTAATGAGCATAGGTAGCTTTGCAATTTCCAGTGGTCAATGTACTATATTTATCCCAATAGTCATATTAGTCATCTATATTGCGCTTTTACTGTGTTTCGGCAATTAATTGACTTTAATTAGACGAAAGGATATTGTGTTTTATGAGATGTTAAGAATTGTCAATGAGTTTCTTGAATAAAACGTTATATGAAAATTTCTAAATTAAAAAAAGTTAAAAATTAACGTGAATATAAAACAGACGATTATTAGACAACTATAATCATCGTGTTTATTTATTTATGTAATGCGTCTTCTAAAACAATTCTAACGAAAGCATTAACAAGCACACACGATTTTATAATCCAAAAATGCCAAAATAAATTATTTAAATATTTTTTATAAATTTCCATTGTTTAATTTCTACTTACAAATGTTTCGTTTAATTACGATAAGTTCCATTCTCATTTAATAATAGAATTAACTTTTATGTGTATAATGTATTACAAATATTTGTGAATAGATAAACTTTCGATTGTACCTAACGATATTAATTACGCGGGAAAATTACGGGAAAGCTTTCTTGTTGTAAATTGTAGTTTGTGCGTCATTCTTTTCTGTCATCTTAGAAAGTTTCTTTCGTAGGAAACACAATAATCTGACACTAACCTGATTGCATCCTATACGACATCTTGCGTGTCCTCCGTCCTTGCGTCTGATATCCCGCGATATTGAAACGACTGTTCGCAAACTTTGATCAGCTTTTAATCCACTTGGGTGCCGTTAAACGAAGATTTCGTGAAGATTCCATCGTGCTCCTTCGAAATGTGTCGTCGTTCATCATTCGGGGAACTTTCCTAAAATTGACACGCCCAACAGGCGAGATAAAAAGGCAGACTCGGAAGGAAAAGCAAGCGTGGAGAGAGAAAAGATGGTACGATGCACGCAGTCTTGATATTGCAGGTTCGAAACGATTACGTAATAAGATTATCGAAGGCAGAGTTTAGAAAGAATATAACTATTATAACTTTTGCAGAGAGTATGCAATTGAAATGAAATGAACACGTCCATACAGATGAAACAACCATCGAAAATAATTCTAAGGAATGCGCAATAAATATGCGTTTATTATCATTATTGTTCGCAGATGCTGGCGAGTTTGATAAGTAAAGTATCTATTTGTTAAAACCGATAAAATATAACAATTGAATATATGATTAGATCATTTTGCAGATTATAAATGTTATTAATTTATTCAATTTTTCTGTATGCAATTAACAACGCTTGATTTTACGGTGTATAATTAGCTTCCTCTTTCACTCGGGAGAACTCAGCCTAACGCGATGAGTCTGCATATAGGAGCAATCCGCAGGTACGACGAGTCGCGCGCATTTTTCTTATAATCTCCCCGCGCTTGCCGATAACATGACTTAAGAGTAATTTGTCTCGGATTATTTATGCACTGCGGCATACGTTCGGTCTCGCTCTCTTTATGAGACGCGGTGTCACCACCTGGATTTCAAAGTCGTCGCACGGATGGCGCGCGGATGTGAATGTGGCAGCGCACTCGAGAATGGGGAAAGGGGCGGCAAATAAGCGAGAGAGAATGAGAAAGAAAGAGGCGGAAAGAGAGAGATGAAAAGACGGCGGACGGCAGGGGGAGGGAGTCCGACAAGTTCTTATCGGTGATTATGGATACGTCAAAAGCGAGTCGAGTGTTTAACGAGGACCATCCACCGACGGCGAGTCACCGTCGCTAATGATCGTCAGCCATTTTCTTTCATCCCGGGTGACACGTCGAAACTCGGTGTGGTCCGACGTCGCCTCCCCTCGAGAGAAGCTGCGATCTCCGCTACAAAAAGGCGGTATCTCGATTTTATTTTGGAATGCCCGCGCGCGGGCCCACCCACGGTTTCTCACGTGCTGCAATTACTGCCTCTTGTAAAACAGCAATAAGAGCGCAATTATATGGAACTCGTAACGGTGGAATTGAGGAAACTTGTAAACCTCTTCATTGTATTACAGTATGAAGGGATACGCTATATTTTAAAATTATTTTAATATAATTTAGTTACACATGTCTATTATATCTGATTTCTTCAAAGAGAGAAAGAGTGTAATTGGATGATATTCATAATATATAATTTATTTCCTTCCGCGTAAATTCATCAGAGAGATACAGAATAAAAATTTACATCTACGCTACATCCAAATCTAGTTTCGTGTTTTCTAGAGTTTCCCCGGACTTAGGCGCAGCAAACGTCGCACTAACAATCTCGTTTCAAGACATACTATTTCATCGTAAACAGCCGCGGGATTTTCGCCGGAGGTTACAACTTCATTGTCGCGGAAGTGTGACGCCAAGTACTGCGAAAGGCCATTGACATTTTTTTCATTGAGCAAATCCCGCCTTACGTCTCCGACGACGTGGTGGCTTACCGGCACGGCGTTTCCATCTTTGCGATTCCCGGCGTCGAACGAGCGAACGAACGAGCGAGCGAATGAACGAATGCTAGGGGGATTGTAATCGCTCACGCGAAATCGTTAACTCTTACATAAAAGGTCGGCGGCGGAGGTGGCACGGGAAAGGCCTCCCGTTGCATGCGCAACTGCATTTCAGTCAACGGTAGCCGACGAGCGTTCATTGTGCGACATTTTTAATTTCCAAGCGGATGCACCTTGGAACAACCACCCCCTCCTGCCATCATCGCCGACCCCTAGCTCATACGTTGTACGCGCCGACTTTGGAGTTGTATTACGCGTGTTAAGTTCTCGCGCGATGCGTACACACATACGGGCAGCTCTAACTTTGATTCTTGAAAGCGGAGTAGGAGAAGATAAAGCGTTGTACAGATCCAGATTTTTCTTTCCGGGCAAGATCGATTGTGAAATTATATTTTAACAATATCACGATTGGACGGCTTCACCGTATGATTAACTAAGAGGAAGGCGAATGATTGTATTTTAGGTTGCGTTATCTTGAGCGTCTCGACTCAGGTCATATCTGTCGAGTGACTTGTGACTTCGGGCCTGTTAAATCTTTTGTTTGGACTAAACACTGTAATTTTCGATGGCGCCGATGGGATTCCCGCGTAAACAGAGGGATGGTTAAAATTTCGACTCTACAGACGACAACTTCAAGTAGCTGAGCAAACAGATGCTAAGACAGCTCATGCTAAAGAATGCTAGAACAATTTTATATGCAAATTTTCGCTTTTTGATTAACGTTATTTATGGAAAATTTCCTCCTGAATATTATACTTTTTATTTTTAAATCCGACGATGATGAACGAATAAAAGATTTTATAATAATAGATCTTATAATAAGATTATAACAAAAGATTTTATCCTCGTACGAAACGAAATTCGCTTCAGGGATGAAGACTGGTATTTGCATTGTTCTATATATATAATTTTTGGCTTTCGTAATCTGGACGAATGAGATTCGAAGGAAGGCTTTTCCCACCCTCTTTTCAGAATCCCGTTCGATTTTCATGGTTCGCGGAGCACGTAGACGACAAACAATACTCGATCGAAGTCTAGTGAACATGGGAGGGAGAGAGGAGGCCGTATTTCACGGGGATTTGAGCCGAAGACATTTTCACTCGATAAATAGATGATAGGCCCGGCAGCGTGTTATACAGGACGGCCGATCCTTATTATAAACTCTAACTAGCTCGAGCCTCCTGCCGCCCGTGCGCTTCGCCATGGGGGTAACGACGATACTTGATGGGATTCCTAGCCGATGGTGCAGACAATCCTATCTCGAATCCCTCTTGAAATCACTCGCGTCGTCTTCGAGCATCGGCGTTCGTTGCGCGCCGTCCTGACGTTAAGACGCGATCTCGTTCCCATAATGGCGATGCGCCTCGATCGTCGTTTTATATTAATACTCTTTTTAACATTCGACATGCTGTTGAGTGAGAGCCCCGCCGAGGCGATTAAACGAGTTTGCGCGAAGAACGTGACTGTTGTGCATTTGATACTTATCGGCGAGCGCTAGAATAAGCGACTTCAAATTATCGCTTACGTGACGTGCGATTTAACCAGAGAAAGTTGTAATTCGCAGTTGTCTGTCTTTGTGACGGGAATAATTATAATTCTCCTAATACGCGAATACTTATTTTTCAATTCTAATATCAACGAGAGATGTGTGGAAGGAGAAAGTTTATATTATTTCTTAAGATAATTACAGTGAACAGTGACATAAGTGATGTAACAGCTGACAAATCGCAAATCGGATTAAAATTCGTCCGTTATATTTTTGAAGTAATGTTGTAAAGTCAATCGACTCCGTGTATAGTCGAAGAAACCGACTCCGCCTTTGATCGGTCCATCACGCTTGTCGCCGTAGTCGAATAACTATTTATTCGGGTGACACGTCGTTTCCTCCGTCGTTGTCCCGTGACAACAACGTGTTGTTCGTTGGTTCTACTTCCCCTTCGTCAGAGACAGGGCCAAATGTAGTGTGCGTACGTACGGAACGTCGTACGATACGGAGACGATGATCCCACCGGCGAATATCTGCAGGAAGTTAAACAAAAAGGAATTCCCGGGGGCCCCTGAATATTCTGAATCGATTAAATAATCGAAGCCTGCCATCTAGTTCCCTCGCTGCCTTACATACATAAAGGGTGCCTCAAAAACCGGCACGTTCTCATTAACTAGATTCTTGTTGTGGTTTTATGTCATAATTATATGTTTAAAGAAAAATAGGTATTTTTTAAATACATACTTGAATGTTATGATAGAAAATTTAATACATTTGTGAAGATATATTCATAATTCTTTGCTTATTGAAATGAGTAAAAAAATATCTAGCCTATTACCACGCATTTACATAGTACTGCTTCGATGTAACAGGCTCAATCACTTTTTTTAAATTATTTGTGTAACGTATATTCGCGTTTTCAAGCGCGAATGTGAAACAAAATAATTAAAGCGCGTTTTTAAGAGACACCCCGTATAGTTATATACCTATGTTCCTACCGGGTGACGCGCCTCAGCGGAACCATTCACTAGGCTCCTTCTTTTCATATTCAAATAGTACCATTGACGCTTCAATGAATAATACTCAATGATAAATTTGTGGGCGTATTCAGGATGGACCGCGGCGAGACCTTGAAATCCAACCGCGCCAAACGTGCACGCATTTGAATACGCAACCGAAAGAGCAGAAGAGAAAGAGGCTTGAGGAGAAAAGGAGAGATGAACGCGAGGAAAGAAAGAGAAAGAGAGCAGGAAACTGAGGGAAAGGTGTGCATGCATACAATCGTCACTCGTTTTTCTGTACGATGCTCTTTGCCGTCGAATCTTGATATAATATATTCAGTCTTTTTCTATTTTTATTTATGACGCTTTTCTCATTTAATGACGGGTCGCCTTTTATATCGATTCGTTTCTCGAAAAAGATTTGATTTCGACCTCGAAATGAGATCGAGTTTTTCTGCATCACGATTTATTCTATAAAATTTATAAATTAACTGCCATTTTAGAGATAATAACAATAAAAAAGTTTATACATTAAATAGCACACAATTATTTAAATTGTACACAATACGTATAAAATATACAAGGTAACTGTTTTGGCGATTAGACGCAAACTATTACAAAGAGATAAATAGAAGGCTGTTAGTTTTGTTTTTCATCACAATGCATGCGTATTAATATTCTAATTATGAACTCTTTCGCGTACTTATAACTATAATTGAGAATGATCTAGGGAGAAAGAATCGCGTTATTGAGGCAACAAACGAAGTGTGTAAAGAAGGAAGTGCTAATTCCAGTTGATTAGCATTGAGAGAGTTACCGATTTTTTACAACTTTACGAAATACGACGTCTGAACGCTCCGCTGGCTTTATGGCGACCATTATGCAAAAATACCGGCTTAGGCTCATTACTTTCCATCACGGGCTATCTCCATCTAATGAACTAATAATTCGTTCCTGCGGAAATCATTATCAGCTGGCGGCATTGCGATCGACATCTCTTCGTATCCGCTTCGTTAGATATTACGTAGTTTAAAATAATCACAGATACATTATTATTATAATGCTATATTCTGCAAAAATTCATATCAATCAATATAAACAAGATTTTTCTTGTACTAATTTTTTGTAATTGTCTCGTATTATGTATATTAGATTTATGTGACTTATAACATATCTGATTTCATTTGAGTCAAAGAAATTCTCTTTCTCTCTCTCTTTTTCTTTCTCTGGACTCCTCGTACCGAGAATATTATTGAGTCAAATATAGATACCAAAAGATAATTGGTCTCTTCCAGAGTTTTGCCGAGAAGAATAACAAGTTTAACGAGCTGAGACATTTGTACCTCATCGGCGTAATTATCTCATCCTTGCTGGAAGAAAAATCGAGTTAATTATCCGAAAGTATAATAGCCGCGCAGTAGAAGGAGCGCAAAACGATAAATTAACGAAGGCAATATTTCTGTCTTGGTTCCTTTTCCGTAAATCTTTTTTTTCTTTCAGAAATATATATGACGACTTAGAGAAGCGTTCAGCATAACGTTTTCCCCGCATCCTTAGAGCACATAAGATAAATTTGTAATTTTACGCCGATGCTTGTTTTCGCCATCCAAAGCGGGGGTGACGAAGTGCAATTTCGAAACTCTAAACCTCAATAAGGCCGTGATTCAGCTTGGAAAGTGAGAATTACCACGTCGCAGCGGCGGTCGATAGTAACTAATTGTTATTATAAACTTACAGTATAGGTTTAATCATAATAGCTTCGGGCTAATTGGATAGATAATTAAGGGTAAAGGTAATTACTGGCGTATACATCGTGTACACCAGGCTATATCCGTCCTATACGCTGCTTAATAGTCGATATGGCTTTAGGCTACGGTACCGTTTATGAGCTACGCGATCTGCCAAAGGCTGTCCGCCGAAAATTCATCTCGAAGCTGCTGTCATTGAAACGGTTACTTGGTCTATCTCGGTCACGCGGCATCATTATGATGGAAAATGCACGACCTATATCTGCAAGTCAAGTCAAGTTTCATATGCTCTTACGTTCCTCTGTGATACGTGCCTATTCTAAATATTTTTTAGAAAATTTTCGTTTAACGCTCTATAACGGTTTAATAATTCCAATGTTCGCTACTATCGTAAAAATATTTGAAGATTATCGTGATTCGACCGGAAAATCGCATTATTCGTCTCTGGCTGAATAATGCCTTCACAGCGCCATATGTTGGCACGCCCTTAGTTTACAACATCGAAATGTGTACCAGAGGTTTCGTCAAATTACCAATTAACGTAAACGCCAACAACAATAGCTCTGAGCTGTATTTCCGACGAAATGATGTAACGTGATGACCCGTGAGCTTTAGTAGATGCAATCCGCGTACGGTCAATGCACAAACAAGATATCAAACAGAGTGAATCTTTCTTATCGCGTATTCTGTATATGTATTCTCATGTAGCTCGAGTATTGAATATTTTAAAGATGAACTATGTGCATGTCATTCCAATTGAAAAGCTAGAAGTTATTCTCATTCACGCATGATATCGAACATAGTTTATTAATTCTATTTAAATTTCCTTCATACAAGATAGAAGAAAGATTTCATTAATACATTAGAATTTATTTAATATTATTGTTTTTTTTAATCTGCGAACTGCGCGTCCGGATTTGCGATTTGCATATCGAAATGTGATGTAGCATGACTTTCTCTTAGGCAATAACACTACAGTCAATCGCGACGGGAAATGACAAACGAATCACCGATGCGAATCGCCGTGGTGATGAATAAAGAACGGTAGCTCGACAGAAGCTGGCTGCTTCGTCGTACGACGAGGAATAAGAGAAGGGAAGAGAAGTGTAGTCGAGGCTTAGTCGAAAAGAGAAAGCGTTGGAGCACGCGGATCCACTAGACAGGACCGGGGGATAGACGGATCCTCCTGATTATTTGTATTTTGCAGGGTTGGAGTGCTCGAGTGCGGCCGACGCGCCGTTACAATGCACCGCATGGCAGATAATGACGAGAGCGCGGGAAATACAAACGAATATGCTACGAAGTGACACCTCTCAATGACACTCATTCACCGCCGTACTCGTGGCGCGCTTAGTAGACGGGGGTGGGTGGGTGGGCTGGTTGTAGGCCTGGTCCTGTCAGGGAAAACACGAGAGCACGCCGCGCTGCCACTTCTGCAATAATGGCGAGCGATGAAGCTCTTGTTTTTAATGAGAAATAACGGTCGGCTCTCTATCATTATCGCTGCGTGTCCCTTCTGCCTGCTCTTACGCGTACTATTACTTTCCTCGTCTTGTTCGTGCGCGATCGTGAATGATGACGATGATCAACATCGTTTATAGAAGAAATTTATTATTTTCTATAAATCTGTTATCTTAGAGGAACTCGATATTTTTTCCATTATATTTTCAAGTCGTATTTCTCGTAATCACAATACTAATGTAATCGTGCTTTATTATTAATTATTATCATTATTAATTTTTATCATAATACAGTTTTACGAACAGAGCAGTTAAATGCGAGTCGGGAAACTTTGTCAATTGCGAATGGTCTCGCGAGCCAAGTGCCGATAAGCAGCCGCGGAATAAAAATGCCTTGACGGCGTATATACTAGCAGTCGCCTGCTGCATATTATTCACCGCTAAATGACTAGTCGCGAAACGCCGACCGCCCGCGAAACGCCTATAGCAATTACATTACGCGGCCAGTTTGCATTTCCCATCAGCGGCACTCCGGTCGCTTTGGCGAAATTCTCGTGACCGGCAAAATTCTCCTCTTTCGTACGAGCGTACGTACGTATAAAACGGATGCTTAACGAATTCGTCGCTCAGAATCGAGTCAGTGTGGTACGAAACGGTGTGCAAAGCTCCATTCGAGGCACGATGTGTGTTCTCTCTTTCCTCTTTTCCCTCCGTTTCTCTTCTAGATGCTCTTACGCGTTCTACTCGTCCGACTCTTTCTCTCTTTGCGCTCTTTCTCGCGTTCGCGAATTCGTCTACTTCTATATTAACATGTATACGTCGAAGGAGTACATGCGTTTTTGGTGTATGCGTATGTATGTGTGCGCAGGTCTCTGAATATATGAATAACATTGTGGATGCTAACAGCTACGGCATATTGAATATCTACACACGCTGCAGGTATTTCTCCCTCTCCTCTCCTTGATTACGAGAATCTGTAACTTCATTAACAAGTCTAAACTTCACTTAGCGTCCGTCACCGGGGTCATGGGTTCGAATCGATCGAGCTCGATGTTTCTGGATGTTGTCGTCGTTGCTTTCGTTTTGATTGACGACGCGCAAGACGGATGTGCAGTTTTGAATGGAGAATATTTTGTCCTCTAGCACGAAATTAGAAATGTCCATCGACATAGCGTCACGAATGTAATTATTTTCATTGTCCTGAGAAAAATTATTTTAAAAGAGACTTCGCGCTTTCTGTAGGCATTAAACTCAGTCGTGGCTTCATTTCCCAAGACGGCGTTTATTACGCCGAGCAATGGGAACTCTGTGGAACCGCGATTTTTTCCAATTAATGACCCATGTAGCCGCAGCATATGCGAAACAAGAGCCGGATAAGAAAAAGAAAAATATAACGACAGGAAAACAAGAGAGGCGGAGGGAGGGAGGAAGAAGAGAGGGTGAGAGGCCAAAGTCTCGAGGTAATGGGTATTGGAAGAAATTCTGTGGGCAACCCCTGCAGGCAGACACACTAAACACCGAACGGCGGGGGCGCAGTTTGTCTTGGCCCATTAGGAGAAACGCTAGTTGGCTTGCTCTACGGGGGTGGATAGAGCGGCGATAGGGGATGGAAAAGAGGAAGCGGTTGTTTTATGGCCCGGCATCTGTTCGACGATCGTCTCGTTCCGATACCACTTTATCCTCGGCGTTAGCCGTTTCCTAACTGTTTGCGAAACAAGCCAGCTCTCTCTCTCTCTCTCTCTCTCTTTTCTTCACCCCGTCCCTCACTCTCTTCCATCAACCTCAGTTTCGGAAATGCCGCTTTGTAACGCTATTCTCCGTCTTCTTTTTTGTTTTCAACCTTCCTCCTTCCGCGGCGAATTTCTTTCAGTCTGCTTTGCTTGTCCGCATCGATTTTCGGCGTATGAGAATGAGTTTTATAAAATATATTAATAAAACAATACAAAAAACTCGTTAGAATATACTTAATAAATAAATAAAACTCGTTCAAATACATTAATGAAAGCGTAAAAATTATATTTGATTACACAATTTCGAAATCCTTATTATATTTTACATTTAGTATATTGGATTACGTTATTTCGATTTATAGATAACATTGCATGTCTTGCTCATAAGACGAACAAATCAGGGAATCAAATAATCATATTTTGGATCCATATTTTGCCAAATGTGGATTATAAAATACGAAACAGTTTTAACGAATTTACATAGTCCAATGTTCATTATCGATTAAAGTATGCATTATCGTAATTGCTTTTTACAAAAAAGATTATTATATACATGTAATATCAATGAAAAAAACAAGAAACCATATAATTCTTTTACTTCAATACATCTATTCAAATTTTATTGGTCATGTATCTTGTTTTATATCGTAGCGTCATAAAGAGGGTAAAAGAGGTGAGCCGCGTGCGCCGGAAAGAAACGTTATTAAAGCGAACGATAATCTCCCGGATGTAAGGCACTGATCAACGATGGGTAAGGGGTGGAAGCCGTGGAGACTGCTGCTAGTGCGGGAGGCGGGCATTCTCTTTTTGCCACACGAGATACGTACCGGGTAGCAATAAATAAGCGCGCGTCGAGCGGGGGAGTCGGCGATAATACGTGATCCCCTTGCGTTGAATACTTAATGCTAAGTACTCGGTGTATCTGCATACACACCTCTCGCCCCACGAGCGAACGGATACATCTGTGTAGGCGTGTGTATTGTCCGGGTATCTCCACGCGAGTTTCGTACGCGGATGTGTTTCCTTGCATGTGGAAGAAACGCGCGAGCATACGTAACGTGGAAACGGTATAGGCGGTGGGAGCCACTATTGAGTCGCAGCACAATAAAATAACACGAAATACTCGGTCGGGTGGAGACGAAGAGAGGGACGATAGAGGCCGTAGGGAGAGGGCGAGAAAGAGGAGCGGCAGCCTCCCTTCAGCAGGGCGCGGAGAATCGAGCTCACGGTAAGTGGGAGGGGGGGGGGGGTTGCTTCCACCGCCGGTGTGTATGCATTATGCAGAAAGATAATGCTCTCGGATACTTTGTCCGTATGGGAATAACGCGAAAAGCCGTGAGCGCCGGGAGCTTAGATCGCGGGCATAACTCTTTCTGCAAGCCGCCATTGAGAATCGAGGTTATGCCGTTTATTCTGGATAAAAAATGTTGATAGATAACTGTCAGACTGGTTTATAAACGCTGCAGCATTATTATTTTTAGCCGATTGTATTATTTATAAGTGTCGTTGAAATACGTTGATAAAATATATCTCATTATTGCTATAAATTATTGCTAGAAATATATATTTCAATAATTGTCTATTTGTTGTGCGGGTAAATAAAAATTTTTGCTGGGCAATTATCTCTTATAAATAAACAGTTGTTGAAGATAATATAATTGTTAATTAGTTAATTTTTATCTGAACTCAAGAAATCATTCCTCTCTTTCGAACTTGAAGCAAGTCTTGAGACTCGCGAGACAAAAGTAATTTGCCGACAGAACGGCTGTGTTTGTGTGCATGTCTCCCCACGCTTGCGACTGGGTTCGTCGAAAGAGTGCCCAAGGGTGGGAATTGGTCCAGCAGGTATACGACAACGTGCAGTGAGTACATGTGCACTGGTGACTTTCGATGCATCCCCGGATAGCAATAGGGAGAGAACAAAATAGGATCATAGTAGACTCGACGAAGAAAGAAAGATAAGCTGGAGGGAAAGAAAGAGACGAGGGCGAAGAGGCGAGAGGCCGTTACGAATTCGCGACGAAGAGAGAAACGAGTCGATACGGAGATACACAGATATACGAATGAGGGACACGTGTGCATTGCGAGGATATACACACACTCACGTGTACTCGCGGCAGTCTAACCTAAATTCTGAATAAAACGGGGGGTTGCATAAGAGATCAGGGGCGTGATGAAAAACAAACAGCGGTTTAGGTTTGCTGTTTGATCTTCGGGCCGGGCATTCACAGAACTCTCGACTACCACGCGGGTATTATCTATTGACTGCGTGGTATCGTGGCTGTGTGTGCGGATCCGACGCGAGGAGTGGAATGGGAACGTGTGCGCGGGGGTGGACGCATCGCGATTCGGGGTGCAGCAACGGAGAAGGAGTTAGCAACGGACGCTGATACGGCTGGCCAACCGCGGTGGATGATACACACCTACATATGTTAACGACGACGGCGGTGGAGCCTTTCAGTTCGCGACCGACGCCGCCATTGCGCTCGCTTGGCATTTGGGAATAGCTTTTATGCGCCAGCCATCTTTCATCTTCAACGCTTGATGATGCATTCGAAGTGCGGAGGAAGGAGAAGAGTGGATTTCTAGTGTAGCCGACCACATCGGCTTTGATTTCTTGCAAGAGTCTCGCCGATATATCGTTGTCGACGAAAAAAAAAAATTGAGAAAAGAGAGTACAACCGATAATATTTAAAGTCAAATTGAGAGAGGCGGTAGCATTATGCAAACGCTCGTCCTACCTCGCCTGAGATTTACACGTGATACGAAGCCGACGTTACATTCGTTGACAATCGAATATACAGACCGATAATCCAATCTGACGGTGTCGCGTCATAACATCGTGATGGAAGGATTCGTGGCAATAAAAGGTACCAGCTTACCTGACAATGTTTGCAGGGCAGGGAGCATGAGGCACGTAAGCCATTTCCATATCACGTGGATGAGGGAAAAAAGAGAACACGCACATCGAAGTGATGGGCGTTTACATGCGGACGAGCAGTAATCCGTAGGTAACCCTTGTTAGTGACGAATCGCTACCTACCCTGATATCGTCTGGCACTCAATTAAGCTTCCCAATCCGAGGACGACCGTGATTTTCTTTTTGGGAGCACGCGTGCATAAATATCCGTAGAGAGAATCGATCCTCTCGAGGCATCGCGACTCGCCGTAATTTGATGAATAACTATTGACGATTCTGTGGTCCTTGTCAACGTTTGAAATCAGGATCGATTCGACTAAAAACAATACATTCAAGCTTTATATCTTCCATCTTCATGTAGCTGACAGATATTGGCACGCGACTCCGTCTGCTTGAAGGAGATAAGATCTCCGTTTGCAATCAGATTGATTTGACCAGAATCAGGATTGCGTTGGACAAGACTATCACGGTGTTGAGGTATTCAAGTGGTGGGACCCTCTCTCCGAAGGCTTTGAGATATCGGGATACACAGGCGCGGTTAGTGGTAGTGCTCGGTAGGGAACGGATGGATGCTCGGAGGGATAGAGGTGGTTAGATACACAGCTTCTACCCCTACTGATTTCTGACTCGGCTCTACCGCGGATATACGCACGCTCTTTTCGTATACATCCACCAGCCAGCCGTTACCATCCCTTGCGCTAGCTCGTCTTGAAGCCTCCTTCAGGTTTTTCCTTTCAGTGTTGCCTTATTGAATATCCCACGAGTGGAAAATCAGTTCAACCTACTTGAAAGGAGACGACCGAGCCAGTTCACCCCCGCCGTCGCTCCTTCTCCCTCTTTCTATCGCGTATTTCCCAGTCTTCGTTTTCCCCCACAAACCTCACGGCCGAAGTTATCGCATTCAATACGATTTCCCGCCGATCAAAATCGGATAGCGGAAGAAGCCTTGGGGGAAAGAGAGGGAGGCCTTCAGGCGAGCAACAAATTGTCGTATCGGATTTCCGAGTAAAGTGACTGTGCGATATATCCGCGTAGCGATGTGCTTTTTGTGACCAATCGGCACGATAAATGTAGTGAGATTTACACTATTGTTTCAGACAATTGATTCAAATTATACTTATTACTCCCAATAATATTGTACAGCAAACTAGGATCTCGATTACGTTATTTGTAATCATAGTATTGATGATTAGTTTTGTTACAATCCATTAATCTCCATTTATTACAAGAAGAGAAACGCGCGTCTGCAATGTCTTTCGGGAGCTCTTTCAACGTCGACACGTTTAATAGATTGCCGTTTTAATATTTTTATCAGAAGAAGAGAGGAGATGCCGCTTTCCTCCCGTGGCATCGGCTGCTCGCGAATTGGAAGGGACTGCGTTTCCAAACGGCACCGCGAGCCGTCACGTTTGACGTCTCCATGTATCATCCGTCGGTTTCCATTACATGCGCGCTCATAATATCGCAGGGGATACGAGATGACGCGAACGAAAAAAAGAGATATAGAGAGAAAGAGAGAGAGAGAGAAAGAGACAGTGAGAGAGAGGGAGAGGGGCAAGCGAGCGCGCGCCGCGTTATAAGTGTATTCGAAGCAAACGCGCGCCGGTGGAATGAACAAAATAAGGGTAGAGAGAGTATGCGGGGGAGGGGGGAGAGAGACGAGCGAGAACCTTCGCGGTAGCGTGGATTTCTTTGCATAGGGAATTCGATCGTTTGTCATGTATACGCCATCTTGCCGTAAATTGCCAGGAAGAGCCGCGCTCTCGAAATTGCCCGTATGCATATTGGATGTTCGTATACTTCCTAGCGTAAATTCAATGCGCGATGTAGATATTTCTGCACGGATTATGAGAAATTGCGATCGATTGTTATTTGCTACGATCTTGTCATCGAATTACGCACGTGTCACTAATGGGGCGACTATTATCGAAATTCCTTACTTTCCTGATTAGGTCGCGTGGAATCTTGAAATCTAGATTCTCATAAACGATCATCATTAATGCAATCATCTATACTGGGAAGTCAATAATATTAATTAAAATGTTCCTTAGAGCGCGACGCTTTTCATCCCTGATTTCTGAGTTACCGTCGTCTCCAAAGCGGAAAAGGTGGTAGCTGGTGTTGGCAATAGGGCGAATACCACAAGTACTCGACCTGTCGCTTCTTGTTGGATATTTATTCGCGTTCGTTCGTTTTTATTTATACTCAAGGTCTGTGAGGGTCCATCTTATTTGCACTTTTCATCTGCCGTTCGAACCCTTACCATCCCCGACAGGTCCTTTAAACGGCTGCCGTCGAGACTCGAAACCCTTTACCGCCAACGTCGTGTTGGAAAAGGAAAAAATTAATGGACGCATTCGAATGAATTTTATTAATTGAATCGCGCGTAGGGCGCCGCGGTTCGACGCGGCTCGTACGACCCCTTTGTAAACGCAGGATGACTTGTTGCAGCCGCCTTTTAAATTCGTTTCCCCCTATCGAATGAAAAAAGAGATGAACCAGCCGCCGATTGCCTTTTATTCGTTATCACCTCAATAGTTACGCGATGAATCATATTAGATTTTTGCACATACGTATTGCAGTATTTTATGCACTTACAATTGTTTAACGCAAAGACGGATGTTAAATTTTTAAATTTATTCGGCGCAAATTTTCACTCTTTGAAAATCAAATTAATTTCTTTAATTCGGAATAAAATATTTTACGAGTAATGCGAATTAACTTTTCTTTCTGTTGAAAATAGATACAGCAGTTATTTTATAAACGTAAACCAATGTTTCTCTTTCGAACTGCATTTGTTACTCTATAAATGTTTTACTTTTGATTCTTTTGAGATTAAAGGAAGTGAATATGAAGAGAAATAAACAATGCGAATGCGAGTTGCTTTGCTTCGCGATAGCGAACCAATTTGTAACACCGCTATTTTTTTTGCGTATATTATTTTTCGGCGATGTACTCGAACAGGTTTTGTGAAAACGTTTGCGTTTGTAGTTAACATACTTTTGAAGTATCCTTTAGCGGAAAGCGCGCGAAACTCAGTATCCTCGGCATTGCTTTCTGCATTGTGACGTGGCTGTGACGGATACGGTCCTCCTGGGTATTGCTCCACGATTCCATGCACGCTCATTAGATTAATCTCCGAGCTTCCGT
Source organism: Cephalotes varians (assembly GCA_037157785.1). NCBI lineage: Eukaryota > Metazoa > Arthropoda > Insecta > Hymenoptera > Formicidae > Cephalotes > Cephalotes varians. The sequence continues at coordinate 1,502,466 of JANQDE010000002.1, read as the reverse complement.
TGAAAGCCTGCTGCGACGGGCACGTTCAAAAAACAAGCGTGCACCGCGAATTCATTCCGGGCCGGACCGTCCAATGAATGCCCTCGAGCGGACATCGGTTGAGCGAAGATGCGAGTTACCGAGTCGAAAGAGACGAGGAGAGACGATCGGGGGAGGAGGCAGAGATACCCAAGAAAGAGACCGGGAAGAGCGGAGAAAGACAGACAGAACTCGATGTACGCATGCTAAGTCATACCGCAAACGTGAGAGTGCAGGACGATGGTGAAGGAGGAGGAGAAAGAGGAGCGATACGGGTCGGGGATGGGGTAGACGGAGCATAAAAGGAACACTAGTAGGTATTAATATTTAGCGTCTCTGAAGCCGCCCGCATTCAGGCAACTCCGCTGGATTTCCATCCCCGTCCCCCGTTACACACCCCTTACCCCCTCCATTATACCACCGCTACCGCCATCGACGCCGGCGTCGCGTCCCTTCCGCAGGCACCGATCTTCCCTTACCTCGCCCCCCCTCCCCCTTGTGCACGTCTCTTTACGGTAAAATATGTAAATCTAACCAATATTTCTAAAGATACAGCGGCGTACACGCGGCGGGGGCTCTTTTATGACGGGGCAGAGCGCGAAACCCGCGGATACCGCGTTAGCGAGCGCGCGCGTGTATGTATGTACGCGTTTGTATCTGTCGGTATCTTCCTATGTATATGTAAAGACCAACCTAAATATACACAAACGTACACATATATACTGTTACACGGTACACTATTGAACAGGGGTAGAGATAGACATTTGTGGGTAGTTGTGTGTTCATGCGCGCGCGTGGGCGCGTGAGCTCGCGCGTATAGATCTACGGGGGTGTGTAAGAGCGAGTATTTGAATGGGGCTTGAATATCATCCATGAATATTTTGCAAGTTCCTATTTAAAAGAACGCGGAGCGCGAGCGCGCGCGTGCGGTAAGATATGATACCGGGCGGCGGACCACCTCGAACTCTCATGCGGGAACGCAGAGACGATGGTATACGGGTACGAGAGGTACCTACTCGAGAAATCGATATTAAAACCCGGAGAAGGACGTCTCGGCGAAATGGCGCTTGCAGTCGCGCGCATTTTTATGTAGATATCATTATCCGTTATCGTCTGCGTTAATGGATTGCACCTTGCTTCTCATTGTTTCATGAAATTTCTTTGGTTCTTCTACAAACTTGTAATTTCTTCAATTTATTTATTTTGATAAAATATTAAATTGCCTACAAATAAGTTGCTTTTCTATATCGATGTGAAATGACTATTTTCTATATATAATATTATTAGTAATTTGAATGGCTTTTATAGATAATATTAAATAATTTTCAGTTATCTTCTTAATCTCTATAATCTGATTCTATTGTCTTATATAATATTTTTTTTATTTTCTTATTCTTTTAATAATATGTAGAAATAATAATAATTATGAGATATATTTTTTATTTATGAGAAACGCAAGCAAACGGCAATATAACGAAATGCGTAATTACAGTCGGCAATTCTTTAAGTCATTCTCCGACATCGATATGGCGCGCACGTAGTGTACGCGCCGAAAGATCCCCTAGCGAGGCTTTCTTATTCGAAGGGGGTAGCTAGGGAGGACGGCGCACCTTTCTCTCGACAGAGACGGAGGCAGGAGGACCAATTTTCACGGCGGCGGGATATATCCGGAGGTCTCAGAGTACCGAAGGGTTGGCGGCAAAGATCACAAGTAATTGAATGGGGGAGAGAGGAGGCGGTCCCGCTTCAACCCCCGTGAGTGTTCAACCAATTAATCCACTTCAGTCCCGAAGGCAGCCTCGCGAGCATCGAGCCGCCGTTTTTTCTCTATTACGCTGTAGACACAGTAAGACGTATTGAGATCGAAGGAGACACCTTTGGGATTCAAAACATCGACGCGCTCGTCCCCACCTTCCGTTCTTGCACTATCGATCTTTTGATATTGTCGTTTCTTCTACGACTTTTCTCGTCCCTATCTTTCCTTCCCTATATCTTCCAGTTCTTGCTTTTGTCTTAAATATACAGAAACTGAATTTATATGTATACATATATACGTACATAATTGAGAAATTTTATATAAATATATATATATTTATATATACAGCCTTGGCTAAAAATATTAGACACCTCATTAACTATTAACTTTAACATTTTAACGTTTTAACGTTTTAACTAAAAAATTGATTTATGGCATTTATCGTGAATTATTCTTTGTTTTAAGAACTCCTTAAACTTATGTATGCCGATAAGAAAGAATACAGATAAAAGAATTCTAGATAAATAAAAATATATAGGTGCATGATAATTTTGGCTAAGGCTCTGTGTGTGTATGTGTTTATTTTTTCCAAAATTCAAAAGAACTTACTTACACGCATATTTGATCAACGTGTATCATCTCAGATTAAAAATATGGAATGGCACTTCGATGAATAGCATCTGGAAAGGCTCGTTATATCAAAGCAATCCCGCAACACCAATTAAGTCTCTTTCAAGCGAAATCGGAAATGGTCTAGGCAATAAAACAAAGTAAATCCTCGTCCGGTCTAATCTTCGAGATAGATACGAAGAGGCGGGGGAGAGGATGAGAAAGGATGAGTTGTCTCTCGTTGGTACGAAAACTAACGATTGCCAGGTACTCCTGAGATACGCGACCGAAAGAGATTTTAACCAGACCCATCGCAAATCCTGGATACGTCCCCTAATAATACTCAATTCCAATGTGGATTAATAGCGGTTTATTCCCTTCCTTCTTGTCCGCCTTCCTTTCGCGTGTCGCGTTCGCAGTGCCTCCCATACGAGCCGCGACTCGGATCCTGAATTCCTATTAACGCCCTAGTAATTAAGTCGAGAAACTACTTAATCCTCCTGCGATTGATCCTTGCGTCATTTCTATTTGAACTAACAGCTCAGTATTTTGTATTTTGAGTGTGCTGCTAACGAATGTAGGAATTGATCTTAAGTGATCTGAGCATAATTCGGCGTTGCTTCGTTTTTTTTTTTGCTTCTTCAACGAAGTTACGTCGAAACTTTCGTTATATCGACGTACAGTGCACTGATGAGAAAAGACGAAGTTTACGGTAACGGGCCGCGTTATACAGATTGTCGAATCGGGAAAGGACAGGAGAGGGCAGCATGCTAATTTATGGCACCCTGGCGCTCCATTACGAATATTTATCCGCGGCGAGTTTAATCTAAACTTCGAGAGTCCTCCTCGTCGTCCTTTTCCTCGAGTCGCTTTCGTCCTCTCTTCTTGCAGAGATCGCCGCGGATTCCTTCCTTCCTTCCTGCTTTCCACGTCGTTCACCTCGTCGTTCTCGTTCTCGTAACGGAGAAACCCGGTGCCTTAACGATGTATTGTCTCCACGACTTATCAAAACAATTCGTTGAACTATTACCCGTGCCCTCCGTCGCGACGAACATTGTTTCGCCCGCCGCTGATTAAACGAGCCGACGCCATTTTCGAGATTCGTCACGCGGTTACCTTGATAAGACCGTAATGCTATAGTTTTCTTGATACATCGTAATGAGTACGATAAGGCAGTTAGCATTGACATGTTTTGTATGAATATTTAGTTTTTGCAAATCTTAGAAGAATTATTTTTAGCGAATTACTTAAAAAGAAATTATAATTATTTTAATATAGAAATACATCACATGAATCGATGTATTCTGGATATTGTTGAATTGCGACATTTGGTCACATTAATGAAAAAATGTATTTTCTCATTTATATCTTTAATTTTACCGTGTATGCTTAATTTTGTATAAACTTAGCTGTAATATACACTTTAATATAAAGCGATGTTAATTGTCAAGATTTTTTATAACATACGATTTATCAATTAGATAATAATAACATTGTACCGTCGAATCACGACTCCGTTTCATAGGATATTCCTCGTCGAACATCCAATTACATCGCATTTTACGAGACAGACGTTTCATCCCGTATGCGTAGGTTGCCGATCGAAGTGTCATAAGCAGGCTCGTAATATTCGCTCGACAAGATAATCTTTCGAAGCGAGGAGAGCACGATAATTTTGCCGTCCCAACCATCGTCCCTCATCTTCCGTTTACGGTTATATCCTTATTTCTCGCCACCCCATTTTTCCGAAGCTCCTTTGCATATTAACAATATCGCTCTTCGAAGAGACGGAGCGGTTTTAGGATAAAAAAAATTATGGAGACAACCCAGCCACCCTCGAATTTCCTCCATCTTACTTCCCACTTCGCTTTCCGTTCTTTATTTTGTCCCCTCTTCTTTCGCCATTTGATACTGTCCTTCTCTTTTTCTTTTTTTTTTTACGATACTGCCAATTACACGCCCGTTTAAATTCACTATCCGACCGAGGCGAATATCCCGATATAAATTTTTATCGTTCGCCACGGGACTCTGCTCTCTATACTTCCTCTTTTTATGATACGCTTCATCCCTGCGTCGTTTCGATTCTTGTCCATCTTTAGTAGAAAATTTTTTAACGTAACAATACTCTGTGAGTGTTTGATTTCACACTCTCCATCCATGTGAAAATTTTTTTAGAGCAATTACTTAAATATACGTGCTTGAATATTAAAAAAAATTTGGGCACGAAATTATTGACGAAGATAATTAAATTATCGAAGTATTATCAGTTTTCACTGAGTTCTACGAATCGACATTTCAAAACTGAAGCGTGCGTGCATGTTTGTCACGTTTCTTTAATACAGTGTCAACCCTCTGCCCATCCCCCGAATGTTACCCGGCGAATGTAACAAAGTACTCGAAGAGGAAGGTTTTCGAGGGTGATATTACTCTGTAATAGATATTACGTTCTACCTGCTCGCATATTAGATTTTAATATAGAAGATACGAGAGAGCGGCGCTGAATACTTTTTCCTTTGTGAAAAATTCACGTCGGCTGCAACTTTTAATACGTAATACCGTCGGCAGGCATGCCGCGTCGTTTGCGAGCGTATGCTAGACGAGCGCATACGTATGCTATCGAACGTAGGAGAGACGTAGGTGAGGTATACTTATGGAACTCTCACGCTGTCACTTCGCCGAGAGTGCCCGTCGCTCTTTTTTTGTACACCCGACGAATTTAATTCCGCCGCTCTATTTTTCGTCGGGACCGTTTTTCGAGATCGCGGGTCGTTACTATATATTTTCATCAATGTTCCATTATTTGCAATAATTGTATTAATTATTCTCCGCGTGACATTTTATAGAAGAGCAAAATGTGAGTTAAAAAGTATGAAAATAGACGGATAAGTATATATTTGAAGAAGATTTTGTTAGAAATAAGTATATATACATCGTACAGAACTTAATTTACTACATAGATTTTACCATGGAGAACTTTTTTAAAATTGACGTGTTCTAAAAGAAGTATTATAGTTTAAAAATGAAGCTTGTAATACTCTATTTTTGTCAGAAATAAAAATTTTGTACGAAAAATTCAAGATGGTAATCAAATTTTTGTTCGGCGTAAAACTCGATGCTAAATAAAAATCTTACAGTAAAAGTGACATAATATAGATAAATTGACGCTTTAAAAAGTACATGCATGATTTGCACGATCATCTTGATTATCAAAGTGCACGGGGAACATTAGGACTTCTCTTTTACCGTGTATGCAAGTCGACGGAAGCAGTCACGATGCGACGTGTCTCTGACGCGGCGTTGAAGTTAAGTGGATGCGCCTTGACGAAGTCGATCTAATTAACTTCGAGGCCTCTCACCCTTCGGCCTAAATATCGCCTCCTGTCCTAAATGCGGATCAGTGAATTGCCAGAGACGCGGTTGCGGCGGGAGAAAGGGCTGACATTGCCGTGGAAGCAGGAGGCCAAAGCGCGGGGGTGCTACATAAGGGGTTGTTTTAACGAAACCAGCTTCCCCATCCGCTCTCGTCGCAGCCTACTTAAACGTAGACAGACGCGCGTGTGGATTTTACTGGCGCGTGTAAAGCGGTTGTCTGTTCGGTTTATTTGTAATCAACGCGATCGTGCTTCGACAAAAGCGAAATATAGCAACGCTAAATATATCTGGCATTTTGGCGAGCTTATTGTCATCTGTCTCTTCGGGATGTATAAAAATATATCAATGTTAATCTTGCGTTGAAATAAATATATTAATAATCGTGTGATTATTGAACCTCGATAGAAGATATAAATTTAATAGACATGGCTGCGAAGGAAATAAATTTATAAAAATTAACGAATATAATAAGATAAAGAAGATAATAAGATAGTAAGATAAAAATATGATAAAACTTTTGAAAACTGCTAGAGATAAAACATGAAATATATGCTATTATTTATTTTTTTTAATAAATTCAAAAAATATTTTTTAGATTAATTAGCTTTTGAGATATATCACCAAATCTCTTCCTCGATTCGATGAAGGTGATAGAAGACCTTTAGCAAGAGACCTTTAGCATTTATGAAAGTACATGCTCCGCATTCTGTTGGGGTTTCGAAGGGGAATGGTTGCGCTTGTCTCGTTCTCAATCGAATTCTGTTTTCTCGGCTGCGGAATTCCTAAGACGTTTGGTGTGCTCACTTCTAGATTTACGACAGACTCTCTTTTGGGAGGGAAATTCAGATTCTTCTGATCAACTTTCGCGTACCAAAATACAGAAGTGCCTACTCTAGTCAATTTTGCAAAATTTTACATCTTAGAAAATAATGTAAATTTTATGATGATTGATGTGACAATTTTACTGTTTTATCATACAATTTATAATAAAAATAAATTGCATAATAATGGCATTATTAGATATTTGATATTTTCACGATTACCACAAAGAGGAATGTAAACTCGATATGGGTTCCGCCACGTAATCTCGTTATCCGTCGTGAATACCAACAGATTCCTAAGACGTTATTCGTACCCATATCTCAGCTGACCCGTTTCCAATGACCAACTGCGATTCACGAGGAAATACAAATTCTTCCTGGCAAATTCCACTGCGCAGGCTATTGAAAATACCACTTTGACGTGACCGCCCGCTCGAAGACAGTACCGGTGCGCGTCGAGTTTCGTTCGCCTGGCATTTAATGTAAAATAATGTAAATGCCGTATCGTCTTCCGCGGTATAAGCATAACGTCTTCTCGCAAAGTGCGAATAGAAATTCACGGATATCATTCTCCTTTTAATTATTTGACAGTGCACAAATAACCTAGTTAAAATAAGTTTTTTCTTTGTTTATTTGTAACGCAAGTATATTTGGATTGTACGCATTAAAACAAGTAAATAACAAATCAAATTATTATACTATTGCTGCATCTCTAATAAATTATTTTTTTTATATAATTGAGTCACACATTGATTTCTCTGCTGTTGCAATTATAATATCTTTTCAAGTTATTATTGAGATTCATGGTGTTCATTATTGGGAATAATCAACTGCAAGATTTGGTGAAATCAAGTTCTGTTTGGAATTGTACTTGGCAGAAAATCGGGAACGTTTCGCGAAGCTTGTGAATGCAGATGCTGACACACCCACTGAGCGACGCGATCTCGCGAATTCGGATTCGACGGTAGTAAACCAGCACTAAATCTTGAACAATCAAACGTCCATTGTTTGCCTAGGTCTGTCAGTTGACGGAATACCGATTCAGCGATTACGCTGTGAGTATATCCGCAGACGCATCGACTGTACACACGCAACACCGACTTCTGTTCTTCGTACATATATATAGATATACAGATATATGTATATATATATATATATATATCGGTATATATTTATGTAGATGTGTACACAAGGTACGTCATTTGTACACAATATTGTAAATTACATTTCGAGCTAACATATTGACAGACATCACGGTAATAGTAAATAATAAATTTTGTTGAAATATGAAGTATATATATACGTATAATATATATATTTGCCACTTTCAAAAAATAATATTTAACGTTTAATATCTCCTCTTATATTTTCAAAGAATTTTTCGAGCGCCAATTAGATAGAAGTCATAAAATAGATTAAAAATACTACATGATAGATGCATCTTGTATATTCGCGCGACATATAGCTCAGCGTCGTTAAATCTAGTTTCTCCATCGTCCCTACTAACGTGGAAGTGTAGCGTGTAGCGCGATCACAATGGAGAATTTGACTGCTTTTGATTTGAAGGGAAACAATGGAGGCAGACACTACTTACTTGCGTTGTTATTTCGTCGGTGCTGTCGACTATAATATTCGTAGGTGATTGCATACGTTCGCGAGGACGAGGATGGAGCTCATTGCACTTTTATCGCCGGCACGATCTGCCGGAATGGAGGTGCGAACATTCTAGTTAACAGACATGGGCTTTATATGCTCGTCAGAGATGAATTTGCTATTAATCTCCGACTGTAACGCAATCTAACGTTATCGCGATCAAATCGGAGGAAGTATCGATATAATTTTCTGCTTACAAATCAGATATTGTTTTTTATAGAATTTTGTAATTTTGATATTTTGATTTTTTCGCATTATATTATTACAGGTATAGCTCTTTGTATACATGAATTGCAATTCACGACTCGTTTAATATGTCGCTGAGGTACAAATTATGACACATTATTGATTGTTTGTTATTCAAGAAATAATTTACGTCGTATTCACGTGCATCGTCGTTTTTAAGAGATTCAGCCAAATCGGCTTTGCCGATCGCGATGGCGGAATCTACGTCGCTCTTTGTGCCGAGCTCGGCGCCGACGCGTGACACAAGAATGAGAAAGAGCGAAAGAGACGGAGAGCAAGAGAGATGGGGTAGGAGTGGGAGGCCATTACGTAGACGTAATTCAAAAGCGGGAACGTATGCTTCATTTATTAAAGAGATTGCCTCGAAAGATTGCTGTTTCGCGCATGGCTACGTCTCCTGGCACTGCCTTGCTTCCCTTCAGCCACGGTCGCTGGCTCCTACGCAGCCGTCATCATTATTGTGCCGGTGCCGCTGCAGCAGGCATTCGAATTACGGCGCGTTTATATTCAATTTGTTTCTAGAAATTACAATTTGTTGGGAATTGGCGCGGCAGACGACGCCAAGGAGCTGCGAGCTGCCCTCCTTTTCGCGCACCTTCAGGCCCTCGGCGATCGTTGTTCGCCTGGTTGAGTCATCTGTGCCACTCGATTCAACGGTTCAAAATCTTTATGTTTTACCTAAAATAGAGTTTGAATTGTTCACGAATATCATTCTGTTAAATATAAAAAATATATTTTAATAATATGTGATGCATAAGAATTTTTGTGTCATAAATGAATTTTTCCTCTTTGACTTGTTAATTAAGAAGAATAATTGGATTTAATAAATAATAAAATAATGTTACTTTTCTATTTCTTATCTAAGGCTCCTATCTTGTAATTAAATTAGATAATTAACTTATAAGTCAACAGTGCGATATGATCGATTTGACTCATTCAATCGTAATCATAATTACAAACATTTTATTAGCAACTGCAATTAACTTATAGCTTTTACAAGACATCATTATTTTTCAGATCTTTAAAATGATTTAAATTTATTTATACAGATGATTGCTTCTCAATATTTGATATAAAATATATTTTTATTTGTTAGAAACAAGTTTTATTTCAGTTATCTAGATTTAAACAAATCAAATAAAAAGCAACAAAATTAGATTTAATGTTTCTTTATTGCATAAATCGCGTATAAAAACGGTGCGACGCCAACATCATTCACTTATATTTTCACCTAATCTAAGACTCGGTAGCAATAGGAAGGTTGATTCGAGGGCTCGTCGAAGAACACTCGGATGATATATGGAAACAATATGGTCTCATATTTCTGTCGCTGTCGCGGGAGGATTAAGCTTATACTCTTTCGCGACCGAATATCTTCGGCAGAGTTGTCACATACTCTACTGCCAGCACCCTACAGTAACCCCCGCTTCCGCCCGCCTGCTTTTGCACCCTCTTGTATTCTTGGCAGCGATGAAAAATAAAGAAAGTGGCGAGTAATAAATAACGGTGTTGATTCCAGCTTACAAGTATGATGTTCACTTCTGCATATATATATATATATATATATATAAATAGATTTTTTATCTTTATTACAACTAAAACAGAGATCGAAATGCAATAGTAATTAATTTTGTAAATTAAAGAGAGATAGATATGGAAGTGAAAAATTTGTTTCATCTTTTTAAATAAATGACTGGCTTTTTGTAAAAAAAATTTTTTTATTTTTCTTACTTTCGCTGGATTTACACGCGTGTAACGATGCAACATAGTGCGACAAAGACTCACGATAATGTTCTTTCTTTTGTTACGCTCTCTTTTCGGGATAAAATATGAAGGAGAAACACGAGAGAAAGCGAACGAAAAAAAGATGGCTCTTTGTATCGATATATAGCTACCCTCCCGTCTTTGTTTCTCTTCTTTAATGTTGTATCTCGCAATCACCTCGTCCTCGTCTGCTCTTACTCGTCAGCTGGTAGACGGCCATTAGTGGTAGGGTAAAAGCTATTGGAAGCTTGTGGGATCTTTGAAAGGGTGCAGATGACGATTTCGGCGGCTCTGTGTCCACGCACTTTGCTCACTTTCCTTCCTTCGTCTCTCATATTGCGATTGCATCCATATTTTTATGCGCGGTTATATATTCGCGTATTTTTAATCATATTTTTAATTTTATCGCATTTTATTGAAACGCGCATCACGTATTAATATTTCCATCTACAAAGAACGTGATGTTTGATTAAACTTCAAATATAATTCGTTTGAAGTGCTATTTTACAATTATGTTTAGAACAAAAAAAAAAAATAAATAAATTGTTCGTATTTCTTGCAGGTGACCGGCTACTGTTACCACACAGATTTACGTCGCAGATCGTCTATGCCATTAGATGAGTAAGTACAACGGTGTAAATCACGTGATGTTGTTTTATTACGTACCGTCGATCGCGTCGATTACGCAACAAACTTGTAGCTAACCGGCGATGATGTATGACTGATAATTGCCGATTTCAATCTACTGAAACAGCCTGCTAATAAATAATTTAATACACCGGGTTTTCGTGCATCGGTGATTCCGAGCGATGCACGGTCGGTCGGTTGCATGCCGTGCATTGATAGGTACAATGCGACGTGATTGTACCAATCATGCGATATTATAATCAATAATACACGCTATTAAACCCTAACTATGCACGACTGCTACCGCTGCTACTAATACAGGCTATGCACCGCAGCGCTATTAAGGCTGCAACGGTTCTCATCTCGTCGCTCGAATTCTCGCGAAGAAGTCCGTAATCGTTGGTAACGACGAGCAACGGAAACGGTGCCACGAACGTTTAATCCGCGTCGTTGACGGCGCGACGTGAGATTCGTTGAAAAAATCTTAAAATTATCGTGATGCGGGAGGTCACGCGGTCAAATCGAAACAAGACGTGACGATGAGAGCCTCTGGGTAAGATCAAGTAAATAGAAACAGGCAGTGCCAGTCAGTGCTCGGGGGGAACGCAGCATGAGACCTTTGAACGTCCGCACTGTCTTTGCGTTTCTGTGGATCGTAGAGCACAGAGGATCAACGGAAACGCCGCGGCAGTAAGCGTCACGCGCAACTGGATACCGAGTCAATCGATCACAGCGATATGCGTTTGATTAACGTATTATAAGAGATCGTCCGCGCAACACGCGACTATTATATGCAGTTTTACCACAGTACCCTTCTGCAAAGGTAACGAAACGGATTTAACGTGGGGCTCTAATCGGCAGATATTAATTATTTTTAATACGATTCGTACGTCTGGCAAACGGATGTTGCATTATAGATAAATTCGCGGATTCAGATTCGCGAGCGGCGAAATGCTTTTAATATCAGAGGAGCGTCACGGTCTGGTCTCGGGCCGAGAAACGAAAACTCTCTTCAATTATTTGTCTTCCTCGCTTCCGCGCAACGAGAAGTTTTCCCAATGGCTCTCCAGGTTAATACTTCCGAGGGACTTAATACTCTTTGTACCTATTTATGACTGCGAGACGGAATCGCGGGCACGTAATCTTCCATTATAATTGACCTTTCCGCCGTTACTCGTTGTTCCGCGAGTAGGACAGAGAAGGGGTTCGAGACCTCGTCGTAGGCGAGGAGGTCGTCGCCGGGCAGGAGAAGAGAAGTCAGTCGGAGAATCGCACCCTTCTCGCCTTTCCCCGCGGGTGCACCGCCAGGGTACGCGTCGGTCGGTATTTATTTTGCAAAACGTTTCTTCCTCACTCTTCCGGCCGCGCCCGACTTAATTTACCACCCGAGGTATTAATTATAAAAAAGTCGTAACTAAATGCCCAGCAGGACGGAGTTACGCGCCCGCCGGTCCGCGCGGACACGGCTTTAATTTTCCTATTTGTCGGGGAAGTTAGCGTCTGAGCGAGCGCGGAAATCATTAGCGAAGTAAAAACCGGCTCCCACGCGACTTCACCAATACCAAAGCGACGGCGGGCGGCTACCACCCTCCCTCCTTATAAGGCGCGATGTCGTTACGTTTTACCTCGCGAAATTGAATTTGGGATTCTCCGCTCAATGCGGAGATAAAACCGCGTTACGTGCGCCGCTGGAAAGTCGCGCGCGAAGTGGGGTCGTCAATTAATATGCGCGACGACCAACTTCTTTCTGATACACTCTCTTTATGTCGCGGAGAAACACTTTGCGAAATAATGAATTAAAATGTGAACTACGTTGTTAAGCGATCACGTAAATTAAAGATATATTAATGATCTATAATTACACGTGGGATCGTTTAATGTCGTCGACGTGATTATAAAATACATGCTTTCGTTAACGGTAATGGTACTGTCTTTTAATGATACATGTGATTGATAATAACTATAATCAAAATGAGAGACATGTCGTTCCTCGTTGACGAATCTTCTCGAAGGCGAAATGGCGAAGGGGCCGAAAGAAGATTGGAAAGAGAGATCCCAAACGCGACGACGAGAGGCCACGCGTCGCTTCTCGCTCCTCGTAAATAAATAATTAGAATCTCCCTTCAACGTCTGCAGCGCGCTTCTTTTTTTTCTTTCTTTACCCTCCCTACGCGACTTCGTCTTCCCGGTGAATGGCAGTGATTGGCAGTTAATGACGATGCTTCACGGACTGTTCTCCACACCTCCGGTATCCACCGCTTTCCGCCAGAACGAGTGTCCCTCGTAATTTCTATCGAGATGGCCGTGATTTTACTCTGGAGAACATCCCGAGACACGACCAATTTCTCCCGGGACTGTCGACGAATTTTTCGTCGACGCTGTAGAATCGCGTCAGTCTGCAAAAAAATTGCATTTATGATTATTTATTTCGTTAATGAACCACTTATGTACTTTTGTTCTTTATCCTATAATCCGTACACTTCATTACGAATACTTAACGAATGCATTTTGTGCCGAGAATTAGCTGTATGCGTTTTGAACAATTTTGATTAATAATGGAATATTAAAATTTTTGTCAGATACGCGAATTTTATTTATCTAATATTTTATACACTGTTATAAATATAATTACAATGTACAACATTAATTACATTTCTAATGAGTTATCCATAAACAAAAAATTATTATATCCTAAAAATTATAAATTTTAAATTCAACATTGACGCAATTGTAAGATAGCTCGACTCTCATTCTGAGTGTTGAATGCACCAATACTTGCAAACATTAATCTCGATTCCTTGGAGGACCTAAGTTTCGTCATCAATAACGCGGCAATCGTAGCTTCTTGTAGTGGGCGACTATAGATACTCGCAACCCGTCGCAACAGCGGCACTCCTCGACCACTCGGGGAATAAAGTACAACAATACAAATCGTGAATTGTGTTCGGCAGGCCGTCGGGGGCCGTCGACGAACAGCGGTAGCCTATTTACTCGGATAACGATGCTCCGGTTCATGTCGAATTGGCCCTCCCTGGCCTCCGCGCGCGCATCTCCGCTCGCTCCTTCTCACTCTATTCCTCTCCGTCCGCTCTCGCGACCCCATTGTTCCACCATAAAAATGTCAGTTTCGCGAATCTATAGTCAGTCGTGCACAAAGAGGACAATGAAGGATGTATGGAAATAGCCAGATAGGCTGCCACCCGAGCCTCCACGCCGGGCACAGCCACTCGAATGCGCTTGTCGTGCACATTTAAACGACAGTAATGAACCATTGTTGAGAATTATCAGTCCTATGTCGCGGAGCTCGCTCGCTAATTATCAGCGGAACCCTGTATGCGCCACGTCGTCGGGCCCAGTCATCGCGCTCGACTACTTTCTTGCTCCCCCGGCATGCAATAAGACTTTTATTCGTGTCACGCGAGAACCGCTCTCTCGTGTAAAGTGCATCTGCCTCGCTTTTAGAGGCGAGGCTTTATTGCGGGCTGTACGCGGCAGGAATTGAAGTGGGCGCGTGAGGAATAGAGAGAGAAGAGAGAGAAAGAGGGAAGAGAGCACAGAGAGAGAGAGAGAGAGAGAGAGAGAGAGAGAGAGAGAGAGAGAGAGAGAGAGAGAGAGAGAGAAGAGAGATAGATAGGATAAGAGAAGAGTAGTAGAGATTCGAGGAATAAGCATTAGAGGAAAGAACAGTGAAATTAGTCAAGGCTCGAGCCATATTCCGAGATTGTCCTACCTTATTCTCGAACTTAGTCGATCGTCTAAGAAATTGGTGATTCTGAACTTTGCTACAAACGATTTTCCATGAACTGAGAATTTGGAATTATCGTAATCAAGCTAACATAGAAAGGAGACGGACGCATTAATGCTCTTCCCGAAATTTAAGGAAGTGGAGAGTTGATCATTGTTGGAGGCAAATGCAGATTTTATATATATATGGTTGACGAATCTGCTTATTTGTTATTACCAGAAATACCGACTTAACTAAATCACATGGAAATGTTGGAAATTGAGACAGCTATAACGTGGCTCCCACCTGAGATGAGTTTTGGTAACATCTAACGATATTTCACAATCACAGTTAATTTCTCTCGCTCTCTCGTAATAATATTGATAATTGTAAAACGACGTTTAATGACACAAATCTGCGGATTAATAGTAATTTAATTAATATTTGAATATTAATCACAAATAATCATTGTTTATTTAATTACAAACGATAAAGAATTCAATTCATAGTATGCTTTCAGACAATTAATATATGAATCTCTTTATAATATGATTTAAAGTGTATCCTTTAATCACTTTTTTATAATAGAAGTCATTACATGCTCATACATTTTAATGGATTTTATTGTATTCGTAATAACTTTTGGAAATTATGCGAATTTATGCAAGTTAATTTTTTTCACTTAACTGATTATTCGTTGTTATGTATCTTTTGCGATGATGCGCGTATAATAATAAATCGCATATAATGTTATCTGCCGGCGATAGTAATTAGCCAGCAACAGAAGAAATTTCTCTCCTCTTCTCTCCTATCAATCTAGTCGAAATGTACATGGGAAAGATCAACAAAAGTAGGTTTGATTTGACTTGAAGATTCTAAGACACGCAATATACATCACATGTAAGGAAACTTAAATTATTGGCTACAATGAAAATGTACGGTATGTAACTCCGTATGCATTCCATTAAATAATAGTTAAATAAGCAAAGTTTAAAATCCGCAATATTTATTAAATGTCATCTCGAAATGGTATTACATTCTTTTTATGCTTTTGACCGCGTTTCTNGAGAGAGAGAGAGAGAGAGAGAGAGAGAGAGAGAGAGAGAGAAAGAAAGAGAGAGAGATACAGAAGCTTCACCGACGCTGATAATTAGACACAAGATGTGGTGAGAGACGGTAGATCGTGTAAATGCCTTGTTGATAGTCGTTCGTTAATCACGCGAATGTGCATTATTGTGTCGAGCGGAGTTATCTCACGCTCGAGTTCGGATTTTCCCGGTTATGCGTTCGCGAGAGAAATCGATTATGGATAAGATGAAAACTTGTCGCGCAGCTGCCGAAGCGTTGGAGTTAACTTTAGCGATAGAAGAAAAATCCCAAAGTGCCTCGAGAGTCGAGCGTCTTTGATTTCACTTTAATTTAACTTTATCGGGAGTCGGTCAATAGTAATGTTCCTAATTGCTTGTCGGCAAATTCTGGCCGTCGTCAGAATTTTATTGAAATTCTTGCCAGACTTTCTTAATTCAACAGTCCGATTTGCGTTTTCGTCTTTGCAAGTTAACACGATATTTTTGTTAACACGATTCAGTTGCATTGTTTTAATTGTTAGGATTGACAATTGTAGAATTGTAGAATTATAGAATTGTTATAGGACAAGTAAATTTTATATAATTACTTATATTATCATTTTTCCCGACCACATTATTATTTGAATTTGTAGAAGAAAAGAACAAATATTATTAGTATATATAATCATTACGAGTATGTTATAATTTTTTCTGATCATATCATTACTTGAATCTGTAGAAGAAATAATAAGTATTATTACGTGTAAATTAATTCTGTGTTTTTGAGATATGCATAAATAATTCATATGTGATTTTTATTTAGAAGAAAATTCGTTATTCGTTATACGTAATTAATACTTTAATATGGAAAGAGCACGCCCTAATCTGATAATAAAATCGGCTGCTGTACTTTTACGGCGTATAATTTCACAGCAATTCTTACGCGCGCTTAAGACTCACGTTCCTATTCCCTTCTCATGCAAACGATTTAATCGACCGATCGCCATTTCCAGAGAGTCCCTCGCCTCGGTCCGATTCGACTCGGCTTCTCTACCATGAAGAGCAAAGAGAAAGCGCGGTACGCAGCTTAGCTTAGGGTCGGCCGATCGGACGGATCTCCAACGGCCTTATCTTAATTATTCCGAAAAGTTAATTACTTTTTTCCTCCCATCTCCCCCCCCCCCTCCCGCGGAAACCCTTTGAACGTTTCCGCGTCTGACGTGGACCTCGCGTTCAAGGAGAATCTCGGAATGAGAACGACCGTCCAATCGCGCCGCCGCCCGAGCGCACCGGCCGAGTAATTCGTTGGACGCTCCCTTTTGTGCCTTTAATTATTCTCTCGCCCGAAAGGCGAAAAGGAACACACACATACGTGCACGCATACAGGCACGACGCGTGCCGCGTTCTCATATTATTTTTCGACGTATTATCCTCTCATGTATTATCCGTCGTTCATCGATGTGTTCGTCAGATTGAATATTTTTGTATTAAATTCTTCCGAAAAATATATTTAAATTATTTGACTTTGTTAATATTAGTAGAGGAGAATACATAAATGCGTAAGTTAGTTCTGATTATCTATATTTATCACAATCTGTTCTACATAACATTCATAATTGATAATCATAAATATAATATAATTTCAATTACTATCTACATATTTCAAATAATCACAATATATAGGTTTTTTTTATAAAAAAATATGTCTCGTATAAGAATTATATTTTTATAGATTAAATTGACAGAAATATTCCACCGATGAATTTTTCATTTGATTTCTCATGCAAAAAAGTTCTCTCTCGTATTATATTAGTTGGTTCTATCTTTACGCAATCATTGCGTTACATCGCGATCATCATTAATTGACATAATAAAACACTTTAATCAACGCAAACAACTCAAACAAGACGATTTCGTCGCCCCCGTAAACCAACCGTTTCACCGTGCGTGCACACGACCGTCCGTAGGGAGTAAACAGGTGTCGGCCGACGGCCGTACACGCGGTTTACACGAGCGTCACCCCTTGCTCGCGTGGATGCAACATCGAGGGGTAGAAGCGAGAATCGGACCGAATGGGGTGTGAGGTAAGCGCGGGAGAGAGCAGCGCGTTTGACAGTGGCGAATTTTTTTTGTTCCGCTGAAAGAAAGTGTAATTAAGCCGGAACAATGACGAATGTCAACGCGTGTCACTGTCCACACGTCTATTCGCGTATAACATGCGTTATGCGTATGCACGGTGCTTAGCATATTTGAGGTCGATGTCGTTATGCAAATGATTATAACCGTAGAATTATGAGCAAGATTATGATAAAAGAAATCATTTTTTAAATCATTGCTTGAATCGCATTGTCTCGGTAAATAATTGACGAGAATCGTGATGCATTGTCAATTATTTTAAGACGCTATTTTAAAAATATTTTCTGTTTGTTAAATTTGAAGACTAAGATTTTTTTTCTAGATTGAAATATATCTTAAATTAATTTATTATTAAAAAAGTTATCAAATAATAAAGTATATATAAAGTATAATTTTAATTAAAAAAACATTTGAAATTATTTGCATCATGTTTATTAAGCATTCAAATTTCAATGGAATAATTATCGAATAAATAATTTTGCACGTTTGGCTAAACAATTCTAATATTGTTATTGTAATATCGTATAAGTGTTGTCTCAAAAATGCTGTTTTCTATGGAGGGTCCACAATATTCCTTTGACAGTCATATAATGAGAGTGCTGTGAAGATTTCCGATATCTATGTGGTATATACGTGAATGATAAGTGCAGCAGTGGTTAGTGCAGCATATGGCGTGCAATGCGAGCAAGGGAGCTGCCAAGCATGATTACAGTCACCGCGAAGCTGAAGCTCAAAAAGCATTCTGCGTTATCGTGAATTCTTTCCCGGACACAACAAAGGATGTTTTTAGAATATTGATATCGAACTTGCGAGAGTGCTCGTAGAAGGCCATTAAGATGTTTAAGCTATATTGGACTCGTGCTGCATTTTTACAACATCTGATAATTATGTCATATTTTATCATTGCGCTATTAAAATAAAGAGAAAAATATAACATTTTTTAATTGATAATATTTTGCTTTAAAATTGCTCTTTCAAACATGAAACAAGAAAAGAAAAATTCGGGGAAATGAGATTAATGGTTTGACGGAGATTGCAAGTTTCATGTCGCGGTGAATAATCTTCTATTAGCGATAAATTTCCATCGACGCGTTACAGCACTTACAGGGGCATTACAAGCGCGAAGTGTCTGCGTGCAACGAGGCGTATTATGTGGCGCGAGCCACCTTTTCGTCTCGGTGCGACAAAGGGCGTTTTTAGGATATTGATATTGAAGCCAAGGATAGAGAAAGAACGCGCGTCATATCACCGGCGAGATCGGGCTTTGCGCGCAACTCGGCGACGACGTGAGCTTTCGCGTTCTTTTTTTTTCTCTCCGTTTCTCGTTTTTTCTCCACTCCTCGCTTTCCGCCGTGTCGTCCGCGTGTTCGCTCTTTTCGTGGTGCGACGCGCTCGCAAGGGATCGACTCTCGCCGATCGCGAGAATCGCCGGTGCTCTCGGCCTTTTTTTAACGCGCCGCCCTACACCGGCGCGAGTGCCTCTGGAGAGTGCTTTCGTAGGTCGGCTACGTCGAATAATGCCGCCAGGGAGATACGCAAATGAGCAATGCGAGCGGAGAACGACGTTGAATGCGAGCGGATCGCTCGGAAACGTTTGTAATATCAATTAATCTTGCTCTAACGCGCCGTTACTCCAGCTTCTAGAAGTCTCATCGAGCGAGGGAACCATGTTTTAATGCATGATCACATTTGTATGCATAGATTCGAACTTTTACGTACGTCCGCTAGATCTTTGATAAGGAGGTTCTGTCTGTTTTATATATATATGTCTTGCTTGTACATAGAATTATATATATTAATCGTGTAATAATTTACCTTTAACTCAATTTGCCTTCCTACTGTGTTCATTGTTCTCTTTATATATAGCCATACCGTATCATAATGTAATATCGTACAGTAATATCGAAATAAGGGAAAGCGCTTCATATATTGATGTCGCACAATGATTTAATTAATTGACGTTATTAGCGACAGAAGGTTCAATTTGTAGAACAATTGCGGGCATCATGAGCGAGCAACAACGGCGCCAGCAGGCAGGATGATCGCGACGCCATTCATATCTCCATTACTTAAAATAAATCAATATTTTCAATATTCCTAAATGGAGGTCTCCTTTATACGCGTCTTTCTGCTCTGTCGTCGCGCTGTGCCCGCGGCATGGCACTCTCGTCTATCCGTCTCCGTTTTACGCTCGTTCGCCTCTTTCCTCTCCCTTCTGCTCTCCCGTAATGGCGAGCGTGCATATCATTGTCGACGGGGAGAACGGGAACCGTGAAAACGCCGAATATGCGGTCTGACAATAAAAGATGTTAGCGAGACGGAACCCGAGCACCCCCTCGCCCTTCAAAGATCGCTCGGCGGTAACCCCCAAAATTCGAATGCGGCTGGGCAATTTCGCAAATGGGGATTGCCGATACATCCGAGGCGAGAGTGTCGTAAATAATCCGTGGGGTGATCCGTTCCGAAAGTCAGGCTTATTGTCAGGCTATCGATTGTAGTACAAGGTATGTAGTAAACGCGCGATGCTCTGCGTTGTTTTGATAATTATAACAATGTATTTTAATTTTAATATATGTATATATATTATGCACATTTTATGCGAGATTTAATATACAGTATTATATTTATATACAAATAAATATATCGCGTTAACATTAAATGAGGAAATGGAAATTATCGAGCAGAATCTGAATAGATTTAAATCTAAAAGTCAGAGGAACTAAAATCCAATTCTTAATATCTGTGGAAAGGACTACTACAATTTAAGATATTTTCAAGCGTTATGAGCAGCGCAAATTTCTTTCCTACTCGAGAATGAATTCACAACAATCAGCGTGGACGTGCAATTACGTTGTTCGGCTGGCTGTACGAAAAAATCGAGCTCGGCGAATTAATAACGCGAGATTTAATAAAAACGCGGCCCTAATATCAAAGCATTGCGGTATAATTGAGTCGAGAGTTTTTACCCTGGGAGCACAAATTACCCGCTAAACTCGCGTCAAACATCTTGGCGCGCCCCGGTAGCGCCGGCTTTCGCTTTTAGCAGTCGCTGCGGCGCGCGAGAAGTCGTCGACGAGCAGCGGAGTGGCCGTGGAAAGAGCGCGAGGGTAGGGAAATTAAAGGCAATGACAAATTCACGTCGTGCAGATAATTGGAATAAATAAAGGAATAATAGAGAGAAAGAGAGAGAGAGAGAGAGGCACGAGGGGAAAAAGTGGGTGGCCGGCCCCAGGGTGGACGAGCGTGGCGGGGGAGAGGAGGAGCGGGTGTACAACCCCTTGACATCTGTAATTAAATGAAAACAAAAAGAAAGTAATCGTACGCTCTCGAGGGTCGAGTCAAGGCAGCGAAATGAGAGAATCTGATAGGGAAGCGAGACAATGCCCTCTTGCCAGTCTGAGAATGAAATGTCACCGACCGAATACGGACCAGCGATTCGTCTGGATCGCCGTTCTTCCGCATCGTCTTTATACACCGGCGTTTTCTCTCGTTCGCAGTGTAAGTAAGTGATCTTTATCGTTTTCAAATAGAGCAACGCACCGTTATTACGTCTTTCTTTCGAGAAAGCTGTTCATAAGCCGAGTATTAAAAAAACAAAAAGAAAAATACATTATAAACATTATTTCGGAATATTATTGAATAATAATTTGAAATTGATTTTTATCTACTTAACATTATATTGATATTGATTGTCGATTTCAAATGATGCTCTCTGTTCTGTTTTTTTTTACTTTATTATCAGTACATCGTGGAAAAAGAGATTGCAGTCTCGCGTATCCATTCTACTCAATCCGTCGCTTTAGAGCGCAGGGCCACACGATGGTCGACATGTTACTGACAGTGAAGTATCGTCTCGAAATCGTCTTGGGCACCCTCGGTCTTAATACGCGGGGTTGCGTCCCTGCGCGCCGACATCGGGAAGCGTTACTGAAGACATCACAAAACGATATCTCTCAGCGGTATCGACGTCCGACGTCGAGCAATATGCCATCAAATCCCCGTAACCATCAATATCTTTTCGTTCCCGACGGAGAAAATCGTGCGGCTCGATTTCCACTCACCTCGCAGTTCCTCTCCGCCAACCCGTTGGGAAGTACTGAAATGTTTTACATTGCAAAATCAATGCCGACATCAGGGCCACCCTCCGTTCGGTCCCCTTCCTACTGCACATAGGACATTCTTCTACAGCCTCTTCCGGTAAATCGCACGATTATTGAAAACGCATTTTGATATTCCTATCGCGGGGAGCGAGAACGAGACGCGTTTGGAACATTCGCGCATCAATTGCATGATATTCCGCAAAGCGATGTGGTATTTTTGCATCTCACATGAAGAATTAAAACTGTGGTAGAGTGCACGTGGAATATGGATTTTAAACAAAACCAAATCGGTGTTCAGTTATGGATAGTTTAGTGTGAGAAATTGTCATATATCAAGTTATCTCATAACTTTAAGTTATTCTGAAAATTTTGTTGCAATATACAATTTATTTCTATACTATCTACACTGATTATAATAGCGTTTAGCCACAATGCATTTACGAACGAACGACCTGAAGAAAACTAAATACATAATTGTTCCTAAATTCAAGGAAACAGAAGCAGAGAAAACAGAAGAATCTTTTTTTTTAATGGAACTTCCGATAAAGAAACGAGAATAATTCGAACAGCGGGTAGAGATACATTATGCACCGTCCAATCTCGCGGGTGATTTCCCTCCAATCGGAAGAGGGCAATCAGCCCTGTTTAAATACTCAACGGCAAGCTCGAGAGCGCCAATAAAAACTCACTTCGCGGATTGGGTAATAAAGCTCCAATCAACGGCTTAATTATTCGATTACGGCCGAGGGCAGGCAGGTGGGGGCGGCGGAAGGAACGAGATTCGCATCGCCGGAATTTCCGGGCTTATGGAATCGAAGATAATTAGAAATAAATAGTAACGAATCAGTTTCGGCCTCCCTCCTAGGTGGGTAACTGGGTCTTATTGCTTTAATTAAAACGAGGGATGGAACGGGCTGACTTCTCTCTTCGCATAAGACTCCACGATGGAAGTCTTACCTCGGCGCCCGTCCATTTCCGTTTCTTCTGCTTCTACTTCTTCTGATAGGATTGAGAGGTACTTCGAGCGTAAATTGGAAACTACGGTGGCAACGGACCGAGTCCCTCCTCGATTGAGACAAAGCAACGTTAGTTCCTATTTATTAGTTCGCTGTTTTGTTTCGTGAACCGTATCGGCGTTTCGTCGGCCATTTCTATTAAATCCTTAAGAAATCGATTCTTTTAAGAATCGCAAACATCGAATTCCGGGAATCGCAGAAACGCACAAGTATCTTGTGCTATATAATTTATTAATAATTTAGAGTAATTTGCAAAGGCATTTTATTCATGTACTTGGATAAAATTTACAATTCTAATGTTAATTATAATATCGATAATTATTAGAAACTGTTTTTTGCGACTATAATAAATCATTAATAATAAAAATTATTCCATCAATAATAACAGAGCAAGATTGTTGTTTGCTTTAATATAGATTAATTCCTGATTATTAAAATGCTTAGTATTAAAAATTAAAAATGAGGACGATTAAAACGTTAAGTGAGTAAGAAATTATTCTTCGATAAAACTTTGATGCCTGGTTCGTCTGCAGATAAATGTACGCCAACGAAAACGATATATCATTTGGTTTTCATGATATTAACACAGGATTTAATGACCGGAGATATCCGAGGCGGAAAGCGTGGAATATTATCGCGACACTACCAGGAAGACGAATCGCTCCTGAAACTTTATTAAACCCACGTTCGACGAGCATGAGCACGATCGTTCGAACGCCAGAGCGTTAATACGTTCGACAATTTTTATGCTCGTGCTTGCGTGTAGAGGGGAATATATTGGCGGCTTTAATGCGACATAAAATTTCACAGGCATGTCGAGCTCGGGCAATATGTATCGGCGCCGCGTGTATTAAAGTACATATTTAATATGCGTTAATCACTCTCGCTTATAGTTTTTTTTAGAATATCTTTCTGATGTATCTTTTAATATTTCACGTCAAACTAATAATCATGAAATAACAATAAGTTGCCAGATGAGAGAAATAACAATAAGATTTTGATTTACGAAAAGAAATTAAAAATTTTTTATTATAAATAATAAGAAATATCGAAGAACACTGATAAAAACTGGTCTCCCGTTTCGCAATAATCTAAATTTAACCGAATGAAATTTATAACGAAAACTGTAAAACTAGATTTTTATTGCAGTCTACGTGCAGCGCGTTTGAGTGCAAAATATGCGGCCATGCGTTTTTATCTTGACCGATTCGTTAGCGACAACGTTGAATTTTGCACGTCGCACACATACACATACACGACTGAAAGCAACGTCGCAAGGTGAATCAGTCGATGCCAAAAGCTACCCTTCGCGGAACGCACGGTGAAAAGGAAAAAAAAGCGCCTAGCTTCGTCCACCTCGAGGGATCGAATCGTGGCGGGTCCGGAGCAGAGCCAGCCGCACTCTCCGTTTTATGCTTCGTTCTGTGTTTTTATTTACACCGCATTATTTACTTTCCGTATATCTCGCGAACGAACGACCGGTATAAAGCGGTTTAGAGGATAGAGGAGCCGCAGATATAAGCACACAAGCCGGTTCATTAGAGACATTTGAGCTTCTCGCGAGGAGAGCGGGTGAGGTCTGGGGGTGGTAGCGGCGGCTCTCTCCGGGGTGGTTCAGGGCTGCGAGAGAGAAACGTGGGGTGGCTTCGGGGATCGGGACGGAGACGGGGGTGCCGCCTCGCGAGGGTAGTCGGGCGGAGACAGACAAAATCAACAACGAGTAACGGGAACTCCGCGATATTAATCCACTCGTCGAGTTTTCAAACTTCCTACAAAGGCACCGCACCACGTCACCCGCCCTGCCCACCTACGCCGCCTATCCCGTAGCTATTTCCGCGCAACTGCATATTTGTAATGAAACCATAATCAATATTTTATTAGTGCTGGAGCGCACGATACGGAATCTAATCTAAGGCGGAGTATCCTCGCGGAACTGGTATCATGGGCTTTTTGAGAAAGGATCTACTCATTTCGTGTATTTTAGTATTACTTCAATATGACACGTTATTGCCTAAGAATTAAGTCAATACGAGTGACTTACGTGATGTAAGTTAGTTTGTGATGACAGACGTAGTTTCTTTTGATTATAATTCGAGATTGCGCTTTTATCAAACTTATCGCAGTAAAACGTATTCAAAAGCACTTTATAGTACAATTCTAGTTATTATTGAGTCAGCTCAATTATTATTCCAACCCGAATGCTTTGCTCTGCATTTTATTGCATTATTATTAATCTGTGAAACGTGCTCAAGGAATTTTCTCTAATTAATTAAAAGGATTGTTAATTGTTTCATTACAAATATTGTTTCTACAAATATGTCTGAAATCTATTGCTTTGTCTTTCGCTGTAATGTTAGTTAGCAATTGCAACAATGAATAACAAGCAATATTATTGTGTACAGGAAATATTATATAATTAAAAAAAAGATTTGATCGAAAATTGACTTGTTATTGAAATCTGTTACTAAAACATTTTGTATTTGTATAGAAAATAATTAATAATGCTTATGCCAATTTATTTTTCGAAATAACTCAAATCAGTAGAATTGCATTATTGTTTTCGAGGAAAAAAAGACTTGTTGTAAGACGGATTCTGCGACAAGTAGAAGCAATCGATGTTGACGCTATGATGCCGACGGCGTAGGTGAATCGTTAAGCTGTTAAAAGTGTCACTGACTTACGACGATTAGTCACCGGGACCAATTGACCCGATATGATCGCCCGGGATATTCTTGTACACGATGGTCCGGTGTCAATTGCGGCACGCGCCAACAATCCATACGCGGTCTTCGTGATCCGCTTACGAACGGCCGCGGATTACGTCACCATCGAATGTAGTTTAATTATCGAGGACGTATGGCCGATCGTAAAGCGTCGTATTTTTAGCCACGGTATTATTGGCACGGATCTTCTCTTTATTACGAACGCCACGGGCAATAAGGAATGTGGCGACCGATCTCTCGTTGGAGGCGACAGAAAAAGACAGGTGCTTCGAACATAGATCACATCCCAACAACAGCAATTTGCATAGCGTTTGCCAAATGATTCGAGAGCAATGTTAATTTATTGTAATTTATGTAATCATTTCTCGTTCTTTTTTTTTATATTAGTTCCCGCGATTGTGTTTGCAACAAATCATTATTAATCAGAGAATTATTTTAACGGCCGCTTTTTGGTGCGGGTTGATAAAGAAATTAACTAATTATGCTGGAGCATTATCCGCGCTATTTTTTCTCGTTGCAAGGAACTGCACGTACTAATCATATGAGCGCATGCCACCTTAAAAAAGTCACATTACATATTCGCTCTTCGTATAATTAATTGTGTGCCTGCGCGAGATGAAAATTATCATTAACGTAATGTTACTCTTACCAACGGAGAAAAAGCGAGAAAACATTCTGTCGCGTTCGACGAGGTTTACCGAGGGAAACCAACGAAAAGGCAGGAGGGAGGGGAAAAAAGGGGGTGAGAGGCATGATTCTCGAATCGAATGCATTAAGATAATTAATTATAAAATCCACGAGAAACGCAGCGGCCGAGAACAGCGGCGGCCAGAGCGCGGTGTAAAAATATGGACGCACATCGAGTAGAGTTTCTGTTCGTTGCCCCCGTTCCTCTTCGCCATCGCTGCTTTCATTTACTCAGTTAGTCTCGTTTCAAGAGACACGAATTAGAATGAGAAAATGCAGATTTTACAAAATATTTACTAGTAAATCGCTCGTGAACTGAGGTAAAATAAAACGGTACTCGAAAGGTGCCTCGAAAATATCTTGCGTTAGAGGGCCCGAATGCACGTAGAAATTAACGTTAATTAGTTGCGGCTTGACGACAGAGCCTTTATAGCGTGTGTCGCTATCTGAAAGATTAATGAACGTAGGACGCCCGACTTGTTGTGGAAAAATTACTTTCGGTTATATTCCTCTCGTGACTCAACATGATTGAATCAGAGACAGAAATAGCGATGATCATCGGATTGTCAATTGTATTGGCGGATGTTCGTTTAGCCCCGACTGTCACATAACAAAGTGTGATCCGTATTAATAATTTCACGCTTCATAATTGTCATCGCATAACTAATCAATTTAAACGTTCTGCTAAGGAAGAAATTTTCTCTCAATTGTGACATCTGATTATCTGGTATACTTTGTCATTTACAATGCCGTCAACACAGTTTTACATAATATATTAGGATAAATAATCTTATTTTTTAAAGTGTATATGAATCGCAGATGTGTGTACATATGCGATTCATACTTGGGGAAATGTTGTGTCTATAATAATATATTTACAATCGGAACGATGTTTTATTTGCGAAAGATTGATTACTTCGGAGCAGAACGTTAATGTTAATCTGAAGGAAATGAACGCGAATGACCTGCAGTTCGTTGCCGGATCGAAAGTCGTCGTCGTAGCTCTCGCAGACTCCTTAAGACCCGTTCGCTCGTAAATTTCTCCTCGTTTGCCAAAGGGTTAATGCGTCTGACTGTATCCCAGGAGGAAATCTTGAAATGCAATATTCTACAATATTCACTGACGAGGGAACGAAGGTCGGAGGAGCGGTGGGAGCGGCGGAAAAGACGACGGATGGCGAAAAGGGGGGCAGGAGAGGAGGAGTAAGGAAAGGGGGAGACTTGGACTTTTACCACGGCTCAATATTGGTACTCCGACAGCGTCTTCCTTCGCTCACTTCCTCTCAATCTTCTTCCCCGTGTTCGTTCCCCGTCCTCGCACTATTTCTCCTACTCTCTCGGAGGAAGTTACTTGACAACTGTTATTTGCATTTCTATCCTATTGAAGAAAATATCTAATAAAGTTTCGTGAGCGGCGCCATCTTGAGGGAGACTGGCTTCTCTTCGCCTCCCTCCTGTCGTTCCCGGCCAACCCATCAGAATCTGTACTTCAAGTCATATTCCGCGAAGTAATGTCTCGAAAGCACTCCCGTAAGTTCGAATAGTTCGATGGACGTGGCTGCGAACATCGTCGAATAAGATGCTTTAGGCTTTCATTTCTACGTGAAAGCGAACTTCTCGTTAGTTTAGAATTTTATTTCAGATGTTCATCCACTACACGAAAAGAATGGTTTTGTTGAGATATCTAAAAAATTTAGATATAGATACAGAGAGAGAAAGAGAGAGAGAGAGAGAGA